>NW_021027457.1:91877-139209 GCF_004153795.1 Camellia sinensis
AAGTGGAATACGAAACTTGAAGCCTAATTGCGAGTTGTCCATATCTTTACCTATGACCGATCCTCAACTAACTGAACTATTCTTTTCTAGAGAGCGTATAGATTTCCTTTTCTACTCAAACATGTACACATGATCGGATAATTTATGATAGATTAATTTATGTACCAAAGGTGCTCTTATAGTTCGTTTTGATAGCTATTAATTATGGATGCTTAAATGTGGCTTTGCTACCTCTTACCTAAATACTGACCTTGCTAGACCACCATCTCACCCTTACTTCGTCTTTCTTCTAAGTCCAAGATGGCTCAAAGAGGGTGTCATTATGCGATGCCTGTAAGAAAGGAAAGACCTGAACCACTGGGTTTAATGATTTACGCAATGCAACAGGTTTAGTAGCATCTCCACAGTCCACTAGGTTATATTATGTTTGGTTAGTCAAAATCGCCCTTAGGTTATAATTCATTTTTTTTTAACTCAATGCACTATGGCATATTGATTAGGCATTTTTAGCTCAACTCACATTCACTAGCTACATGTAGCTAGCCTTCAAGGCCTTAGGCAAAATGTATTTAATCATTAGGATCATTTCCCGTCCATCTTTGTTGCTGATATGGCATTTTATAAAATAATAGTATTTAGATGAAATGGCTAAAATAAAGAGCATGATGGAGTAAAAATTTATGAGAAAAGTGATAGGCAAAATTAAAATATATACTTATAGTAATGTTTAAATAGGAAATATGCCTATTACATCTCACTTGAATTGCCAAGTTTCTGTGAAGTTGAACTTGCCCTTGACAAAAGTGGGGGAAAAATACATTTTTTAGCCTATGTAATTTGGCCCTTTAGGCAAATTTTAATATAATGTTAATTCATATTTATTTAGTTTTGATTTCCAGTCTGCAAATAGAATTCTTCTTTAAATTTATTTATTTTAAAAGAAAACATTTATGCCTCTTTCACTTAAATCATCCTTCACCATTAATTTAGCCTGTGTTTTTGGCAAGGGCTTTTTCAGGCTTTTTGACTATTTTAGTTCTACAAAAAACAAAATAAAGACTATTTTAGCCATAACAAACAAAAACATCACATCTCCAAACCTTATAATCATTACATTCTTTCTCTCACAAAAAAGAAAAATTAGCCTTTAAGCCTAAAATATCCTTCACAAACCAGCTTTTATTTAGTCTGCAGGAAATTGGAGCAAAGTCAATAGATTTCAAAATATCTAAGCAATAGAAATCTATGGATTTTCTCTCTGTTAGTTTGGATACTGAAATAATTGAGAAAGAATTTAAAATCTACAGCTTCACACATTTTTTTTGTTTATGATAAAAATATATATAGATTTATTTTTATTTTTTGTTTATCTAATTTAATTAGTGTTAATCTATATTATTTACAGATTAGTGGTGTAATAGTACAACCAAATATGCACCACATTCTTACTTAAGGAGGTGCCACCCTTCCTACTTAAGGAAGATGTGAAATATAAGTGAGAGACAAATATCTAATTATAGAGAAAAAAATAAGAGAATTAAAAATAAATGAACATTTGAATTATCAAATACACACGCTTGATAAATTTCATATAGTAAACTCAACCGACAGTTGCTTCTCTCTAAAGTAAAGAGAAGCATGCACTTACATATGCTCTAAACAAATATAAAAAGAAATTAAAACGCAACAATCATAAAATTGCATATCAAGTAATAAATAAATACTTGCGGCACAAATTTAAGTTCACATGAGAGCACATTTCTATAAGCGATAAGTTGGAATTGCAAGCAAGTGTTTGGCTCTTGGCAATGACAAGCCAAATTTCTCACTCATATTCAATCATTTTGGTTTCATCCCATTAGGCAATTCCCAATCAAAGCAATGCATCAATGAGCCACTACCAACCGAATGTTAGTAGCCCAAATGCATCCCGGGCATCCCCTCCGACCTGACCCGAATGCGTATAAGTTGAAATCCCTTCCCGGATGTCCACGTGTCATTAATGAACCTCTCGGGTAAAACTCCCAGCATTGTCAGACCAGATACTTGGGTCTCGCCCATAGCCCAAGAATTCACCAAAATCGTGAATCTTAGGTATGAAATAGCCATCGATGACATATCCTCCATGTATTCATGTGGAGCAATAATGGAGCGACTGGGGTGAATCCCTCAAAGTCTCTTTAATAACCATTCTAAGTACTCAACTTTACCAAATCCGTTTCTGCTACCATTCTCTTCTCCTTCAACGACACTCATGAGTTCTTGTTGGATCTTTTGAGCCACCCTTGGTGGTCAGGATCTCGACATGACCCACTCGATTGCAGATGCTCGAGAGGTGTCGATTGCTCCGACAATCATTTCGACTGCGATCGCCTTGATGTTTGCGATCTGATGGAGTAGGAGGGCTCGTCGTGGTTGTTTTTTGAGGATTTGTTGTTCATTTAATGACAACATCTACATCAATGAAGTCTTTTTTGTCATGGGTTTTGGTGAAATCTAGCAGGTCTTGTTCGGTGCTCGGGTGATGATGATCTCCAAGGATTGTGTTCATGTCTTGCTTGTTTGGCGTTTCTTCTTGGATGCTTGAGTCAAACCTATTCAAATGCAAATTTAGAAGCCATATGGTGACATATATTCAATGTAACATTTGTGTGTGTGTGTGGTGTTTTTGAGTTACTTTTTATTATTTTATGGTTAATTAGCAGGACCTCCTCTTAATATTGAAAAAACATACAATAATCTCACAATCTTAATATAAATTAATTAATTGAGTCTCTTTGTAATTTTAATTTATATAAACTTAGTCTTATTTTCAACAATAATTGTTAGGGTATATTTGATTTAAAAAAAAAAAGATGTCAATTTTTTTTGACATAAAAGTATATTTTACATTATTATTGTTTTGTGTTTTTCGCAATATCGCATTAGGTGGTCCATTTAAAACTTTAATAAAAATAAGAGTCAGTAATTATATCAAAACTGTAAAATTTATTTATTTTTTTTCATAATTTGAGTAGAGTCGATGTACTTTACCTTTTATTTATTCATTTATTTTGGGTCAAGAGAAAAAAAAATAGAAATAAAAGAAGGGAAAAATCATTAGACATCACATCTGATTAAGAAGTTTATTAAAATATTTTATTATTTATTTTTTTTTTCCTTTCCGCTGTTGATTATATGATAAAATTAAAAAAATTTAAAAACACTTTAAAACAAATTACGGAGATTATGACATTTGGAAAGATTGCATAAGAGGTGAGAAGTTTGATGAAATATTTCCGTGATATATGACATTCATCTTTAAAAGTGGAGTTGGAATTAGGGAGCTTTGTTTATCATACAAATAAAAAGGTCATATTTTCTTTAAACAAAATGTGTCTTTAAATTTTTTTTTTTTAAATTATATCAAAACATTTACTTTTTTGATATATCTTATTTAAACATATCTAAAATGTTTAAAAAAACAAAAAAAAAACAAAATTCCTCAATCCGTCTTAGTCAAATAGAAACCCAAAAAAGTTTTTTTTTAATTTTTAAATTCACTAAAAAATCTAACAAACGTATTTTATTTTTAAATATTTCTATTTTTTCTTTGTGCTGCAGAACACTTGTGGATATAGAGGAGTATGAATAGTGCTCCATAATATTATGATTGATGAAAAATATAAATTATTGTGAAATATTAAAGAACATATTAACTAAATAATTTTGATATAAAGAAATATAAAACACTTCTAAAAGTAACTAACCACTCATTTGCATGTGGGTTTGACATAGATTGGATTATTTTAGATAAAAAAGACAAAATAAATTTTTAATCTTATATTAAAACTACTACATCCAAATTATAATCAATATATTTTTTATTTCAAAAAATCAAAAAAATTAAAAAAAATCTATCCCAAACAAAATTATTTAATTCAAATTAAAAATGTCAAAAAAACTAAAAAATTCAATCCACATCCAAAAAATTTTCCTTCCAGCAAAGTAAGCCTCAATAGATATACGTCCAAAGTACAGCTTGAATAGTGGGTCTGGCCCGTACGTTTATGACATCTTTTCCTTACACAAAAATAGAGTTCACATGGTGTGCATGTTCGCTTTTTATTCACATTACTTTATATAAAAAAATTAAAATAATCAATTTCTAAATTCACAAACAAGATGATCTTAGTATTGTTGTCAATTATTTTTTTTATAAATGTAATAAATTAATTATTAAATCAATTTTATTATTATTTGTAATGATATATATTACCAAAAGAATGACTTGAATTATAAAAAATGAATCCCGTAACAGGTACGAATGAAATCCTTTAATCCAAATCTAGAGAAAGGGATGGGCTTAGGGCCCACCACAGGTCGAGATTCGAAGCCCTCTGTATTTATCATCCACCAAAAAAATTAGATTAATCCAATATTATAATTTTTTTAATTTTATCATGCCTATTTCTAAAATAATGAAGTTTATTTTTAAAAACATATTTATTGTCTATTTTTTTAGAGATAAACGAGATAAAATAAAAAGTTACGATTATTAGATAAATTTAATTTTTTTAATAGATAATAAAAATAATAATTTCGCATTTTAGGTAAAGCAAGTGTAGTTAATTTCATAAAATTATGGCAAGGTTGATTTGTAGGTTTTTTTGGCTAAAAACAAAAATCAAAATAAAAGTTACAGGAAAAAAAAATTATGTCATATAATATCATATCATATCATATGTATTAATCAATAACTTTTTTTCCTTACAACTTTCTATTCAATTAAAAAAATTATTTCAAACGCACTAATTTTTTTTTTTTTTCACTTTATAAAAAAATTTAAAACCCAAAAAATCACTAAAAAGATAAAGCTGCCAAACGGGCACTTAAGGGTTGGTTTGGAAACCTCCTACATTAACAAAACAATTACTAACAAAATCAAAATGTCAAAAAATTCAAAGAACTATTTAAAATAGTCAAAATTTTTATTTTTTTCTTTTTTTTACTTTTTATACGTTTTTTTTTTTTGTAAAAAATTAAAAAAATTATTCAAAATGTACTAATTTTTTTCACCTCATATTTTAACCAAAAAGTGAAAAAATTTTATTCACGTTAATACACAAATAAATATAATTTATCTTAAATTTTCAACCTAATACCACAATACTATGGGTTCATTTGGGATATGGGTTGGCTTTTTAGAGGTGTTTTGGAAAGATGGTTAAAAGCTGTTTTTAATTTTTTTGGATTTTTTGGGAGAGAGGAAAGTAGGTTAAAAGCTGGGAAGTGACTTTTAACCCACTTTTCAAAATAGGCCTTAGCTTTTTGACTATTTTAGCCTAGGACTAAAAAGCCTCGTTTGGGATAGACTTTTTGACTTTTTTGACTTTTGTAAAAGAAAAAATGAAATGATTATAGTTTTGATGTAACATTTTGTCTTATTGACTTTTTAATGTATTTTATCTTTTTGTGACTATTTTAACCAAAAATCCTTAAGCTTTTTCATGCCAAACGAGCACTATAATTTTCGTTCTTATAATTTTAGGCCTTATTTAGGGAGTAACTATTTTAACTAAAAAGTTAAAAAAATTATTATAAATTATCACATCACTTTCTCTACTTTTCTACACATTTTTCACAAAAAATTAAAAAAATATTAAAATAACTTATTCTCAAACCATCTTAATCCTAACTTTTGACGAGCCAACATCATCTTAGACTTATCATAGCATAGAAAAGTGAACATACCTGGAGGTCAAATGGAGCCAAGATAGGGACAAAGTCTGCAATATTGAAAGCTCCCAGTATTACCAGAGACTTCTGAACAACAGCCTTCAAATCAAACCTCTCATCACTACTCCTCCCAAACACCATCTTACAAGTCATGTCCTCTATCACTCCTTCCACCTTCTCACTCAAATCTACTACCTCACGCGCTACGGCCGCCACCTTCAACCGCCGCACTAACGCTTCCATCTCCTCCCTTCTCATCACTCCATACCCATCAATTTTCCCCACACTCAATAATTTTAAAGTACACAATTTCCTAACACTACGCCAATACGACCCGTACGTTGTAAAAGCCATGCCTTTGTTCTCATAGGTCAGGTACTTGGCCGTTTGGATATTCGGGCGACTAGCGAAGACTATGTCGTGGGTCTTTAAGAAGAGCTCGGCCACGCGTGGGGATGAGACTACGATGGTTGGGATGTTGCCGAGTTGGACTAACATGATTGGGCCGTATTTTTTAGATAGGGCTTCGAGGGCACGGTGGGGGAGCATGCCTATCATGTGGAGGTTCCCAATGATTGGTAAAGCCCATGGACCGGGTGGTAAAATTTTTTGACTATTTTTTCGACGACGGAGGTGGTGGAGGAATGACCACCAAATGGCTCCAAAGAGAAGGGAGAGAATGGCAAGTGTGTAAGGGCTCATGTTGTTGGATAGGTAGTTGAGGTTGGAATGTGATAACTATGATAAAAGCATAATGCCTAGCCAACCTCCCAAATTTATACTTTTTTTCATCCTAAAAATATTAGTCTCTTATTTTATTTTTTGTTATCTCAAAATATTAATCTTTTTTAAAATGACACATCTAAATCATAATTATTTTATTTTTTTTCTCTAACAAAAGTTAAAAAATAAAAAAATATATCCCAAATAAATTTTTTTAAGTCAAACCTAAAATAATCAAAAAATTAAAAATTCAATTCACATCCCAAGCGAAACTTAAGAATTATCTACTAATCTTTTTCAAAAAAATTCAAAAAATGTGAATGGAACACGTATCAAGTCCCATCAAGCCTACTTTTTTATGCACAAGGAAAAGATTATGGTTGGTCTTTTGACAAAACATTGGTAAAAAACTGCGTTTGTAGTTTGAAAATAATAAATAAATAAATAAATTACATTGGCTTTTTTAACAAGAAGCCATTTGGCAAGGTAAAAAAAAACCTACTTGAAAAATTATAATTTTACCAAGTTTCTTGTTTTTTTTAGAAAGTGATTTAGGAAGTTAGAGCATCTCCAATGGTAGTAGGCATTTTACCTATCTAAATATTACTATAAACTATACATTTTATTTTGCCTGTCAACGATTTCATGTTTCTACCCCAACCATGCTCTTTATTTTAGCTATTCATCCAAATACTATTAACTTTATAGAATGCCACGTCAGCAACAAAGATGGAGGGAAATAATCTTAATGATTAAATACATTTTGCCTAGCCTTGAAGGCTAGCTACATGTAGCTAGTGAATGTGAGCTGAGTCAAAATGCCTAAGCATATGCCTAGTGCATTGGAGTTGAAAAAAGTGGGTCACATTAGGCATTTTGACTAACAAGCATCATATGCCTAGTGGGTTGGAGATGCTCTTAGTAAAATGTTACTTTTAGTTTTTTTTGTTAATATTTGTTTATGTTGTCACATCACAATTAAATGACCAAAATACTCCCACTCAATTTAGTAAATTTACAATTTCACCTATTTGTAGCTCATTTTGATCCATGAAGGGTATATCCCCCCCCCCAGATGGTTTTAGTGGTGAAAAGCCATTTTAGCTTTTTTGAAAAGAGCTGCAAAACCCAATTTTTTTTGCAAGTTGCGAAAACGCACTATGTACACGGCTTTATCATATACATATTATAATTAAAAAAAATAATATAATAATATAGATTTTTAAATTATAATTAAAAATGTTATAATTAAATATTACATGAAACATAATTAAAAAGTTTATGAGTTATAATTAAAATATTATTATAATTAAAAAAATTGATGATAATTAAAATAAAATAAAAAACATAACTAAAAGATATATAATACATCCCTTTCAAAAAAAAAAAAAAAAACGGGTTTATACGTTGGGTAAAATGTTGCTAATGTTACTGTTATGATTATTGTTAATGTTGTTATTATTGTTGTTATCGTTGTTGAGCTTAATGTCTTATGAGGATTGTCACGCCCCCAAAATAATACAATAAATCCAACTCATAAGCGGAAGAATAATAGAAGCAACATAATTTCATTCATCAGAGTTTGTATACAAAAGATAACACATGCGATATACATTCACAAACTGTTCATCCTGAATCTACAGCATGTGTTGCAATAATGAAAGAACAGAAAACTAAACAAATAATTATATGCCCTAAAGGCTTACATCTTTCCAAGTTGCTACTTGGTCAATCACATCATAATATTATTTGAAAACTGATATTTTATTCAGAATTTATAAACAAAAAAAAAAATTATAAAAAATGATATGATTTTTTTTTTTAAAAAAATAGGCTTCTCTCATATTGAGATCTTAATATAAAAAAATTTGATAGATTTATAGTAGTCATTATGGATTTCATTTTGATAATTCAGAATGTTCATTTTATAGAACACTCAATATACGTTATTCATGAAAAAAATTTATTCAATTCAATAATTATAACATTTTCATTTTAACACATTTGTCTTAGAAAAAATGAAAGATAAATATTTATTTGAAATATACGTCTATTTTTTTAGAGACAAATGTAATAAAATAAAAATGTTACGATTATTAGATTGACCTAAATTTTTTTATAAATGATATATATTGAGGGTCCTACAAAATAACAGTGTAGATCATTGAAATAACATCCATAATAGGCGCTATAAATTTTTCAAATTTTCTCATACTAAAATTTCAGTATAAGATATGCACAACCCTCAGGGCCCGTTTATTTTTAGAAGTAGAATGGAGGAGATTCGTAGTGAAGGGATTAGTAGTGAAATGATTGTTAGTGAGAGGATTGATAGTGAAGGAATTAAGTAAAATTGTGTTTGTTTTTATGATAATTGTTACTGTAGAGATTGTTAAATTATTTTTATATAAAATAATAAAACAAATAAAAAAATACAAAACCATTAAACATTAATGTTAAAAAAAAAGTCCAACATGTAAAAATAAATAAAAATAAATAAAACAAATAAAACAATGATTTTTACTTAACAAAAAATACAAAAAAAATTAAACATTAATGTTTAAAAAACATGCCCAAGATGTAAAAAATAAAAAAATAGTTCGACAGATTATTTTCTAATACTAAATCTCAAGCCTCCATCCTAATCCCCTCTGCCCATCTTAATTAGGGAATTGTGAATCCCCTCTCCATCTCTCAAAAAAATAGAATATTAATAGATCTCACCTCTATCTCAATCATAATCCTCCTCTCTATCTTTCAAAACAAACGACCCTTAAAAAAAATATGTACAATTCTCCCATTTGACTATCAACTATGATAGAGACCCTTTTTTGGAGGATTCCCAACCCCCAAAGTGATCTACACCACTAAAATGTGAGACTCACACATACATAAATGAGCCTCATACATTATGAATGGTATAAATCACTTTAAGAATTGTGGAGTCCTCCAAAAAGGAGGTCCCATTCACTTTCCTTTGACTATAGGGCCCCGTTTGTTTTAAGAGATAGAATGGAGGGGGTTCATAGTGAGGGGATTAATAGTAAGGGGATTAATAGTGAAAAATTGTTAAATTATTTTTATATAAAATAATAAAACAAATAAAAAAATATAAAAAAATTAAACATTAATATTTAAAAAAAAATTCCCAATATATAAAAAATAAAAAAAAATAAAAAATTTCTAATCCCCCAGACTATTTTTCTAATACCAAGTCCTGAAGGCCCATCCGAATCCCCTTGAGGAGGCCCATCATAATCCGGAGCTCACTATCAATCTCCTCCTCATCTTTCAAAATAAATACAATATTAGTGGGTTCCACCTCACTACCAATCCCAATCCCCCCTTTAAAAAAAGGTAAGAAATGACTGTTGGCTTTTTGGCTTTCGAAGGTTATTATTGTAATTATGAGCGTGCCAGTAAGGATCAATCAGTCTTTACAGAAAATTAATTGACAACCAATTATCAGACGATTGTGTTTTAGTTCTTTCAATCTCAATGAAGAGGACTTTTACTGGTAGCTTGATTTAGGAGAATTAAGCAAATAACAATCAAATGAAGAGCAATTGAAGCATTTCATTAAAATGAAAACTTACAATGATCCAATTCAGCCTCGTAGAGGTTTACAGCAACAATCTACTTGAAACTATTCCTATGAACAAAGTGTAGTGCAGGAATTAAAGTACAGAAATGTAAAGAACAGGAAATGTAAAAATTGGAAAGGAAATAAAGTAGAATAAAACTAGTTTTTTGGATCTGAGTCTGGGGCCCTTTTCTAGGGCCTTCTCTGCTATTTATACTTCTCAAGGATGACCATCGAAACTGCACTTCCAACCGTCGAATCGCTCCTCCATAATCGCTGATCATGTTGCCTTATAGTTAGCTCCACTATGCCATCACTTGCAGATATGCTTCCCTCCTAATTTTGAATTTGAATGTGAGTAACCGTTGAAGCCACATCACTTTATATCTCTTTGTTGATCCAATGCTACGCAGATCTCGTCCACGTATTCAATCATGCTTGAAAACTTGAATAGTCTTCCTGTATTGCGCTTATCCTGCCACGCGTTGAATTGTAATTGGCTTATACAAAATATGTAGCCAACATTACCCCCACACTAATATACCCAATACTTGGTGATATTAGTGGATCAATGTCTTTTATCCACGTCTTAGAACGTGGATGGGCTTTGCATTCTTCCAGAAATGCAACCGTCATCCATCATTTGCATTAAATTCTCTTTTAATCTTTTGAACATCCCACTACCTTACTATTCGAACAGATTGATACATCTTTTATGGCCAAACCATTTCTCTCTTCTATTGATCGAGTATACGAAGAGTCATCTGATGATGCTGTTCTCTCTCGAAAGAACCTTCATGCATTGATTGGCCACCTTTACCCACCTTTCTATATTTAAGTCATGGAAGCTTTTGCAAATTATCAACCCTTGGACTACGAACACAATGTCCACAATCCTTTGATTTAGAAATTTGCAAATATGGACATGGGAAGTTCTTCTTTTAATCCACAATCTTCTGCATGGGATGAGGCTGTGGCTTCTCCTTCCTCTGAGGCTTCTGGTTGGAGAAACTGGTCGGAACCTGAGGCATGTGAGTTAAGGGAGCGAGTTAATCACCACTTTGTTGAGCTCACTGATCCTCTAGAATTCCCTTATGATGCTCGAAGTTCGGTGGTTTATCCTTACGTGCCCATCGACCGCCGACACAGTTTAGAGGACAATCAGCTTGTAGCATGGTACACATCCTTCATGCCTACAAAGATAGTACAAGCTACCTGACGCCCAGAAGAGGCACAAGGGTATAACACATCGTTCTTAGCCCAGAAGGCGAGGCTTTGCTCTTTTGACTGGCTTGATTATGTTAATGCCCTTCCCCCTTCTTTCGAAATGGAAGCCTCTATACTTCTTCCTCCGCAAAATCTCAGCTGGACAGAGAGACTGAGGCTTACCCTCTCTGCGGACAAGGTTTTCCCTCCTTACATGCCTCCACCTCCCCCTACTCCAGGTCAACGAAAGCAAGCCTAACTTCTGCTTGCGGCCTTCTCTTACTTGCCTTTCAATGTTCTTGAAGACGATGTTCCTCACAAGAACTTTCGATGGCTTGTGATGCTATAACTCGGGGTCAGATCCTCAACCCCATTGCCCAAGCATAACTTCAAATGTTTTTGGACCAACTCCCGTTGCTTCTCCATTGGCGCCGGACTTCTGTGACCACCACCCAATCTTTGGACCAACTTTCATCCCTTCGAGTTCATGCTCAGTACGAAGCAGAGAACCTCATCGAAGAATACAATGACTTCAAGAATAAAGACTTTACGTACTGGGATGACTTGGATATGGACGAGTTGGAACAAGGGTTAAGAGAAACAGCGTTCGAAATAAAGGCTGAAGAGCTCTTTTATCAAGTGAGAGGACATCAACTTCAGCAGCCAAGCGTGGAAAAAATAGAGGATAGAATAAAAAAAGAACAGAAATTTATTGACCATAGCTGGACCAAATTCTATGATCTTGTTATTTATTCTATTCCTTACTTTTTTGAACTCGAATTTGTATCCAAAGAGGGCCTTTCGATGTAATTGCTTTTGTTTTCAATACAATTAAGACTTTTTCCTTTGTTTGGCATTGTTTGATCTTATCTCCGTTTGTCTTTACAAGCAAATTTAGGGCTTCAAACTCAACAATCTTATCCTTCGAATCTGGATTCAATCGTCTTAAATGAAACACTGAAAAAACAACATGAACTTTTCCAATTTATGGAATACAGTTGACAATTTTTGCTGATTTCCATTTAGAATCAATGCTTCGAATTTAACAATCTTGCCCCTTAAAGCCTGTTTTAATCATATCCAACATATGGTCATGGTTAGTACGATCAATCAGTTTTAAATTGACCATTTTTGCTTCGAACAATAGTCCATACTTTCAAAAATATGGAAGCCCCTTTCGAGGGCTGCACTGTTTTAGTCCGAAAAGGCAATATTTTCTGTATATATAAACCAACTATTGGTTTTGATATTTCGAAACAATTCCCATCCTTAAGGGATCTCAAGTTTTGCTTCGCAGGATACTACTCTCATTTAAAAACCTAAAACAGGTCTTTAATCCCTTTGAAGTAAACAAATACTTGAGCATTCTTACATCTTTAGGTGTGGAATGTGCTTCGAAGCCGGCTTCTCAGTTTTGAAGCCGTTGTTATTTGACTTTTGGCGCCAAAATCTAGTTTCGAAGCCAAATATTTTATTTCGAAGCTGACAGCAACATCTGGGATGTGTTTTTCCCTCCAAAAGTATCAATATTGAAGGAAACTCTTCGTATCTGTACTTTTAGTACTTCTCTACGAATTACACGATATATTTTCCAGACACAAAGGTTTTTAGAACCCTTTTATTTCGTACTCTGAAATCACTCGTTTGCTTAACACAAAAACCCTTTCCTTCTATTAACCCTCTCTTCCTTGCTACTTGCCACCAATGGATTCTTCTTCTCTGAAAGTACCAACTGGTGATTGTATAAGCCCAACAATGGCTTTGAGGAGATGTATTGAGGAAGAGATCGCCAAACTTACAGCTGATGGGTCAAGTTCCATAGACGGACACCTCTTTGTTCCTCGCCATAGCGATAAGCAAGAATATGTCCTAGGTCCCATCTTTCGAGAAGCTCTCGTTCAACTTCCAGCTTTATACCCTCGCTTGGAAGACCACTTTCTTCTCTATGAAGGGGGGCTCGACTGGGGAAATTGGAGAATGACCCGACCTCACCGTTGCTGGCTGACATTGAGAGCTGAGTGGGAGGAATGGTGTGACGGAGTTGTGCCTGCAAGAGAAGGTGACCTGCAAGAACTCTGTATTCTCGACTCCCTTCGTCTTTCCATGTTTATCATTCCTGAAGACCCTTTTTTGATTACTGCTGCTTTTTGCTTTTGGAACATGGCTTTTAATTTTTTTCAGTTTCAATGTGGCATGATGGCCCCCACCGTTCTTGATATCTGTCATCTCCTAGGGCTTTCACCCTTGGTACTCCTTTTACACCCAGCTACCTGGACCTTTCTGTTAAGTTTTTCCTTCCACCCTTAAATTCCTTCTACAGTGATTTTGTAAAGGCTGAAAATAAAAGGGAAGGCCCCGTGAGAGATAGAGAACTCTTTTCCTTTATTTTATACTGGTTGTGTAAATTTCTCTTTTGTACATCATCTCAGGGGATTTTGTTTGAATTCGCCCCACTTGCGAAGGCCCTTGTTTTGAAGAAACTCATAGCCTTGGCCCCATATCTCTTAGGCCATGTTTATAGAGCATGCTCCCAATTTTGTGAGAAAACTCTTGACATCAACCAAGGAGGTCCCCTTTGGGTGCTCCAACTCTGGCTCTTTGTTTACTTTACTGATGATCCTTGTTTAGAATCCTAGCACTTATGGGGAGAAATATGCTAGAATTGTTCTTTATCCTGTTTCCTTTGCCTATTACCTCACCTTTTTTTCATTAACTTCCTATTTTTCCATCTGCCTCCTTCTTCTATCCCTTTGATGCCAACGAAGGACCTGCTTAGCTACAAACATTCTTGGCTGATAAAGAGTGCTCCACCCCACCACACAAAGATATGTGGGCTTCTATTTTGTTACCGAGGGAGCTGTTCATTGGCACTTTAAACCCTCAAGCTTATAAGTGTATATCTGAGGTATACTGCCCTTCTCAGTTTGCTAGGCAATTCAGGTTTACTTAGGGGATTCCCATGCCACTTTGCAGCCTCTCGAATGTCCATCTTACGGCCAGAGACTTGAGAATACCCAAATCAAAACTAGAGGCGGCAACATTTAAATTGTTGAAAGAATTGAGTGAGTTCAAATTTGTCCCCTTCCTTCCCTCTGGCTTGGCTTTGAAAAGATTTCAAAACTGGTGGACAACCAATATGGAAGTGCGCCTATCAGTACACTCTCATGATTTGCTGATAGGGCTAGAAGTGCCTTCTAAGGCTAAACCAACAACAGTCGAGAACATTCCCTTTCTTTCCACAACTGCCCAAACTGTTCCTGTAGCCTCACCCCCTCCAGCTAGAGTTACCAGAGCTACTTCGAAAAAGGGTAAGTATTTTCAGGTTCCTTTTCTTTTAGATTCTTTTGTTTGTTTCCTTTACACTCATACCTCTTGGTGCAAGGTCTCCACAAGAAGAATCTCCTAAGAGAGCTGAAACTCTAGCTGCTCTCAAAGACAAACAACAACAGAAAAAGAAAAGGAAGCTGATACTCACTCCTGAAGAATTTGAATCTCAGACTGAAGAGAGAGAGAGAGATTGAGAAAGAGCAAGAAATACCATTACAGAGAACAAAGAGGAATAAGATGACTGTCACTCCTTCTGATTTTGTCGAAGACCCTACTCATGAGCTGCCAAAGCAGTGGAAAAGGAACTTACTCCTGAAGAGCCTGAATCCTAGATTGAAGAGAGAGAGAGATTGAGAAAGAGCAGGAAATACCATTACCGAGAAGAAAGAGAAAGAAGATGACTATCTCTCCTTCTGATTTGGTCGAAGACCCCACTCATGAGGCGGCTGCCAAAGCAGTAGAGGAGGAACATTCCAGAGAAATAATTGTTTTTCAAAGAGCTGAGAAGAGGTGGCAACAACAACTATTAAGAGATGAAGTTGTTGCTGCTGATGCAATCCAAAGGAAAACTGCGAGAAGGCAACACATTGTTGAGCACTATTCCCTTCGTAGCTCTCCCATCATTGCTATCACTTCTGCAACAAGTAATTTCTTTCATGTCTCTATTCTTTTATTTTCTTGTCAAATTCTTAGCATTAAGACTTGACATTAATTTGTATTTCTTCTTTGCAGCAACCACTACTGAGCTTATTCTCCAAATAAGGACTCCCTCAATTTTGGTCAAAGTTGATCAATCTCACAATGTGAAGTCTATTCAAATAATACTCCCACTTTCTTGGCCTATATTCTCTGTACCCCCCTTGCAGCCAAGTATTCCTGCTCCTTTTCCCTTGGCTTAACTCCATTCCTCCCTATCTTTTGATTTTACTCAATTTGATTCTCCCTCGAGCCCTGTTTCTCCTCCTCTTCCAAAAGAAATTCCAGCTGCTACTTCATCTTTGATGGTAGTTGATTCCCCTGTAGAGGGTATTGGTAGCTCTCCAACTCATAGTCTATCACCTCTGCCTAGTTCCAGTCCCTCTTCTCTCGACCTATTAGTGGCTAGAACTATAGAGACTGCTGAAGATGCTCCACCCACTTCTCTTATTCATATGCAGTCTTTTCTTCCTTCCACCAAAGCTCTTTCCGCACCTTTCATGTCCACAGATGAAGTAGACATCTTTAAAGCTAGACTAGCTAGTCTCTTCGACATACCTTCTACCTCTCCAATGGATAGCGATGAGACTGAGCCATTAGTTTTGGCTGATTCTCTGCTAGAAATTTTTGAGAGCTCTTCCACTAGCTGTAAGACTTCCTTGTCTCCAATAGACTTAGACAACTGTCTGGAGCTGCTGACATCCTTTTCGAGGATCCCTTTCGAAGCCTTACAGAGGCCTATAATAAGAAATGGCTTCCTCCAGTGCTGCAAGATTGTCGAACAATCCGGTATGACTGTCTCGGGTCATTTGTCTCAGGCAGCTGCTACCACTGATTTTTACGTCAACATTTGCCATGCTGCCAAGGCTGTAGAAGAGAAATTGGTGAAAGATCAGAGCTTTGTTTCTAGAATTCATACTGAAGTATCAGGGTTAAAGGAACAACATTCCTCTGTCTCCCAATTTCGAACTCAATTATTGGAGAAGAAAGCTTAACTTGAAGAGGAGCTATCCGCAGTTAACCAGGCCTTAGATCGAATTGTCACCAAATTGGAGATTACCAATCAAGGACTGGCCGACCGAAAGCAGGAGATGACCACAGCCATCCAGTTGTTCTCATCATTTAAGAATAGAACATCCATTATAACTGAGACATTGTACTGACTTTTGGGCAAATTTATGGCAGAATGTATTCAACTCTTTATGAAAAGCAAATTCTTAATTATCATTTGAATATTCTCATGTTCTTTTACTTAACATTCATTCGATTCCTTGTGTTTCCCATATGGTTGGAAAATAAGGCTTCAAATATCTGCCATTAATCTTTTTGGGATGTACATATCTATTCAAATTTCTCAAATGGTATGCTCCAAAAGGTAGGACTCTATGAACTTGATATGGTCCTTCCCAGGTAGGTGACCATTTTCCAAACTTATGGCTTTTAATCCCTATTGGGAGTATTGTCTTCCATACCAAATCACCTTTATCAAAGCTAATGTGTTTGACTTTTTTATTATAGTTTTTGGCTGCTTTCTTCTTTTGGAAAAGAATGCTATTTAATGCCAGAATTCTAGCTTCATCTATACTTTCTAACTCCAAGCACATACTCTGATGGTATTGCTCAAGATCTAACTGGTCTTGGCATCTCACCCTCAAGGACTTGACATTAATTTCCACAGGTAGCACTACATCATGCCCATATACTAAGGCATAAGGAGTGATTCCTGTACTTGACCTTGGAGAGGTTCTATAAGCCCACAATACATCCAACAATAGGTTATGCCAATCCCTGGGATTGTCTTCCTCAACTTTTTGTATTCCTTTTTTCAAAGACTTATTGGATGATTCAACTTGGCCATTGGCTTGTGCATAATAGGGGGTGGAATTAACAAGGCTAATTCCAAACTCTGTCACAAAAGACTTTACCATTTTCCCATCTAATACAGTCCCATTATCAACAGTTGTAGACTGTGGGATACCAAATCTATGGATTAAATCCTTAATGAATCCAATGACCTCAGTCTGGTCTACAGCCTTATATGGCTTAGCTTCGACCCACTTAGTGAAGTAATCAGTAGCCACTAAAATGAAACAATGATGCTTCGAAGAGGGTGGATTTATTTTCCCCATCATATCCATGGCCCATCCTCTAAATGGCCAAGGTTTCACAACTGCATGCAGGTCAGTTATTGGCACATGCCTTATTGTGCCATGCTTTTGGCATGCTTGGCAACCTCTTGCATATTCTATGCAGTCTTTAAGGATAGTTGGCCAATAGTAGGAATGCCTTCGAAATAACCATCTCATCTTCACACTAGGCTGATGAGCACTACAGATGCCTTCATGAACCTCAGCCATAGTTGTCAATGCTTCTTTTGGGCCTAAACATTCCAATAATAAACCATCTCCCCCCCTTATGTAGAGAGCATTACCATACATCATGTATTGCATAGATTGCAATTTAATTTTTCTGCTGGCCTTCAAAGATGGGCCAGCCAGATACTGCATTATTGGATGCCTCCAATCTTGTTCTTGTAAGTCATTATGATTGACTTGTAAGGCCACATTCCTTTTATTTAAGGGTGGTATTAATTTCTGATATGTTATTTGGCTTATGTCCCTTTGAGTATTACCCCTTCTCTTGAAATTCGAAGCTTTCTGAGCCACATCATTAGCTTTATTATTCAAGAACCTTGAGACATGAGTTACATTTGCTATCTGAAATTGAGAAAGTAGATGCAATGCAACAACATAGTATGGCAACATGCTTATACTTTGACATTTGAAAATCCCTTTCACTTGGTTAACTACCAATTGAGAATCTCCAACTATGTCAACTGCATGAGCTTGTAATCCAATAAGTATTTCCAATCCCATTATTAAGGCTTCATATTCAGCTTGATTATTGGAACAAGTACTTTCATCCACTCTGAAACCATGTGTAGTTTTTACCCCTTGTGGTGACTTAATTACTATACCAATCCCAGTTAAACCATTGGCTTTTGATCCATCGAACCACATTTGCCACGGTTCAACACTAGCCATACCAAGTTCCATTATCTCTTGGCTTTCTGTTTGAGATGGATGGTCTGCCAAAAAATTAGCTAAAACTTGTCCTTTTACTGCCTTTTGGGGAACATATTCTAAATGAAATTCTGATAAGGCTAGTATCCATTTGCCAATTCTTCCTCTCAATATAGGTCTAGATAACATATACTTAACCAAATCTGTGGTTGCAATTACCAAGACAGTTGTAGGCAAAAGATAGTATCTTAATTTCATTACAGCAAAATACAATGCAAGGCACAGTTTTTCTACAGCTGAGTATTTACATTCACAAGAATTTAGAAACCTACTAAGGTAATAAATAGCTTGCTCCTTGCCTTCTTCATTTTCTTGGGCTAAGAAAACTCTCAATGAATCTTCTGCTGCAGCTATGTACAACTTCAAGGGTTTATCACCTTTTGGTGGCATCAGCACTGGAGGGTTGGCCAAGTAGGCTTTGATTCCTTCGAAAGCAGTTTGATGCTCTGCTGCCCACACAAATTCCTCTTCATCTTTTAGCCTTAACAAGGAAGAAAATACTTTAGTTTTCCCTGCAGTATTAGAAATGAATCTTCAAAGAAAATTAACCTGTCCAAGGAACTTTTGTAATTCTTTCTTACTTGATGGAGGTCTGGCTTCAATAATGGCTTTGGATTTATTCTGGTCAATCTGTATTCCTTTCTTGTGTACTACATAGCCCAAGAAGTTTCCAGATGATACGCCAAAAGCATACTTAAGAGGATTGAGTTTCAACTTAAACTTTTTCATTCTTTCAAAATCTGCTTTTAACTAAAGCAAATGCTACTCCATGGATTGGGATTTCACTACGATGTCATCGATATAACACTCTAAATACCCTCCAATGAGATCATGAAAGATAGTGTTCATAGCCCTCTGATATGTAGTCCCAGCATTCTTCAAGCCAAATGGCATTTTAACCTATTCGAAGGTGCCAATATTCCCAGGACATCTGAATGATGTCTTGTGGTCATCCTCTTCTGCAATGTAGATTTGGTTATAACCAGAGTGCCCATCCATCATTGATAAAATTTGATGCCCTGCTGAAGCTGAACTGTTTACCAACAAATCTACTATAGGCATAGGATACTCATCTTTTGGAGTTGCTAGATTTGAGTTTTTGAAATCGATGCATACCCTCATTTTACCATTGTTCTTAACTACAGGCACAATATTGGATAGCCATTCAACATACCTGGCTGTCCTAATAAAGCCTGCTTTGAGTAGTCTAAGAATTTCCTCCTTAACTTTCTGAATCACTTCTGGACTCATTCTTCTTGATTTTTGCTTATATGGCTTGAAATTAGGCCTCATAGGGAGCCTATGTTCTACTAATGACCTATCCAATCCTGGTAATTCATTATAAGACCATGCAAAAGAATCTTTATATTTCTTCAGAATAACCAACAACTGGTCCCTGTCAAGAGCATTCAACGAAGCACTTATATAGATGGGCTGTTGTATAGAACCTTCCCTTAAATTTACTTCTTCTAAGGGGTCCTGTATCTGAGAACTTACTGAAGCTCCTTCTTTGATTTCTTCTGCCTTCGAAGCAATCTCCTTGCTTTGTTCTGCTCCCAGCTTATTTGATTCAACATATTTACCCTCTTCTTCATAAACAAAGTTTGTCCATAAGGTTTCTTCTTCCTGTATCTCCTGGACTTTTGTTTCAATGTCCAATGCACAGTATTTATCAAGGGCCAAAACCCTGGCCTGTTGCTGCTCCTGCTTACAGCCAATTATCATGTCTTCTTTCTCTTGCTCTTGCACTTTCTGGACTATCGATTTTACATCCAATATTGAGAACTTAATTAGAGCCAAAGACTTGGCTTCTTGGGCTTCATTTCTTTGCCTACAACCAGACATCATTGTCATCCTTAATGACGAACTCTTCATCAGCACTCTCCTGGACTAAGTGCTTCAGGTGTGCCAATTTCTCATCAGCCGTCACTTCGGCTGATCCATCAGGTTTTCTCAGTATACTGAGTGGTGTCACTCCCTCAATATACAATTTGGCCTCTGCGAAGTCCACACAGGCTATGAAGGGTTGAGGATCTGCATCCATTTCCTCAGTCTCTCCATTGCCCAAGGCCATCATTATCTTCTGATGCAGAGAGGAAGGCACACATTTGTTAGTGTGAATCCAATTTCTACCAAGTAAAGCATTGTATTTAGCATTACTATCAATAACGAAGAATGCCGTCATGTAGTCCCTGGTTCCCACACTCAGGTTGATGGGCAAAATTCCTTAAGCCATCTGTTTGTCTCCAGCGAAGCCAGCAGTGGTTGTGCTGGTTGGGATTAACCTGGGGTTCCTTTTTCCTAGTTTCTTTAAGGAAGATTTCGGAAGCAGGTTCACTGCTACCCCATTATCCACCAAGACTCGGTTCAATTGTATCCCATCGAAGAAGGCCTTAATATACAAAGGCTTGACATGCTGTGTCATGGATGTTGTGGGATACTCAAAAGGATAGGAGAGGTTAATACTCGATCACCTCTTCTTCACTCTCGTATTCAGTTTCTATTGGGGTAGCCATTTCGGATTCATCCTGTACCATACTTACTTGTGAGTCTTCACTAGAGACTAGAATTGGGTTTATTTCTTGACCCTCTTGGTTCTCATCTCCAGCTTGGAATTTATGTGGTAGTATATGTACCATATTCACTGATACTGGAGGAAACGAGCCAAATTGGATGGCTGGCTGTACCTGTTTCTCCTCTTGGCCACCTTGTTCAATTGTTTCAGAAGCATCTTCCATGCTGCATTCTGGCACTTCATTACTAACAAACTCCTTCGAATGGTCTGCTTCTGCTGGCTTTTCAACCAAAAATGTCTGTTCAGCCATGAAGGCTTCGAACATTTCTTCCTCAACCATTTCTTTCTTTTGGCCTAAGCCAACTTCTCATTCTGTCTCGCTATCACTCTCCATCAAAGCCTTCTCCAATCCTGCTAAACTGGACCTCTCTTTGGCTTTTAGTTCAGAGTGAACTTTGGCCAACTGTTCTCTGCTGCAACCCATCTTGTCTTACAGAGTTGATTTTGGAATATGGTGTGACTTCGGATTTTTCTTTCCTTCTGTCTTCCCCTCTATCTGGACCAATGAAGAGCTTTCTCCACTTTCTTTTAGGTCTTTCTGGTACTGAGTGTACCTACGCTGGATCTTTCTCCTTTGTGATCTAGAAATTACTGGGATCATGTTTGGTTCCTTTGTTTTTGGATGCTTTAGTAACACCCAATTATTTGGCGCCACCAGGGGAGGTTTAACCATCCTATCTTGATCTCCAACAGCATTTCTTTGGGTAGGTACCTCCCTAGGTTTGTTCTGCATGACAAACCAATCCGGGACTCTAGGTACCCATGAACCGACTAACTTAGCCGTTGGGCTGTCTCTTTCTTCCTTCGAAGCCAGTTTCGAAGCTGTCAGTGAATGCCATTGCTTAGCCCTGACTCCTTGTTTAGGGCCTAATTCAAGCCTTCCTTGTTTTAGGCCTAGTTCAGGCCTTCCATAAAGGTGGCCACTTTTGTCACGACCCGAACCCGCCCTTATGGGTTTAGGCCATAACCGGCCAGTAATCACGAGATCACCTGCGGCCTCAAATCAAACCAAACATAACTCAACAGAGTAAAAGGGGCCAAACGAAAGCAAAATTTAAAACTTTGTCCATAGAGCTGTGCTTACATGGCACATTAAAATAAGCCACACATATGAACATTAATAACTCACAACAAAAATACAGTACCATAAAGTTCTGTACAAACAGGATCATCCAAAACTAAGTCACCCATGAAAACTATATACAGACATATACAAAGACTTCGCCAACATGACAACATGGAACAAATGACAGAAAAGCGAAGACGAGTCTCGTGCGTGAGACACATGGGCTGACTCTCCAAAACCCGGTTGTTCTGTATAGACTTCACTGGGGCTGGGTCTGGACCTCTCTTGGCTCACCTACAAACACATGAATGAGCGTGAGCGAAAGCCCAGTGAATAATATCCAATAAAGAAAATGCATTGGAACATCATACATCAGACGGCCTTGGGCCCAATTCATTCATGTCAAACTGGCCTTTGGCCTTTTCAAATTTTCCTGTCAAATTGGTCTTTTAGGCCTTTCAAACTTTCATATCAAATTGGCCTCTTAGGCCTTTCAAATTTCCATATCAGACTGGCCTTCTAGGCCTTTCAAACTTTCATATCAGACTGGCCTTTTAGGCCTTTCAAACTTTCATATTAGACTGGCCTTTTCGGCCTTTCAAACTTTCATATTAGACTGGCTTTTAGGCCTTTCAAACTTTTATATCAGACTGGCATTTTTGGCCTTTCAAACTTTCATATCAGACTGGCCTTTTTGGCCTTTCAAACTTTCATATCAGACTGGCCTTTTTGGCCTTTCAAACGTTCATATCAGACTGGCCTTTTGGCCTTTCAAACTTTCGTATCAGACTTTGTCCACCGTTCAAATTAATGAACTTTACAAAACTTACGTAGAAGTAAGCAATTGGACAACAATATATTTCAGATGTTACTCACAGTGATCGGCTTGTGGATTTGCCCTGGAGCATGATCCTACATATCACATAACACATATGGGTTACAAGTAATTCAATCCGTTTTTTAATTCACATATTCCTCTTTAGGCTTCATTCTTATCTCTTTAATTCAATTACAATGCTCAATGTATGTCTGAGAGTGCTTAGAAGTGAAAGGGAACGGAAAACATAACACATAATGCATTTTCAAAATTTTAGAAAACAGGGTCCCCGCTCGAGCGGACCCTTAAGGCCTGCAAAAGTACTGGTTATGACGAATTTACGCTCGAGTGTGCATTCTAGAGCTCGAGCGGAAAGCTTCTCTACATGGCTCCCCGCTCGAGCGTGAACTTCCCCCGCTCGAGCGGGAGTCATGTCTGCAAAATATGCTGGGAGCACGAATTTCACGCTCGAGCGGCGGTTTCCCCGCTCAAGCGGACATCAAAATTATGAAATTTCCAGATCAAGTTCTTGAGCTTCAATTCGATGTTCAAAGGCTCCAAATGCATGTTTTTGGCTCAAACTTTACATAATCATATACTAACATGATACCAACACCCAATTACAATACAATGGAGCTCAATTTCACAATTTAATCACATGCATGACTCAAATTACCTCAACCTCAACACCAGCATGCTCAAATTCAAACATTCAAGCCTTACACCCCCATGATTTGTACATGCATGTGGGAGATGCTCATCATTCACAACTTAATTGGTGAAGAGGTGACCAAAACATGAGTTTCAATTAAAATTGCACATGGATTATACATTTTTATGTTCAAACATGCAATTTCAAGGTACTTCCTCACATGCATGTGCATATACAAATCAACAAACCAACTTGATTTCATCATGATCAATTCATTTTATGTTCCTTATCAACATTCAACTTGAATTCACAAGGATTACAAACTAAGACGCACAAATTCACTCACCTAGGAGCCTTAATCTTCCCAATTTATGATCAAATCCTGAGTTAGACTTCAAATTTCCAACTCTCAAGACCAAAATTGCACAATCCTTCTTTCTCCCTCTCTATAGCCGGCCCTCTCTCTAATTTTGAGTCCAAGATCAGCCAAAATGCAACTAAGGAGAAGAATTGAGATGTAGTGCCTTTCTACAACAAACTCCACTAATTTCATTATAATAATAATAACAATTGGGCACTAATTCATTAATTTAATCAATTTAATTTGATCTGAATCAGTTTCTAATTAAACTTCACCGTAGGCTCTAAAAATTATACCAATCACAATGGTGTAATCAATTTTGGTTTCGGTGGCCGATAGGGCCTTCAATTTAATTCCCAAAGTAGATAATCAAACAGATATTCCTACGGTGAACAAATTGAAATTCAAAACCACATATTCACATAATGGCCCATAAAATCATATTAAACACATAATCATGCTCATATTAAGGACTAATTAACACATTGTGGAACAGGGATATCACAACTTTCCATCTTTTGTGAGGCTGGTCTAGGGGGCCAATTTTTGGCTTTGCTCCCATAACTTGAACCTACTTCTGTCCTGCTTTCAGGACGATTGCCCTCCATTCTGTAATAGTTTGGAGGTCTGGACTTATGTAAAGGCCTCTTACCCTTAGATTGCATTCTAGTAGCTGCTGATCCAGCCATGAGTCGTTGCTGCCTAAGATCAGTTGGATATGGCCTTTTGTTATGAGCACTGGTTGGCTTAGGACGTCTTTGTACATCCCTATAGTATTGCTTCCCATCAATTGGAAGCCCTTTCAGCCACTCATAGCTCAACCTACACCTGGGACACATTCTTTGGATAACTGCTGCCTCTAAAGAATCATCGTCCAGTGCTTCCTCATCAGAGTCATTTTCCTGACCTGTAGAGCCTTGTCCGACAACTGGTGAACTTCTAGTGTCTTTCTTGACAGTAGTCTGGCTGGCAACATTCATTTGCACATTGGCCTCTTCCAATTCCTTCAAAGATAAGTTCTAAAAGTCTGGTACAACAACATTAGTTGCACTTTCTCCAACTTCTGGGAAAGGATTGCTGTCGATCCCCATGGCTTTTTCTGCTTTAGCTGGTAATTTCAAACTTCCTTTCCGAATTTGTTCTTGGATCTTGTCTCAAAAAACAATACAGTTTTTAGTCGAGTGAGACCAAGAATTATGCCATTTATAATACACTTTTCCTTTAAGTTCATCTGGAGATGGAATTTTGATTCCTTTTGGTAACTTAAGGAAGTTCGCCGCAAGCAAATGATCAAATATGTCATCTGCCTTTATTAAATCGAAAGAGTATTTCCTATGAAGGTCTTTCTTTTTAAACTACTGGTCAATTATTGTGTCCTTATGAATTAATGCCTCACAGATCACAGATTCTTTCCCCACAATCTCTGCTGCATCAATCTCATAATTAGGATCTCTATAATATGTCTTGTATGATGTATTATTTCGATCTTGTTCTTCCGCTAGTAATGCTTCATACCTAGACACCTTATAAGTTAGTTTCACTAAGTTTCTAAACTCAGTTGGGTCAAACTTCTTTCGAAGCCTAAACTCTAAGCCATTTTGAGCCAATCTTACGAATTCTGGCTCTGGTAGGATGACCCTACATTTGTTTCGTGCTCTTTTAAATCTGGCAATAAATTGAGCAGCCTTTTCATCAGGCCTTTGGCTCAACCTTGCCAAATCTGCCATGGACACTTATGGCTCCGTTTGGAAGAATTGGGCATGAAATGCCTCTTCCATTTGTTGCCAAGTCTGAATGGAGCCAGGCGTAAGGTTAATATACCTTACGAAGGCTGCCCCTATAAGAGAATTTGGGAACAATTTTAACTTCATGTAATCATTATTGGTAAATTCACCACATTGAGCAGCAAACCTAGCAATATGCTCCACTGTTGACTGGTTTCCATTCCCATAAAAAAGGGCGAAGTCTGGTATCCTGAATCCTCTTGGGTATTCATGTACCCTATCCACCCATTCTGGATATGGTTTCCTGTACACATGAGTTTGAACCCCCCGAGCCATTGGTCCACACATCTCTCTAACAATATCAGCAATTTGGTCCCTAGGGACCATATTTTGTGCCTGTTGAACCACTACTGGAGGAACAAACACAGGATTGGTGGACAAACTTGTGCTTGAGGTCCTCGTGGTCCATAGGGTGGTATATTTGGGACTGGTTGTCCCTGTGGTGCTAGCTGCTATTGAGGGTATAGGTGGCCCCTCTGAGCCTGTCCTGCGAAAGGACCTAGGAAATTTGTTGGAATAGGTGTTGTGTCTCTTCCGGTTGCAGGAAAACCTTCCAACCCCCTGGGTATAAATTCGAATAAAGGATTAGTGAACCCCCTCGTGCCAGGTATGGCTTCGAACATGGGATTTGGAACCATTCTTATGCCATTTTCTTGTCCTGGGCTAGATCTACCAATTTGCATGGCTTCACTGTTAAGTACTGAGGCATTTTGACCTGCTATAGCCTCGAAATAGGTTCATACCAAGACTGAGGTGATGGTCTTTCATAGTTTTGACTACTAGTTTGACCATTAGAATGTCCATTAATTTGCATAGGTTGTTTATCTCTAGCTAATCTTTGCTGAGGGACATTTAAAACTTCCTCCATGTGTCTTGTGTTTGTTGGTTGATGGGTATTCATTTGATCCAAAAAGGATGTTGCCCATCTTTCCATTGTGTTCATCAACTGCTATCCCATAGCATGTACTAGGCCACCCCATGGATTCATTAGCTGAGTAGATGGAATAGTGGATGGTTCAATTCCTTGGCCTCGTCCAATATTATGAACATATGGTACTTGTTCCGAAGTGCTGGTCTGTTCGACCATCGGTTCGGATAAAATTGGTGTTTCCACAGGATGTGTTGTGACGTTATCCTCTGGATTAGGTATTTCTACCTCTCCTTCTACGCCTTCTTCCAAGCGTTCATTTTCTCCTTGTCTTCTACGTCTAGCCATTTCAATTAGTCCCACCGGGCGTGCCAAAAATATATGTTGGCTTTTTGGCTTTCGAAGGCTATTATTGTAATTATGAGTGTGCCAGCAAGGATCAATCAGTCCTTACAGAAAATTAATTGCCAACCAAATATCAGACGATTGTGTTTTAGTTCTTTCAGCCTCAATGAAGAGGACTTTTACTGGTGACTTGAATTAGGAGAATTAAGCAAATAACAATGAAACGAAGAGCAATTAAAGCATTTCATTAAAATGAAAACTTACAATGATCCAATTCAGCCTCGTAGATGTGATAACCCTGTCCCATATTATGCTAATTGGTCCTTATTATGAATGTGATTATGTGTTTGATATGATTTTGTGTGCCATTTATGTGAAAATATGTGGTTTTGAATTTCTATTTGTTCACCGTAGGAATATCTGTTTGATTATCTACTTTGGAATTTAAATTGAAGGCCTTATCGGCCACAAAACTCGAAATTGACTACGCCATTATGATTGGCATAATTTTTAGAGCCTATGGTGAAATTTAATTGAAAATTGATTTGGATCAAAATAATTAGATCCAGAACGGTTAATTAAGTGCCCAACTATTTAATATTGATAACTTTGATTAGTGAGACTTACATAAGAGGGCACTATGCACTCAACTTCTCTCCTTATTTCATATTTGGCTGATTACAACTCCAAGAAAAGAGAGAGGGTCGGCTAAAGAGAGAGAGAGAGGGGGGGAAGCAATTGGAGATTTGAGCAAGGAACTTGAATAACTTGGAGATTCAACTAGAAATTGTGAAGAATTGAACCTCTAGGTAAGTAAATTCATGGATGTTAACTTGTAATTTTGTGAATTCAAGGTTGAATAATGATCAAGAGCATGAATTAAATTGATTGTGATGGAATTGAGTTGGTTTTGTCGAGTTTGAAGTCATGGAATGCATGCATGTGTATAATTGCCTTGAATTTGTATAGTTGAGTATGAAAAATATGATCCATGTAGAATTTTGGTTAGAACTCATGCTTGTAATCACCATTTGCACCATTTAAGTTGAAATTGGAGTTATATTCCACATGCATGTACAATTTATGAGGAAATGAGTTTGAAATACATGGAATTGTTATCATGAAAGCAAGTTTGGTGTAATTTAGGACATGCATCTAAGTAATTCGTGGAATTGAGCTTCATAATGTTGTAATTTGGTATTTGTACCATGTTAGTACATGTTTATGTGAACATTGAGCCATAAAATGCAAGATGTGTTGATTTGAAGGTTGAATTTGAGCTCAAGAACATTGCTGGAAAATCTAGAAATTTTGATGTCCGCTCGAGCAAGGAAATCGCCGCTCGAGCAGGAAATACGAGCTCCCAGTATTTTCTGCAGACATGACGTCCGCTCGAGCGGGGAAGTTCATGCTCGAGCGGGGAGCTATGTAGACCGAGTTCACGCTCGAGCGTACATTTGATGTAACTAGTACTTTTGCAGACCTTATGGGTCCGCTCGAGCGGGGAAGTCCACGCTCGAGTGGGGGACCCCTATTTTTGAAATTTTGTAGATGCATTCTGTGTTTCGTTTTCCGTTCTCTTTCACTTTTAAGCACTCTTAGGCATACATTGAGCAATGTGAATGAGTTAAAAGGATGAAAATGAAGCCTAAAGAGGAATATGTGAATTAAAGAGCAGATTGAATCTTTTGTGACCCTTGTGTGTTATGTAATATGTAGGGTCAAACTCCAGGGTAAATCATCCAGCCGATCACTGTGAGTAATATCTTATTAAAGATATCCGAAGTATGTTATTTGTCCTATTGCTTACTCTTATGTAAGTTTTATAAGTCTGTTTATCTGAATGGTGGACAAATGTTTGCTACGATAAAATGAATTGGCCAAAGGCCAGTTTGATATGAATGAATGAATGGGCCAGAGGCCAGTATGATCTGAATGATAGAATGAATAGGCCAAAGGCCAGTTTGACATGAATGAATGAATGGGCGCCAGTATGATCTGAATGATAGAATGAATCGGCCAAATGCCAGTTTGACATGAAAGTACGAATGGGCCGAAGGCCAGTTTGGCATACAAGTATGAATGGGTCGAAGGCCAGTTTGACATGAACGAAAGAAAAGTGGGCCAAAGGCCAGTTTGACATGAATAGATTGGGCCCGAGGCTGTCCGATGTGTATGGAACCTCAGTTATTTGACCTACGTATGAATATATGTATGTATTAGATAGAAATATGAATTGAGCCCAAGACCGTCTGATGTATATTGTTCCAATATATTTTCTTTATTTGATATTATTCACTGGGCTTTCGCTCACGCTCATTTATGTGTTTGTAGGTGAGCCAAGAGAGGTCCAAACCTAGCCTCAGTGAAGTCTGTGTGGAACAACCAAGGTTTTAAAGAGTCAGCCCTTGCGTCTCACGCAGGAGACTCGTCTTCGCCCTTTTGTTTTCTTATTTTATTTTGTCATGTTGGCGAGGACTTTGGTTTATGTTGTATATATATAGTTTTGATTGGCTGACATAGACTGAATGATCCTGTATGTACAGAGTTATTGGTATTAGTACATATTTGGATGTGAGTTATTAACATGTATATGCATGGTTTGTTATGATGTGCCATGTAAGCACAACTCTATGGACAAAGTTTTAAATTTTGCTTCCGTTTGGCCCCTTTACTCTGATGAGTTATGTCTGGTTTTGTTTGAGACTGTAGGTAATCCCTTGATTAATGGCCGGTTATGTCCTTAACCCATAGGGGCGGGTTTGGGTCGTGACAGAGTGGTATCAGAGCACGAGTTAATAACTCACACACTTGTCCAAAAGAGCAATAAGCATCTAGAAATGATCTAGGATGCATTCATGTGATAAGTATGAATTTGAAAGCATCTAGAATACGCTTACATGAATTGATTTGAACGATTATGTGCTATAAGTTTGTGATTTGCTTGCATTACAAATTATTCGAATATGTATACTCTTTAGAATATGCGTACTTGTGAATCTTCTGTATAAAGTATAATGCAAGTTTAATCAAATGGTGAGAACAAGAGGTGATGAGATAGAAGAGTCCTCTACTGCCAGAATGGATAGAATGGAAAGGTTGATTCAGGAAATGGCAGAAACATTGAGGCAACAACAAGAGTGGCAACAATAGTGGTAGCAACCACACCCTCCACCACCACCTCCGGCACCTCCTGTGCCAGATAATCAGAATGATGACCGAATAATAGCTCTCACCAAAGAGTTTAAGAAAATGAAACCACCGCAGTTTCACGGGGGATTAGATCCGTTGAAAGCTGAAGCGTGGGTCCTTGGTATCGAAAAACTGTTTGAAGTGTTCCCGTGTTCGGAGACACAGAAAGTGCTTCTAGCCACCTTTATGCTAGAAGATAAAGCAAGAAGATGGTGGATGTTAATACGTGAGAATCATAAAGATGTTGACTGGACCAAATTTTTGGAGATTTTCTATGACAAGTACTTCCCGCAGTGTGTCCGGGATAGGAAAGTTTCAGAGTTCATGGAACTTAGGCAAGATAGTATGGCTGTAGCTGAATATGAGGCCAAATTCACCGAATTGGCCAGGTTTGCATCGCAAGTGATTGACACTGACTATAAGAAAACGAGGCATTTTGAAGGTGGGCTTCGAAGCGACATTTTAGAAAGGGTAAATGTCTTGAAGCTGGAAACCTATATTGGGGTGCTAGACCGGGCCATCATATTGGAAGCTAACATAGCTAGACAGACTAAGTCAATAACTGACTGGAAAGGCAACAAAAGGCAAGGCTTCTTTTCAAAGAAGAAATTTCTAAAAAAGCAAAACACAGGCTCTTCGAGTACTTCGAATTCTTCCCGAGATACATCTCCTATGTGCAACATTTGTAGTAAAAGGCACCGTGGAGTTTGTTACCGTGTGTCGGGAGCCTGTTTTAAATGTGGGAAACAAGGGCATATGGCTCGAGATTGTAATCAGAACAGTGGGAAGATAGCTGCTTGTTCTACCGCATCGATTCCAAAGTCGGGAAATACTATGAGATCTACTACCACTGGGGATACTGTGAGACAAGGAAGAGTTTTTGCGCTTGTTCTGGGTGATACGCGGAATGACAATGCAGTTGTCTCAGGTACTATTTCTGTATGTAATCAAGATGCTTTTGTGTTAATTGACTCCGGATCAACACACTCATTCGTGACATGTGCATTTGCATCTAGACTGAGTAGACCTCTAGAATTATTGCCATATCTGCTATGTGTATCTGCTCCATCCGGGGAATCTGTACTATGTGAATCTGTATACTGTTTTTGTGATATGCGTGTTGGTAATGCCATTCTATATGTGGATTTGCTACCCTTAAACTTTAGGCACTTTGATATAATTCTGGGCGTGGATTGCTTAACTAAATATTGTGCCACCATAGATTGTGTGACAAAACGGGTTGTGTTTAGACCACTAGCACAGGAAGAAATTGTGTTTGTGGGTAACGGGGTAGTACCCCCACTTTATTTTATATCTGCAATGAAAGCATGTAAACTGATCAGGAAAGGGTGCCAAGGTTATTTATGATATGTGTTGTCTGAACAATATGTAAATGTTGAATTGAATAGTATCTCCATTGTTAGAGAATTTCCAGATGTGTTTCCAAATGAACTACCAGGGGAATTGGTGGACAGGGAGATAGAGTTTACAATTGAAACTATGCCAGGCACCCAACCTATTTCTAAAACTCCCTATAGAATGGCTGCTACTGAAATGAAAGAGTTGAAAGAACAGTTGCAAGATCTGCTTAACAAAGGGTTCATCCAACCTAGCACTTCGCCATGGGGTGCACCTGTGCTGTTTGTGAAAAAGAAAGATGGAACCCTACGTTTGTGTATTGATTATCGAGAACTGAACAAGGTAACAATAAAGAATAAATATCCCTTACCCCGTATTGACAACCTGTTTGACCAGTTGCGGGGCTCGCAAGTGTTTTCCAAAATTGATTTGAGATCCGGGTACCACCAATTGAAAGTAAAGGCAGAAGATGTTGAGAAAATCGCATTCAGAACGAGGTATGGTCATTTTGAATTTCTTGTCATGCCATTTGGAGTGACTAATGCTCCGTCAGTATTTATGGACTTAATGAACCGAATATTTAAAACCTACCTTGATGAATTTGTTGTGATTTTTATTGATGACATTTTGATATACTCCAAGAATAGACTTGAACATGAACATCATTTGAGAACTGTCCTGCAAATACTTAGGGAGAAGAAATTATTTGCTAAACTAAAGAAATATGAGTTTTGGTTGGATGAAGTTGTTTTCTTAGGGCATGTGATCAACAGGGAAGGAATTTCAGTGGACTCACAGAAAATAGAGGCAATTGTGAATTGGCCTACACCGACTAATGTGACAGAAGTCCGCAGTTTTATGGGCTTAGCCGGGTATTACAGGAGGTTTGTTAAAGATTTTTCAAAAATAGTTGTACCTCTTACCCAGTTGACACGCAAGGGGCAATCATTTGAATGGAACGACGAAAGAGAATCTGCCTTTCATGAACTGAAAACGAGACTGACCACTGCACCAGTATTGACATTGCCCACAGGTACGAAAAATTTTGTGATTTACAGTGATGCATCTTATAAAGGTTTGGGTTGTGTATTAATGCAGAATAGAAAGGTTATTGCTTACGCCTCCCGACAGTTGAGACCGCCTGAGAAAAACTACCCAACACATGATTTAGAATTGGCCGCTGTTATTTTTGCTTTGAAAATCTAGCGGCATTATTTGTATGGGGCAAAATGTGAAGTCTACACAGATCACAAGAGTCTGAAATATTTCTTTACGCAGAAAGAGCTCAATATGCGACAGTGGAGATGGCTTGAATTGATAAAGGATTATGACCTCGAAATCCAATATCACCCCGGGAAAGCTAATACAGTTGCTGATGCCTTGAGCAGAAAATCAACAGGGAGTATGGCTTGTTTGCTTACTGAACAGAAGGAGATCTTACAAGATTTCGAAAAGTCTGAAATATGAAGTGGTAATGTGTGAACGGGGTGGATTGATAGCCGCTATTTCAGCTGAACCGGCAATCATTGAGGAAATTAAACAGAAACAAAAAAAAGGATGAATTCCTCAAGAAGGTGATTGATGAATTTGAGACAAGTCCAAAAGCAGAGTTCGGCATGGAAAATGAAGTGTTGAGGTTTTGAAACCGAATGTGTGTCCCAGACATTCTGCAATTAAAGAAAAGGGTTTTAGATGAAGCCCACATATCAGTGTTTGCTATGCATTCGGGTAACAACAAAATGTATCGGGATTTGAAGCAAAGTTATTGGTGGCCTAAGATGAACAAAGAGATTGCAGAATATGTGTCCAAATGTCTTTAATGTCAGCAAGTCAAAGCTGAACATCAGAAATCGGGTGGTCTACTTCAACCCCTTCCTATTCCTGAATGGAAGTGGGAACATGTGACTATGGATTTCGTTGTTGGCCCACCTCGGACTTCTCGAGGTACGGATTCTATTTGGGTTGTAGTTGATAGACTGACTAAATCTGCACATTTTCTGCCTATCAGAACTACATTTAATGCTTATAGATTGGCTACAATATATGTTGATGAGATTGTCCGTTTACACGGAGTTCTGGTATCTATTGTGTCGGACAGAGATCCGAAATTTGTATCTAGATTGTGGAAAAGTTTGCAGGAAGCTATAGGGACAGAATTGAGATTTAGTACTGCATTCCATCCACAGACAGATGGGCAATCAGAACGGACCATACAGACGTTAGAGGATATGCTGAGAATGTGTGCCTTAGATTTTCAGGGGAGTTGGGAAGAATATTTGCCACTTGCAAAGTTTGCATACAATAATAGCTTCCACTCCAGCATCGGTATGGCACCATACGAGGCTTTGTATGGTAGGAGGTGTAGATCACCGATTTGTTGGACAGAGGTCGGGGATAGAGCTTTACTTGGGCCTGTAATTGTGCAAAACACTTCTGAAAAGATCAAAATCATTCAACAGAGGCTCAAAACAGCTCGTGACCGACAAAAGAATTATGCAGATGTTCGAAGAAGACATCTTGAGTATGAGGTTGGTGACCATGTGTTTATCCGTGTGTCTCCAATGAAAGGCCAAGTCAGGTTTGGAAAGAAGGGCAAGTTGTTGCCCCGTTACATTGGGCCGTTTCAAATTTTAGAAAGACTTGGCCCAGTTGCTTATAGAGTTGCTTTGCCACCAGGATTTGAGCAAATCCATAACGTGTTTCATGTGTCGATGTTAAGGGGTTACCTCCGAGACCCGTTTCATGTGATTGATTATCACCGGGTAGCTCTGGATAAAAATATGGAGTACACCGAATGGCCGGAACGAATTGTTGACCGGTAAGTGAAACAACTGAGAAGCAAGTCCATCCCAATGGTGAAAGTGGAATGGAAAGAACACTATGGGACGGATGCTACATGGGAAAAAGAGGAGGAAATGCGACTACGCTACCTACATTTGTTTCCCGACGAAGGTAAAATAAGTTTGGAGGACCAAACTTCCTAAAGGGGGGAAGACTGTGATAACCCTGTCCCATATTATGCTAATTGGTCCTTATTATGAATGTGATTATGTCTTTGATATGATTTTGTGTGCCATTTATGTGAAAATATGTGGTTTTGAATTTCTATCTGTTCACCGTAGGAATATCTATTTGGTTATCTACTTTGGAATTTAAATTGAAGGCCTTATCGGCCACAAAACCCGAAATTGACTACGCCATTGTGATTGGCATAATTTTTAGAGCCTATGGTGAAATTTAATTGAAAATTGATTTGGATCAAAATAATTAGATCCAGAACGGTTAATTAAGTGCCCAAATATTTAATATTGATAACTTTCATTAGTGGGACTTACATAAGAGGGCACTATGCACTCAACTTCTCTCCTTATTTCATATTTGGCTGATTACAACTCCAAGAAAAGAGAAAGGGTCGGCTAGAGAGAGAGAGAGAGAGGGGGGGAAGCAATTGGAGATTTGAGCAAGGAACTTGAATAACTTGGAGATTCAACTAGAAATTGTGAAGAATTGAACCTCTAGGTAAGTAAATTCATGGATGTTAACTTGTAATTTTGTGAATTCAAGGTTGAATAATGATCAAGAGCATGGATTAAATTGATTGTGATGGAATTGAGTTGGTTTTGTTGAGTTTGAAGTCATGGAATGCATACATGTGTATAATTGCCTTGAATTTGTATAGTTGAGTATGAAAAATATGATCCATGTAGAATTTTGGTTAGAACTCATGCTTGTGATCACCATTTGCACCATTTAAGTTGAAATTGGAGTTATATTCCACATGCATGTACAATTTATGAGGAAATGAGTTTGAAATACATGGAATTGTTATCATGAAAGCAAGTTTGGTGTAATTTGGGACATGCATGTAAGTAATTCATGGAATTGAGCTTCATAATGTTGTAATTTGGTGTTTGTACCATGTAAGTACATGTTTATGTGAACATTGAACCATAAAATGCAAGATGTGTTGATTTGAAGGTTGAATTTGAGCTCAAGAACATTGCTGGAAAACCCAGAAATTTTGATGTCCGCTCGAGCGGGAAATACGAGCTCCCAGTATTTTCTGCAGACATGACGTCCACTCGAGCGGGGAAGTTCACGCTCGAGCGGGGAGCTATGTAGACCGAGTTCGCGCTTGAGCGTCCGAGTGCGCGCTCGAGCGTAAATTTGATGTAACCAGTACTTTTGCAGACCTTATGGGTCCACTCGAGCGGGGAAGTCCACACTCGAGCAGGGGACCCCTATTTCTGAAATTTTGTAGATACATTCTGTGTTTCGTTTTTCGCTCTCTTTCACTTCTAAGCACTCTTAGGCATGCATTGAGCAATGTGAATGAGTTAAAAGGATGAGAATGAAGCCTAAAGAGGAATATGTGAATTAAGGAATGGATTGAATCATTTGTGACCCTTGTATGTTATGTAATATGTAGGGTCAAGCTCCAGGGCAAATCATCCAGCAGATCACTGTGAGTAATATCTTATTAAAGATATTCGAAGTATGTTATTTGTCCAATTGCTTACCCTTATGTAAGTTTTATAAGTCTGTTTATCTGAATGGTGGACAAATGTTTGCTATGGTAAAATGAATGGGCCAGAGGCTAGTATGATCTGAATGGTAAAATGAATTGGCCAAAGGCCAGTTTGACATGAATGAATGAATGGGCCACAGGCCAGTATGATCTGAATGATAGAATGAATAGGCCAAAGGCCAGTTTGACATGAATGAATGAATATGCCAGAGACCAGTATGATCTGAATGGTAGAATGAATGGGCCAAAGGCCAGTTTGACATGAATGAATGAACGAGCTAGAGGCTAGTATGATCTGAATGATAGAATGAATGGGCCAAAGGCCAGTTTGACATGAAAGTACGAATGGGCCGATGGCCAATTTGACATACAAGTATGAATGGGCAGAAGGCCAGTTTGACATGAACGAAAGAAAAGTGGGCCAAAGGCCAGTTTGACATGAATAGATTGGGCCCAAGGCCATCCGATGTGTATGGAACCACAGTTATTTGACCTACGTATGAATATATGTATGTATTAGATAGAAATATGAATTGGGCCCAAGGCCGTCTGATGTATATTGTTCCAATGTATTTTCTTTATTTGATATTATTCACTGGGCTTTCGCTCACGCTCATTCATGTGTTTGTAGGTGAGCCAAGAGAGGTCCAAACCTAGCCTCAGTGAAGTCTGTGTGGAACAACCAAGGTTTTGAAGAGTCAACCCTTGCGTCTCACGCACGAGACTCGTCTTCGCCCTTTTGTTATCTTATTTTATTTTGTCATGTTGGCGAGGACTTTGGTTTATGTTGTATATACATAGTTTTGATTGGCTGACATAGACTGAATGATCCTGTATGTATAGAGTTATTGGTATTAGTACATATTTTGATGTGAGTTATTAACATGTATATGCATGGTTTGTTATGATGTGGCATGTAAGCATAGCTCTATGGACAAAGTTTTAAATTTTGCTTCCGTTTGGCCCCATTACTTTGATGAGTTATGTCTGGTTTTGTTTGAGGCTATAGGTAATCCCTTGATTACTGGCCGGTTATGTCCTTAACCCATAGGGGCGGGTTCGGGTCGTGACAGTAGAGGTTTACAGCAACAATCTAGTTGAAACCACTCCTATGAACAAAGTGCAGTGCAGGAATTAAAGTACAGAAATGTAAAGAACACGAAATGTAAAAACTGGAAAGGAAATAAAGTAGATTAAAACTGGTTTTTTTTATCTGAGTCTAGGGCCCTTTTCTGGGGCCTTCTCTGCTATTTATATTTCTCAAGGATAACCATCGAACTGCACTTCCAACCGTCGAATCGCTCCTCCATGATCGCTGATCATGTTGCCTTATAGTTAGCTCCATTATGCCATCACTTGCGGTTAGGCTTCCTTCCTAATTTTGAATTTGAATGTGTGTAACCGTTGAAGCCACATCACTTTATATCTCTTTGTTGATCCAATGCTACGCAGATCTCGTAAAACCAATACTGACTGCCACGTGTTCGATCATGATTGAAAACTTGAATAGTCTTCTTGTATTGCCCTTATCCTGCCACGCATTGAATTGTAATTGGCTTATACAAAATATGTAGCCAACAATGACCCATCAAAATATTATTGAAATTTGAAATTTTATTCAGAAATAATATATAAATAGAAAATTTATAAAGAACTTTTTATTTTAAAACAAAATACTTATAAAAATGAATTTATTTATAAGAATAATATTGTTACATCATTTTGATAGAGTTTTTATATAAATTTTATGTATAAATATTTTTTATTTTTATCAATGACATAATGAGATTATTTTTTTTAGAAGGGTAAAGCCCAAAATAAGGCAATTAAGGGGTTATTTGGGATGATTTAAATAAGTATACTTTTTTAATTTTTTACGAGAAGATGTGCAAAAAAATTTTAAAAAAAAATAATATAAATAAAAAAATAAAAAATATACCTAGTGTACCCTAAACTAAGCCTATATCAAAAGCGATAAAAGAATAAACTTCCAAATGGACTTCGTCAATTTACACTAAGGCCCTATTTGTTTTCAAAGGTAGAATGGAAGGAATTTATAGTGAAGGGATTAATAGTGAGGGGATTGATAGTGAGGAGATTAAGTAAAATTTTGTTTGTTTTGATGATAGTTGTTAGTGTAGGGATTATTAAATTATTTTTATATAAAATAAATATAAAATAATAAAAAAGTACAAAAACATTAAACATTAATGTTTTAAAAAAAATGCCCAACATGTAAAAAATTTTATAAAAAAAATTTTTAAAAAAAAGTAAACAAATAAAATAATGATTTTTACTTAACAAAAAATACAAAAAATTAAGCATTAATGTTAAAAAAAAAATGCCCAACATGTAAAAAATAAAATAAAAAATTTCTAGTCCAGCAGACTATTTTTCTAATACCAAGTCTTGGAGGCCCATCTGAATCCCCTCCCCAAGGGGATTCATAATCCGAAATTCATTATCAATCCCTTTCCCATCTCTCAAAACAAATACAATGTTAGTGGGTCCCACCTCACTACCAATCTCAATCTCCCCTCTAACTCTCCAAACAAACGGGGCCTGAAGGGATAGAGATTGACCCAGCCAAGCGAGCTAAAGCATGTGCCACCTTGTCGCCATCCCTTTGAATTATTTGAGCCGGTTAGGCCGTCTCCAATCCAATATATATATATATATATATTATCAAATTAAATATGATGAAAAGTGTAAACTTTAATTGCTTCAATCCTTACATCAAATCAGTATCAAATTTAGAATATCTTAAATTTTTCCATCAAATTGAGAATATCAATTTACTGTTCACAACTGTTGGAACTGTAGACACCAGATGATCGGCTGGTTGTCTCCCCGAACGGCCATCTCCTTGTAAAAATCTATGTGAAAATTACGCTGGCCAATCGACTGGCCAAACATCCCCTGGTAGTCCACCCGGTCAACTGATGGTTTGATGAAACTCTGTTGGAACGCACAATATCAAATGAAACTTTTACTCAAATTTGATGAAAAAATGGTTAAACGTTGTAGATACCCTTATACGAATCGTTTATAATTTATTTTAATTTGATAATTGTGTCAGACCGTTTGATATAATTTTTGTTTATAGTTCAATCAACAAAAATAACTTACAAAGACGGAAAAAAGTAAGTGCTTGTTTAGTTGAATTTTCAAAAATTATTTTTAGATGAATTCTCGTTTATTTTTAATAATTTTTTTTTGATATTTTAATTTTTTTTTCATACTTTTTAGATATATTTAATCAAGATACATCTAAAAAGTAAAACAAATTAACTAAAATATTTTAAAAAATAACTAAAAACAAACAAATATTCAAATAAAAATTTGTGTACATTTTTATTTGGGTTTTCATTTATTTTTAATTTATTTTTTATATGTTATTTAAATTTTTTTACTTTTTAAATGCATCTAACCTTAATATATGTAAAAAGTATAAATAAATTACTAAAATATGAATAAAGTTCAATAAAAACAAATGAAAATCCATCTAAAAATTGTTGGGGCCGAATTTTGGGAGACGTAAATAGGTCGAATAACTGGACCAGGAGAGTCGAAATATATACATCACATTCGGCCCTATTCGGCCAAATAGCCAGTTCAGTAAGGGGTCAAGTGGAAAGCGGTTTGCAGTTAAAGAAGCCATGTAAACAGTTATACGACGAATCGAAGGTGGTCCCAACCCTGAGGCCCAAGAAAAAAAAGATATAAATAGAAGAACATCAGCCAGAAAGAGGTATGTGAGAATTAGTACGCTAAACTTAAAATACAAGTAATCCAGAGAGTAGAGGCTGACTTGTCCATCGGAGTGTTAATTCTGGCACCCCCAACCGGAGTGTTTGTTTCTTTTCAGGTCGTCCAGGTCTTCAGCTGAGGATCTCGAGCGTCCTAGTGGATCAAAAGAGTATTTCCAAACCACATCTCCACAATTGGCGCCGTCTGTGGGAATAATTAAATACATCCATGGCGGGCGTAACGGAAGACCCTCCGATAGTCACTGATGAGGCCACACAGAGAGACGACCTCACTCCACCAAACATGCTTGGACCGGAGACCATCGCCGCAAGACGCGCCTTAAACTTCGCCTCACCCTCAACTTCTGCGCATGAGACAATGCAAGCGATCATGGAACAAGCAAAGCAAAACAAACAGAGGTTGGAGAACATGATCGCTGAGAACGAACATCTCCGTCAAGATTTTTCCTTGGAAATGGTGAAGTCCAAACAAGCTGTACGCTACGATCCGGAATGACCTCTGAGGACAGGTGGTCGACGACCTCGAGCCCGACAACAAGACACTGACAGCGACTCCGAATCATTATCCCTGAAGCCCAGAAAGAAGGGACAACCCAAAACTACAAGTTCCTCTGAAGAGAGGCCACGTACAAGGCATAAGCGAAGACGAAATGGTTCAGACGAAGAGGGCCAGCACGATCCCTTTATGCGACAGATCGCAAAGGCAGTACTACCCAAGAAGTTCAAAGCCCCGTCGTTCACCTTGTACGACTGGAAATCAGATCCCACGGATCATATCCGTCACTATAAGCAAGCCATGACGTTGCATGCAGATGACAAAGCTATCATGTGCAGAATATTTTCGAGCAGTTTGGGACCATTGGCAGTCAGGTGGTATTATAAGTTGGAGCCGGCGTCGATTAAGAGTTTCCATCAATTACAAAAATCCTTTAGGCTAGATTCATCACCAATGAGATTCAGCTGAAACAAGCTGACTCTCTCTGGGCAATGTAGATCCAGCCAGGAGAAACATTAAGACATATGCAGCGCGCTATTAGGAGTGCTTCAATCTTGTTGATGACACTTGCAATGACTCCATGGCCGTCACCGCCTTTAAAATGGGTTTGCATCCTGACAGTGCTCTCCGCAGCTCTTTGACTAGAAGACCCCCCAAAACGGTCTGGTCGTTGATGATGAAGGTTGAGGAATACTGCAAAGTGGAAGATGACACCTTGCGGGTTAAAGTCGAAAACACGGCCAACAAGACGGCTCCTTCTGAAATTGCTCAGTCGTTAAATTTCGTACCACCTCAGAGCCCTGAACCACGGCATCGGGCTAAACGAGACAAGAGACGGGATTCTAGCTGATCAAGCGACTAGTGCGCCCACCGAGCAAATGAACAACTGCAAATCGATGGCAGACGCACAAGGCGCTCAGACAAGAAATACACGGAGTTGTCAGAGCCGATCAACGCAATTATGTCCAAAGTCCAACATCTTCTGTTCTTCAAATGGTCGTCCAAAATGGTGGGACCACCCAAAACAAGAAGACGGGATAGGCGGTGCGAGTATCACAAGGATCATGTCCATGATACTGAGAGTTGTTACGCATTGAAGGATCACCTGGAGGAATTGGTACAAGATGGTCGGCTGCAACAGTATGTCCGCAAAGGCAACTCAACCAAAGCAATATCCTTACGACAAGATTCACCTCCACTCGGCGTGATCCACATGATATACAGCCTGCCAATGTCATCTGTGGTGCATACGATTTAGTCGAATCCCGACCCTCAAAATCAACTCACTACAGCTAAGCGGCCCCACGAAGTTGCGAGCATTGCTTTTGATGATTCAGATTTGGCCGGAGTGACACTTCCCCATATTGATCCCTTGGTAATCGAGTTACGAGTAAACCGATTCACCGTTGAGCACGTACTCATTGATCCAGGGAGCACATCGAAAGTTATGTATTACAAGACATTCACCAAACTCGGCTTCTCCGAATCAGATCTTTCTCCAGTACCTTATCCACTATTCGACTTCAACGCCAATCTAGAATACCCATTGGAAAAAATCACACTACCCGTTCGAGCAGGCTCCCGAACAATGGAAGTGGAATTCTTGGTCATCAAGTTGCCGTCGCCGTATAATGTCATCATGGGGCGAACTTGGTTGCATACTATGCAGGCCGTGCCAAGCACCTATCATCAACTGCTACGCTTCCCGATAGAACGCAGTATTGAGCAAATCTGTGGCTCCCAGAAATCGGCACAAGCATTGCTAGAAAGACCCCAAAAGAGTTGCGAGTGAATTCTATTGAGGTGCCGGATCGAGAGAGCCTCGACAATGTTGGGCGGCTCCTAAGTGAAAAAGCCACGGAAGCCCTAGATCGAGTTGAAATCGACGGAGACCCAGACAGGTTTTTCATGGACGGTGCCTCCCTGAATCAAGCCGACACACAGCAGCTAATTTCCTTCCTGCTCGGCAACCTTGATGTATTTGCGTGGACTCCATATGAGTTGCCGGGTGTAGATCCATCTGTTTCGCAGCACTGTTTAAATGTTGACCCTAAATGCAAGCCGATTATTCAGAAAAGCCGGTGGTCAGCTGCAGAGCACACTGCCGTCGTTGTTAAAGAGGTTGACTGGTTGCTTGATGCCGGGGCATTCAGGGAAATGACCTACTCTACAAGGCTCTCGAATACTGTGGTTGTGAAGAATAAAAGTGGGACTTGGGGAGTCTGCGTTGATTTCACGAACCTAAACAAAGCCTGCCCCAAAAATTGTTTTCCTCTCCTCAGGATAGACCAACTTGTAGATGCTACGGCACGTCATCAGCATATGCGCTTCTTCGATGCCTACAGAGGCTACCATCAAATTTCCATGCATCCGGAGGACCAAGACAAAGCTGCATTCCTCACCCCAAGAGGAACCTATGGCTATAAGGTTATGCCTTTTGGACTGAAGAATGCAGGGGTAACTTACTAGAGACTAGTCACCGCCATGCTCAAGGAGCAACTCGGCCACACTATGGAAGTGTACATTGACGATATGGTGGTCAAGTCCAAGGAAGAGCAGAATCATACATCCGATCTGCAAATATAGAATGAAGTTGAACGCTTCCAAATGTGCGTTTGGGATCGGCTTTGGCAAATTCTTGGGTTACATTGTCAACCACCGAGGAATCGAAGCCAACCCAAGGCAAATCACAACAATCCTAGAACTCGGCTCCCCTCGATCGGTCAAGGAGGTTTAGAAGTTAATGGGGATGACCGCCATACTCAACAGGTTCATCAGTCGTTCCACGAACTGCTGCCGTTAATTTTTTCATACACTACGGCAAGGCAAGGCTTTTGAATGGTCCGCCAAGTGCGAAGCCGCTTTCAACGACCTCAATACCTACCTCCGATCAGTTCCACTCTTGACAACACCTTCGGCAGGTGACCCGCTCATTTTGTATCTGGCAGTTTCTGACCAGGCCGTCAGCGTCGTACTGATAAAGGAAGAGCTGGAGTAGCAGCGGCCAGTGTATTATGTGAGCAAGGCAATGGTTGACACCGAAACACGCTACCTTCCGTTGGAAAAACTCATTCTGGCCCTCGTCATGGCAGCGAGAAAGCTGATGCATTACTTTCAGGGGCATACCATCGGGGTGATAACAGACCACCCCCTCCGGTTGATACTCCGTAGTGCAGAAGTATCAGGGTGCGTTTCAAAGTGGGCTCCTGAACTCGGCTAGTACGATATTCAGTTTCTGCCTAGAACCTCCATCAAGGGACAGGTGCTTGCCAACTTTGTGGCCGAATTCACTAAGGGTCTTGCCGACTTCAAGTCTGATGAAATTCGACTTAAGCCGAACTGGAGAATTTATGTTGGGGACATTTGGCAGTTGTCCTGTGATGGATCATCCAATCAACGAGGCAGCGGAGCCGGAGTAGTAATCATGGCTCCCGACGGCGCAATAATTGAGCAAGCCGTCAAACTTGGCTTCGAAGCATCAAATAACGAGGCCAAATACGAATCCCCTCTTACCGGTTTGCGGAATGCACATCTTCTGGGTGCTCGGCATTTGCTTGTATTTTGCGATTCAAAACTGGTGATCAATCAGCTAAAGGGGGAATACGCGGCCAAAAATGACCGTATGGCGGCTTACATGAAATTGGCTAGCTCCTTGTTGGCAAAATTTGACCATCATGAATTGAATCAAATAACACGTGATTAGAATACACATGCAGACGACCTAGCTTGCCTAGCCTCCACCATTAACTTAGAGATTAAATGGACTATCGAAGTAGGTTTCATCCCGGAGCCGAGCATTGGCCCTTTGGAAGAAGTCCAGGTCAATGTCATAGAGTCAGGACTGAGTTGGATGGACCCCATTGCTGCATTCCTATATTCCGAACAGCTCCCAACGGACAAGAAAGAAACGCACAAGCTGCGAAACAAAGCCCTGTGATACTACTTGAATCCGCAAGGAAAGCTTTATAAAAAATCCCCTTTTGGTCCATACCTGGAATACGTACATCAGAAAAAAGTTGAAGAGCTTCTGACTGAAATACATGAAGGCAGTTGTGGTGCCCATTCTGGCGGGTGCTCTTTGGCCCATCGAGCTATAACACAGGGGTATTATTGGCCGACAATGAGAACTGATGCCGAATGTTATGTGAAAAAATGTGAACAGTGCCAGAAGTTCTCCTCGTTAACCCATCTGCCTGCTGAAGAGTTAAGCTCTATCACCGGTCCCTGACCGTTTGCCCAATAGGGACTTGATATAGTCGGACCATTGCCGAGGGCCCTAAGGAACAAGCGATACTTGATCGTGCGGATTACTTCACAAAAGGGGTCGAAGCGGAAGCATTAATGCACATTCAAGATGCCGATGTTAAGCGCTTTCTATAGAGAAATATCATAACACAATTCGACATTCCAAGAGCTCTTATCTCAAACAACAACATCCAGTTTGATTGTGGCATCTACCGAGAGCTGTGCAGCAAGTATGGTATCTGGCCTTACTTTTCCACGCCGACTTACCCACAAAGCAATGGTCAAGCCGAAGCCTCAAACAAATCCATCTTGGGCGGTATCAAGAAGAGGCTCGAGAAAGCTAAAGGCAAATGGGTTGAAGAATTGTCGAGTGTATTGTGGGCTCATCGAACTACGCCGAGGCGATCCACTGAGGAAACGCCGTTTGCTTTATGCTTTGGAACCCAGGCAATCATACCCCTGGAGATCGGCCACCCAACCCTGAAATCGCAAGTTTTTGATATGGACCGAAATGACATGATGCTGGCTTTGGATTTGATTATGATCGAAGAATGAAGAGACTGTGCCCTTGCGTCTATGGCAAGATACCAGCAACAACTTATTAAGTCGTACAATCAACGTATTTAGCTGCGCCGCTACACACCAAGAGAGTTGGTCCTGAAGAAAGTACTTCCAGCTGCTAGGAAACCGGTTGATGGAAAATTGGATCCTAACTGGGACGGCCCCTATCAGGTCTATTCGATCGCAGGAGTAGGGGCATATTGGCTCAAAGACATGTCTGGAAGGAGTCTGCTACGACCTTGGAATTCAACGCACTTGCGTAAATTCTATCATTGAATCCGACCTGTGGGGAATGATACTAGTTTTGAATAGTTCACCATGTACACATTCCACTTTTGTAATTCAAAGATTCATGTTTACTCACTGCGAAATCCAGTTCAAAAGTGTTCCGATAAAAGCCTCCGCAATTGGAGCACCTTTCGTGGATATCACGATTGACCAAATAAAGTCTCCGGATTCGGAGCCCCATCAGCGCATGACACCTTTGGGTCGATTAAGCCTCCGGATTCGGAGCACCCTTCATGGATATGACAATTGGCTAAATAAAGTCTCCGTATTCGGAGCCCCATCGGCGCATGACGCCTTTGGGCCAATTAAGCCTCCGGATTCGGAGCGCCCTTCGTGGATATCACAATTGGCCAAATAAAGTCTCCGGATTCGGAGCCCCATCGGCGCATGATGCCTTTGGGTCAATTAAGCCTCCAGATTCGGAGCGCCCTTCGTGGATATCACGATTCGCCAAATAGTCTCCGGATTCGGAGCCCCATTGGCGCATGACGCCTTTGGGCCAATTAAGCCTCCGGATTCGGAGCGCCCTTCGTGGATATCACAATTGGCCAAATAGTCTCCGGATTCGGAGCCCCATCGGCGCATTACGCCTTTGGGCCGATTAAGCCTCCGAATTCGAAGCGCCCTTCATGGACATTACGATTGGCCAAATAGTCTCCAGATTCGGAGCCCCATCAGTGCATGACGCCTTTGGGCCGATTAAGCCTCCAGATTCGGAGCGCCCTTCGTGGATATCATGATTGGCCAAATAGTCTCCGGATTCGGAGCCCCGTCGGCGCATGACGCCTTTGGGCCGATTAAGCCTCCGAAATCGGAGCGCCCTTTGTGGATATCACGATTGGCTAAATAAAGTCTCCGGATTCGGGACCCCATCGGCACATGACGCCTTTAGGCCGATTAAGTCTCCGGATTCGGAGCACCCTTCGTGCATGACACTTATGGGCCGAATAAGACTCTGAATTCGGAACGCCCTTCACGACGAAAGTTAAAGCATACAAATATTCAAAGTGGAATGCTCCGTTAAAGTTGAGCCGGCAAAAACCGTTTACACATTGAAGCATATAAACATTCAAAATGAAATACTTAGTTAACTTGGGCCGGTGCAACCGCATAAACAAATCAAAACATGTAAACATTCAAAATGAGATGCCTAATTAAGCATGTAAAAATTCAAAATGAAACCCAAACATTTAAAATAAAACATTTTATTCAATTAGCCAATAATTACATAATTTTGCACGCAATCTGTGTTTGAGCATTACAATGTCTATTTTTATCCGGCGTCTCCCTCGTCGTCACTCTTCTTGACTTCGAAGGCGGAAAAGGGGAAGTGATCACGTTGGTATAGTGGCAACGCCGAATCCAGGCCCGCTGCTCGGAGAGCCTCCGCGGCTTGAAATGCTTTGATCTAACTGTGCTTAAATCCATGATTTTCACATCGGCAAACTTCCTCGGCGAGCTTTTCCCTAGTCTTGTCTATCCCGACTTTCCGGCCATCATGGAAGCCTTTTTCATAACCCATGGTCCTCGCATTTTCTACGACAAACATGCTTGCCGTATCTCGATCGGCAATCACATGACTTAACAGCCGTTGGGTCACTCTCTCCTCCACAACCGGGTTAGATTGACCTACCCCACGCGGCTCGGTGGTTTGAGCCTTCTTGAGCTCTCTGAGCTCACGCTAAGCCTTCTCTGCGCGGGCCTCCAAACTTTGAATTCATTCGTCTTTCTTCTCTATTTGTCGTCGGGCGGCGCGCAGGCGCATGCCGACTTCATAAGCGGTATACAGTCCTTTCACCACCCCATGGATGCCCTCTCGAAATACTTTGAAATCCTATCGACCAACCATCGACTGCTGGACATCCGGTGGAAAAATCTATCGAGAAAACTCAACTACTACACCTGGGTTGTTAACAATGGAGTCCGCCTCCGTCATTGGTTTATTCCCCACAAAAACCGCAAAACTCAACTATTGCGGCGTCGCGTCGGGCTCATTTCTCGGTCGCAGTCGCAAGGAGCTTTCCCGTTGCTGTAGACACCCCATTTTTGACCGTCCTCAAGACTTGGACGTCATCGTTTGAACACTCAA
>NW_021027457.1:142625-201383 GCF_004153795.1 Camellia sinensis
AAGGTCTGCACTTTTATCGCTTTAGGCCCTCTTGCATGCTTGCTCCATGTTAAAAAGTTTGTTCATTTCATTATCTTTTTCAAGTACATAGCTTTGAAAACAAAAATCTACTTGTGGCAGTACAAGGTAATCTAACTACCGGCAAAGAAAAGGAAGAAAAAAAAAGAGTACAAAAAAAAGAAAAGCAGCAATCTGGATCATCATCAGTAGTCTCGGGCCCGGGGATCTGTCCTCACCATCTTCCTCGACGAAAGTCCAGGGCATCGTTGTAGACACCCCATTTTTGACCGTCCTCAAGACTTGGACATCACCGTTGGAACACTTGGTGATTACCTTTGTTTGTGTTCGTCTTGAGTTCCTGGAGGTCTCGGTTGCGCGCCTTGCCTCTGGACCTCTCGACTCGACCATGTTCTATCTGGTTTTGTACCAAACACTTGTGTTTTTCCTTGGAGGGGTAGGGAATGCCTTGTGAGGCATCCCCACACATCACCGGCCATGGCTTGAGGCCACCGGCCAGTGATTTTATGCCATCGGCAATGTATATTGCCGGTCGGCACTCTGTGTTGCCGGTCGGCCATTTATTTTGCCAAAATGGCAATTCCTATAGTGAAATGGAGAATGCAAGAACTACTGATGAAACTGAATCATCTGAGGCCAGAATGGCAAGGCTAGAAAGAATAGTTGAAATGTTGACGGAGGCCTTGAGGCTACAACAACAGAACCAACAGCCCCCACCTCCTCCAGTTCAACCGGAACAGAATGTTAATGATGATATAATAGCTCTGACACAGAAGTTTAGCAAGATGAAACCGTCATCCTTCCAGGGAGGCCTTGAACCCTTAAAAGCCGAAGCATGGGTCCTAGAGACTGAGAAATTGTTTGAAGTATTTCCGTGTTTTGAAGCACACAAAGTGCTACTGGCTACCTTCACCTTACAAGAAGAGGCCAGAAGGTGGTGGATGCTTGTCTGTGACACCGACACCGTTATGACTTGGGCTCAGTTTAAGGGAGCCTTCTTTGAGGAATACTTTCCACAGTGTGTTAGGGACCGAAAGGTGACTGAATTTGAACAACTAAAACAAGGCACCATGTCGATAGCAGAGTATGAATCAAAGTTTACAAGAAGGCCAGGAAGTTTGAAGGCGGCCTTAATGTAGAAATTCTTGACAGACTCAACGTTTTGAAATTACTAAAGTATGTGGATGTTCTTGACCGAGCAATCATGGCTAAGTCGAACATCGAGGCATTGAAATAGACTAAAACACCAGCGTCTGAATGGCGTGGTAAGAGACGGGGTTTTAAATTTAAGAAAGGCCGGAACAGTTCGTTGAACAAAAAGCAGAATACAGGGTCAACAAATAGTTCTAGTCAAGGAAACCGTTCTCTACCACCCTGCTCCGAATGTGGTAAGAATCATAAGGGGGTTTGTTATAAAATCTCTGGTGCTTGTTACAGGTGTGGCAAGGTAGGCCACATGGTGAAAGATTGCCCTTCCACATCTCAACGCAATAGTAAAGCTGCACCAAGCGCAGCAGCATCAACTGCCCCACCGAAACCCAACCCCAAAGCTACCGGAAAAAGCCTATGAGGAAAAGCCGAGTGTTCGCACTTGTACCGGGAGACGTACAGAATACCGACACCGTTGTGTCAGGTATACTCTTAATTTGTGCTCAAAATGCGTATGTTTTGATTGATTCGGGGTCTACACATTCATATGTATCGTATGCTTTTTCGCGAAAATTGAATAGACCATTGGAACCCATGAACTATCTGTTAGCTGTATCTTCACCTATTGGGGGATCCGTGACTTGTGCTTATATGTACCCTGCATGTGAAATTATTGTTGGAAATGTTCATTTGTATATTGATTTACTACCTTTGAATATAGATCATTTTGATGTGATAGTGGGAATGGACTGGTTAGCGAAATATCATGCTACCATAGATTGTGTAACAAAACAAGTTGTTTTCCATCCACCCGGACTGCCTGAATTTGTGTTTAACGGAGTTGGAGTAGTACCTACCCCGTATCCGATTTCAGCCATGAAAGCTTTCAAACTAATTAGGAAGGGGTGTAAAGGGTATCTATGTTCTGTATTGATTGTACCTACTGATGATAAAACTAATGTGAATAGTATTCCTATAGTCAGAGAATTCCCAGATGTTTTCCCAGATGATCTGCCAGGGGATTTGATTGATAGGGAGATTGAGTTCAGCTTTGATGTGATTTCGGGTACACAGCCTGTATCTAAAGCTCTGTACAGAATGGCACCTACCGAATTGAAAGAGTTGAAAGTTCAACTGCAGGAACTGTTAGATAAGAAGTTCATCAGGCCCAGTACTTCACCGTGGGGCGCTGTAGACACCCCATTTTTGACCGTCCTCAAGACTTGGACATCACCATTGGAACACTTGGTGATTACCCTTGTTTGTATTCATCTTGAGTTCCCGGAGGTATCGGTTGCACGCCTTACCTCAGGACCTCTCAACTCGACTGTGTTGTGTCTGGTTTTGCACCAAACACTTGTGTTTTGCCTTGGAGGGGCAGGGAATGCCTTGTGAGGCATCCCCACACATCACCGGCCATGGCTTGAGGCCACCGGCCAGTGATTTTATGCCATCGGCAATGTATATTGCCGGTCGGCACTCTGTGTTGCCGGTCGGCCATTTATTTTGCCAAAATGGCAATTTTGAATGGCCGATCACTGTTCATCTACTTTTGGTAGATATTTTGTGCCAACTGTGATAGGTGGCACCCACATTTTCTTCCCTCCATACACGTGTATGGAGGGATCTCTCTCTTGACAAGCTTATTTGACAAGCTTTACAAGAAGGAGCTCTATAAGAGAGAGTCTCCACTCTTGGATTTAGGGTTAGGAATTTGTATCTATTCCATCTCTATATTTCCCTCTCTTGTTAGTTTAGTGTGTGTTTGGTCTTACTTTTGCACACAAACACCCACCATTACACCTTTTCTTGGTTATTGAGGGCCAAAGGAGTGTTCTTGGAGTTCTTGGAGCTGGTTTGGAGCTGAAGAAGCTGCCGGAGCTTCAGTTGTGAAGAAAGTCTTCAAGGGTAACAACTTTGCCCCTTTTTACCCCTTTCTTGCATAGCCTTGTGTATAACATAAAAAGTTCTGTTTTTAGGCCCTCTAAACAGTTTTGTTTAGAGTGTTTTGTGATTTGGGGTTGTTTGACCCCTCTTAAGCCTTGTAAGGCTCCATTTTGTGCCATTTTGGGTGAGCTCCGAGACCTTGGTGTTTGGGCCTCCTCACCACTGAGATCTTGAGGGATTTCAGAGGTGAGGATGGTGCCTTGAGGTCCCAAGAAGGAGAGGGCCACCCCCTCTCCTTGTTGTCCTTGAAAAGGGCATTTTTTGGCCTCTTGAGGGAGCACCATATTTAGGTTCATGTTGACCGTGCCTTAGCTGGTTTTTGTGCTTATTATGTCATAATATGCCTCTGTTTTTAGTTGGTTTTGGTACACCATGCTTGCTTAGCATACATGCCTTGTAATGCCATTTTGTTGCCTTAACATGCATCTAGGTTTTAACCCTTGTTCAAGCATGCTTTAGGCCTAGCTTTGTGAAGCTTTCATGTTTATTTTGCCATGATTAAGGTCTGTCCATAGTTGTTTGGGTCCACTTTGGCATGCATTGTATAGCTCCTTTGCATTTTGGCTTGTTGGCCTTAAGGGTGTGAGTGTGTAGCATGCATCCTTGCCTCGTTTCAGTGGTTTGGAACCACTTGCCATGTTATTTCAGCCCACTTAGCATGCTCGTGTGGTTGCATTTGATGTCCCTTAAGTGTGTTCAAAGGTCGACATTCCATGCTTCATGTTTAGCCTCTTTGGTGTGCTTGCATGCTTAGGCCTCTTAGATATCATCTAAGTAGTCTTTTGGCTTTGTTTTAACATGCTAGATATCTGATTTTAGTTGTTAATGCATGCCATACGTCCGTGATTATTCCCCTTGAAGTGTGCTTAAAGGATATCCTTTGATGCTTAAGTGTTTAGGTCTTAACATGTGCATGCGTGTATGTGTGTTGGCCCTCATGTTTGAGCACTTTGGCTGCTGATTTAGGCTTGTTTGATAGTGGCCTAATTTAGTTTAAGTCTGTCTCCTTGCTTGTTTGCATCCTCCTCTTGTATGTTTGCTTGCATACTTGCATGTACACATTGCATTACCATGTTGCATGCCTAGTTAATATGCTTAGGTTGCATTGCATGCGTGCTTTGCCTCTTGATTATCCGTGATTGAGGTTGAGCTCCTCACTTGTTTGTTGGTTTGCATTGCATTTGAAATCAACATGCATAAATTGGTCTCTTGGGCCATCACGCATCGAAATGCGCGATTGATGGTCCGAGGACCAAGGACCATGTCCCTTTGAGTCATAAACATGACAAGGGATATGGTTGGTGCATACATTGCTTGAATTGCATTGCCATGCAAAGCTCTGTCCTCTGCTGCTGTCAAACAGATTCTGCAGGAACTTTTTGCCGATCGACTGCACAGAGTGCCGACCGGCAATCCATATGTGGCCGATGGATTCATTTTTGGCCAATCAACACCAGATCACAGCCGGTGATGATTCCCTCCAGCCGGTGGCATTCCCCAACATCCAGTGAGCACATCCTGAGACTTTGGCAGTCTTCAGAGAATCAGAGAAGGGAAAACAGAGGCAGCCTGCGCATGGCAGTGGACTTCCGAGCAAGACCCAAGCACGCGTGCATTGAGCCCTCTTCACGAGGCCCTTTTTCTTGCTTTCTTAAGTTGACTAATTTGTTTAATTAATTTAGTTGGTCTGTAATAATTAATTAGCTAGGGTAGTTAATTCATTATTCGAATTGTATTATTCTTTTGGTCCCTCCGAGCGAGGGCAAATTTGTAATAAGTGTGGGTGAGTGTGTGCATGTCTTCCAACCCCCACTTTTTTCTCCCTTTTACTTACCTGCTTTGATGGTTAGTAATAGGTCATGTTTAATTTAGCATACCTTATGCTATGCATGCGTGCATCATTCATCAGTATTGCATGCACCGGGCTCGGCACATCATGCTAACTGCATTAGTATTTCAAATCTAACTTGAATACATGCTACCTGTGCATTTTCACATGTCATTCATAGAATAGCCGAGCCTACTCTAGTGACATTCCGTATGCGTTGCATTAGACATTTAAACATGGACTTGGATCATGCATTGATTGCTAACGAGTTCTTGTGTTTTTGGAAGCGGAGTACGATGTAAGTATTTATACTTTAGCATCCTTGCATGCGTATGAGTGTTGCCATGATAGCATGATTACCATGAGGCTAGCTGCTTATGTGATATAACTGCTTGATGCCTGTGGGTGAAGGTTGGGTTGCCTGAGTTAGAATAGCTCATGTGAAAATCCGTGTTTTAGCCTACTTGCGAGTAGCAAATTCCAAAACATTTTTCCAAAACAAACGGATATGCAATGCTTATTCCCAAATTAGGCAAATCTAGTCTATACCTTTTGTGCTGTGCGCATAACATAGTAATTCTAGGCTAATAATCGGGATAAGAACACATAACGTTTTCAAAAACGGATATCACAGGTTAGTAGAGGCCGAATCTTCGGTCGGGCCGAGAGGGGGTGCTCATAGCTGACCTTCTCCAATCGTACCCAAGCTCCCGAGCCGAGGCAACTTTGGTGATGACGGACACGTGGCCTTGGCACCGAGTCAGGGTTTCCTAAATTCCCCCATAAAAAATATTTAGGTGGCGACTCTATATCTGGCAAAGCAGTCCATGTTTGGCACTTCTTTTCAAAAATCTGTTTCTCAAAACGATTTGCCGGATTTGGACTCTTTGGTTCAGATTAAGAACCGTGACACAAATCGAGTTCGAACTGTAGCGGGTCCCTCGCGGACGTGTTACAGGCGCGCCAGTCTTATTTGTGAAAAAGAAAGACGGCTCACTGAGACTTTGCATTGACTACCGCGAGCTGAACAAGGTAACAGTGAAAAATAAATATCCATTGCCTTGCATTGATGATTTATTTGACCAGTTACAGGGTGCCCAAGTGTTCTCCAAAATTGATCTTAGATCTGGATATCACCAGTTGAAAGTCAAGACAGGGGACATCGAAAAGACTGTCTTTCGAACGAGGTATGGACATTACGAATTTCTTGTTATGCCTTTCGGAGTTACCAATGCACCTGCCGCATTTATGGACCTTATGAACATGATTTTCAAACCATTCCTTGATGAATTTATAGTTGTTTTCATAGATAACATTTTGATATATTCCAAAAGCACGGAAGAACATGAACGTCATTTGAATATTGCCCTACAGACCCTAAGAGAACAGAAACTTTATGCAAAACTAACTAAATGTGAATTTTGGCTAGACAGTGTGATGTTTTTGGGACATGTGATCAGTAAAGATGGTATTACAGTTGACCCACAGAAAACTGAAGCAGTAGTGAACTGGCCTAGACCGACAAATGTTACCAAAGTCCGAAGTTTTCTAGGCTTAGTCGGTTATTACAGAAGGTTTGTCAAAGATTTCTCCAAAATTGCCCTACCACTGACACAGCTGACTCAGAAGGGGATATCATTTGATTGGACCGATTAGAGGGAATCAGCTTTTCAAGAGTTGAAAACTCGACTAGTGACTGCATCGATTCTTACCCTACCCTCAGGTACGGATGGTTATACTATATTTAGTGATGCTTCTTATAAGGGTTTGGGATGTGTTTTAATGCAGAATGGTAAAGTGATTGCGTATGCTTCCCGACAACTGAGACCACATGAAAAGAACTACCCGACCCATGACTTAGAACTTGCTGCAGTAGTGTTTGCACTGAAAATTTGGCGTCATTACCTTTATGAGGCAACATGTGAGGTGTATACAGACCACAAGAGTTTGAAATACTTCTTCACACAGAAAGAACTGAACATGAGGCAGCGGAGATGGTTAGAACTGATAAAATATTATGACCTGCAAATTTTGTACCATCCAGGAAAAGCTAACACCGTTGCTGATGCACTGAGTCAGAAATCGGTTGGAAATTTAGCCTGTTTACTCACCGGGCAGAAAGAATTGCTATGTGACCTTGAAAGACTTGAAATTGAGATTGTTTTGCGTGAACAAGGTGGAACAATAGCCGCTATTTCTGCTCAACCGGCACTGGTTAAAGAGATTAAAGAGAAACAGCAACAGGATGACTTCTTGAGGAAGATCATCGAAGAACGAGAATCTAAATCGAGGCCGGATTTCAAATTTGAGAACAATGTGTTAAAATTCCAGGGAAGACTATGTGTACCAAGTGATTCTGAACTGAAAAGAAGAATTCTGCAAGAGGGCCACAATTCGAAACTGTCTATTCATCCAGGAAATACAAAAATGTACCAAGACTTGAAACTGAATTTCTAGTGGCCGGGAATGAAGAAAGAGATTGCTAACTTTGTGTCGAAATGTCTTCATTGCCAACAAGTAAAAGCCGAACATCAACGACCCACAGGTTTACTGCAACCCTTACCGATACCCGTGTGGAAATTGGAACATATCACTATGGATTTCATTGTTGGTTTACCTCACTCCAGTAAAGGTATGGATTCAATTTGGGTTATTGTTGATAGACTGACTAAATCTGCTCATTTCTTACCTGTCAAAACAATTTATAATGCGGACAAATTGGCTGTAATCTATATTGATGAGATTGTTAGATTGCATGGAGTGCCTGCGTCCATTGTTTCTGATAGGGACTCGAAGTTTACATCGAGATTTTGGCAAAGTTTGCAGATAGCATTGGGTACTGAACTGAGACTGAATAGTGCATACCATCCTCAGACAGATGGTCAGTCAGAAAGAACCATTCAGACTCTAGAGGATTTACTGAGAATGTGTGTTCTTGATTTCCAAGGAAATTGGGAAAGCCATTTACCGTTGGCTGAATTCGCCTACAACAACAGTTTTCACTCGAGCATTATTATGGCGCCTTTTGAAGCTTTGTATGGCAGGAAATGTTGATCTCCGATTTGCTGGGCAGAAGTTGGAGATGGGCCTTTGCTTGGGCCCGAAATTGTACATGAAACTACTGAAAAAGTGAAACTGATTCAACAGAGACTGAAACTGCACAAAGCCGACAAAAAAGTTATGCGGATGTCTGAAGGCGGGACAGAGAGTATGAAGTAGGTGATCATGATTTTGTTAAAGTGACACCGATGAAAGGCCAGACTCGTTTTGGTGTCAAAGGCAAGTTAGCGCCGAGATATGTCGGACCGTACGAGATTATTGAGAAAATCAATCCGGTGGCATATCAAATAGCGCTTCCTCCTGAAATGGAGCATATGCATAACGTGTTCCATTTTTCAATGTTGAGGGATTACCTTCGGGACCCTTTCCATGTGATTGAGCCTACCCGTGTAATGCTAAGTGATTAATACACTTATGCAGAACGGCCTATTCAGATTGTGAACAGACGGATCAAGAAGTTAAGAAATAAAGAGATTTCGTTAGTGAAAGTTGACTGGCAAAACCATGGTGGCTTATATGCCACTTGGAAAAGGGAAGATGACATGATCAAGAGATATCCTGAACTGTTCCCACTGAATCCTGTTTTCTTTCAAAATGAAGGTAACTCGAGTTTGGAGGACCAAACTCTTTATAAGGAGGGGAGACTGTGACAACCCTCACCACTGATTAGTGCTAATCTATGATTAAGCATGTTAAATGATTGATTGACTGAAATCCTGAACTGATTGATTGAATGTATAGCTTAAGTGCATGTCTGTCTGTCTGTTTGACTGCTAAATTATTTGTTCGTGTTTTATGTTTTAAACTACAAATTGAAGGCCTTATCGGCGGCCGAATCTGAAATTGATTAGTGTTTTATGCTAATTAGAATTAATGTGATTTTATGATATATTTAATTGAAAATTGATTTGGTATGATTAAGTTGGATTTAATAATGTTGATTTACATTAAATGAGTTTATTACAACAATGCCATGTTAGTGGGCCATCTCATAAAAACATTTGAGACTTAATTCATATCTTTTCCTCATCCATTCCTTGACCCAAAACCGACTCTAAGAGAGAGAGAGAGAGAAGAGGTAGATTGGTTTCAACTAAGAGATTGGCTTGGAGGCTTAGGAAATTGAAGGAGTCTTGCATAATTGAGCTTCTACACTTGTAATTGAAGGCCTAAGGTAGGAGAACCATCTTCTTGAGCTTGCATTTGAGTTATATCTTGCATGATTCATAGAAGTTTAGCAAGTTGAGTCTAGAATTGGCTTAAATTGTTGAATTGAGGCTTAAATCATGCATGCATGTGCATATCTTAAAGCTTAGAGTTGTTTTCATGGAAATTATTGCATGCATGTTCATATTTTTGGTCTTGATCCATGAACTCACCATGTTTTGAAGTTAAACATTGCATTTGATCTTGTTTTGTAGCATTGGTGTTCCTAGGAACCCATGCATGTGTTGAATTTGCATTGTTCTTCATGGTTCATGAAAACTTCTTTGAATTTGTGTTCAATGGAACTACTTTTGGGCTTTGATTTCTGAAATTGATCTTTGAAACATGTCATATTATAAGTTTACAAGTGTTTTCCAGAAAATTAGCCCAAAAGGATAGAATTTGATGCATTAAAGTTGAGTTTTGAGCTTGAGGTTCAAATCTGAAAATTCCAGATTTTGGACTCACGCTCGAGCGGGGAACTCCACGCTCAAGCGTAAACACTGAATTCATGCAGTCCGCTCGAGCGGGGAAAGTGACGCTCAAGCGAGAAATGCGTGTATCCAGTACTTTGCCCATGTTTACAGTCCGCTCGAGCGAGGGAATGCACACTCGAGCGGGGATCGAGTGTCCGTCGAGCGTGGATTGCAGGCATCTAGTACTTTTGCATGATTTTACAGTCCGCTCGAGCAGGGGAAACCACGCTCGAGCGGAGCTCCTTTGTTCTGCATGTCCACTTGAGGGTAGAAAGCCACACTCGAGCGTGGACCCCTGTTTCAGCAAATTTTGAAAAGTGTTTTTAAGTGCATCTTCACATCCTCATTCCATCCTAGGTATTCTTAGGCCTAGTTTAAGGCATCTTAATGAGGATATTGATGTAGAACCACACCGAGTCTAAGTAGGGACTAAGTCTTCGATTCCCAAGTATGTGACTTAGTGTGTGTTCATCCTGTAACTGTGTAGGGTTGGCATCCAAGGACGTGCACTAGCTTATCTGTAGCCCAGAACTCTGTGAGTAACTATGTTGTAAAGATATGTTCAATTGAGATTATTTTCTGAATAAATGACTGTACTGCTTTATGAAATGACACTGTTTACTGAATGAATGTTTGTCCTATTTGTGAACTGTATTCGTGGCATCCATAGCAATTTACTGTTACTGAACTGTTACAGAGATCTCTGTCAGTTCCCATGTTGGAACCACTACTGTTTACTGATATGATGGCCATCAATTGACTGTTCGGTCTGTTAAGACCTACTGTACTGTTTTGCTATTGGATATACCACATATGACTATTATAATTTCCGAATGACTGTTATGGCATGAATTATGAGCCACAAACTAAATGGCTGATATACTGATAAACGACTATTTTCAATACTGAAAGGACATTCATTCTTAACCTCTTTATGCATATGTTATTCACTGGGCTTTAGCTCACTGCTCATATATACATGTAGGTATCTAGGCACCAGATCGGAGCTAGGGGCGTGGGGTTTAAACTCCCCTTTTGTCAAGCCAACCAACGTGGCTCACTACAAGGTTCCAAGTGCTGCCAAGCTAAGGCTGCTTCGGGGTGTTTTAGATTTCCCCTTTTTGTCTCTGTTTTGTATAGACTGCATAGACTGTTACTGTACCGTTATGGTAGGGATTTGGTCCCTAACCCTAATACTTGTATATGATGTATGTATATACTGTTATGGTTTGAATGTGTATATGTTTGAAAAGTCTTTTTGCATACAGACTGTCACAGCTCATTGGACATCTTTTAATTACTGTTTTGGCTTCCGCTAGCCCCTGTACTCTGTATTACTGTTTTACTGTTAAGCAGGCCCTCAGTAATCTCGGATTACTGGCCGGTTACGGTGCTAAACCCATAGGGACGAGTTTGGGTTGTGACATGTAGCCATACATAAAAAACTACTAAACGAAAAGCTGTAACATTACATTCGAAATCCTTAAACAAAAATAACTATGGTCGCCCTAATCATACCTCGGAGTCAAACTCCAGCAGCTCAACTTCCACTTGCTCATATGGAATCGGCATAGCCAATGTCACATTAGCAGCAACAAGGGCTCTGAGCCAGCCATGTTTGAATCCTCGATTCTCAAATTTGGGGACTTTCTCCACATAATTTTCGAGGGCAGTGCTTTTCCCAGCTTCGTACGCCTTCGATGCCTCCGATTCTGCCAAGTCCGCTTCAAGTTTGGCGATCGCCTCTTGGGCTAACTTGAGCACAGCTTCGCTCGCGTTCGCCCTCTGCTCGGCGGCCAATCTGAGCTGGTCTGCATTTCTTGCCCTCTCCATCTCGGCCTCGGCCCTTGCAGCTTCCATCTTCGCCCTCGCCGTTTCGAACTTGGTACGACTCCTTTGGCCCTCAACTTCAGATTGTAAATGGCCAAATTCGTTTGATGGTGTTGTGCTCGCGACGGCCTATCTCGACTATCCTTCCGACCGTCTGCAAAACAAGAGATTAAAACCAAAATATATGCATAAAAGGAAAAGGCAAGATCGAGATATTTCCAGAACAGCCGATTGAGCGGCCAATGCTATTGCCAAAAGATCTGGCTCCGAGCGGAAAGCTGCCTTGTCTGACAGCAATGAGATCGACGAAGCCATGCTCCCCGGCGCGTATCCTGAAGACATGGTCGGGTTGTCACTCACACAACTCGCCGAGAAGAGAAACGCCGAACGAATGGCCGCACGGCGAAGAGCAGAGGCCATTCGAGCAGAGGAAATTCGATTCGAAGTTCCACTCGTCGCCGATGTTGAGCCCCCCCTGCCTGTTATAGAGGAGGAGATGACTCAAACACGAAATACTGAGTCAGAGCCGGTCGTGCCGGCGAATCAGGAGGGCGAACGAAGGGCGGAGAAACGTCCGGCTGAGGTCGGGGCCGGCTCTGAAGAAAACCCAGCTAACAAACGGCCGCCTTTAGAGGAGTCGGATACGATTGTGCCTTTTGTGGTTCAACCAAAGATAAAAAACATGTCAATCTCCTCTGATGCGTTGGCTATGACAATCCAATAAAGACATCTTCGTAAACGTCCCCTCGGCCCGAGGTGGACGGAGGGTTGGCTGAATTAAGGTCGGCTTCCTCAAAGGCTACCCTTAAAGCCTCGTCTACTTCGGCCTCGGACTCGCCTGACTCTTCGGCGACCTTAGTGACTTCCGCACACTCCGAGTTGGATCCGTCGAAACTAATTTGGCGCAAGTTCTTGAAGTTGGTTAAAATAAGAGCCGTAAGAAACACTTCACCCCTCGGAATCGGGATCTTTTCTGCTGCCGAGAACGTCGTGTATGTCGGCTCGTACCGAAGAAGAATGTGGGCCGCCCTCCCTTTTTTTTTGAAGGCTTTTATGGCCGAAGTATTTCAGCGCGACTTTGATCTCCGTAAGAACGGCGTCGTCGGTTGAAGTCAAGACTTTCTTCAGATCGTTTCCTGCACAAATCAAACCATGAGACCGAAGAGATAAAGTCTTGTATATACAACAAAAATAAGTGCAAAGAGCTATATGCCAACCTGGTTCGCCCCTCTGTCTAGGATTAGTATCTAAGTGGTCCTCGCCTTCGCCGAATTCCCAGTTACCTTGGACAACGACCATGACATCATCGACTCGCTTGCTAAAGCTAGAAACCATGGCCACTAATTGATGGTCGGTGTCCTCGGCCTTGAGGAAATAGTGCCTATGCCGACCAGAAGACTTGGCCAAGGCATAACAATGCTGAATAGCAGGTATGCCGAGGTTAATCCTAAGGTGACAGTTTAACTCTATAATCCCATTATGATTCTAAAAAAGTTGACATTGAGTTGGGAAGGGATCAGACCCTAATGGCGAAGAACGGCCCTAAGGAATGGGTGAAGGGGGAAACTGACTCCACCCTCTGCGATTGATAAGAGAGGGAAGACGATTGTGCTTTCATCAGCCCTCTCCATATCGAGGGTGTCATCTGTCACGAGTGACAGACGGACGTCATCAGGGATGGAAAAATGGCGTCGAAAGCCAGAAATTCGATCCGTGGAGAGGAGATCTTTCCAATGTTTTGCCATTTCCTTCAACCTATAGGAGTATGCTAAACCAAAAAAAAAAAACCAGGAAAAAGGATTCAAAGCAGAGAGGGAGAGAACTTACAAAAGACGAAGAGGAGCGTGAAGGATTAAAGGAAGTTGCAGAGGTAAGACGGAAGGTAGTCCAACAACTTCAAGCACCCAAAAATGTGTATGTATTAGAAAAGACGTCAAAACTTTAAATCACAATAAATAGAAGTGTACGAAGAGGCGGGAAGTCAAAATGATAACCGAGAGGCGTGTGCTCTGACATCTGCGTTGGAATAAGGTTAGCCGACAAGTTTCCGCTCTGACTTTTCGAGTTCGAAACCAAACAATCCAGCTAACTGTCGTTAGTGGAGTGCTTGGGGGCAATTGTGGGGGCCAAATTTTGGGAGACGTAAATAGGCCAAATAACTGGACCAGGAGAGTTGAAATATATACATCGCATTCGGCCCTATTCAGCCAAATAGTCGGTTCAGTAAGGGGCCGAGTGGAAAGCGGTTTGCAGTTAAAGAAGCGAAGTAAACAGTTATACGACGAATGGAAGGTGGTCCCAGCCCCGAGGCCCAAGAAAGAAAAGATATAAATAGAAGAACATCAGCTAGAAAGAGATATGTGAGAATTAGTACGCTTAACTTAAAATACAAGTAATCTAGAGAGTAGAGGCTGACTTGTCTGTCGGAGTGCTAATTCTGAAACCCTGAATTTGCACTCCCAACCAAAGTGTTTTTTCTTTTCAGGTAGTCCAGGTCTTCAGCTGAGGATCTCGAGCGTCCCAGTGGATCAAAATAGTAATTCAAAACCACATCCCCACAATTGGCGCCGTCTGTGGGAATACTCAAATACATCCATGGCGGGCGTAATGGAAGACCCTCTGATAGTCACGGATGAGACCACACAGAGAGACGACCTCACTCCACCAAACATGCTTGGACCGGAGACCATCGCCGCAAGACGCGCCTTGAACTTCACCTCACCCTCAACTTCAGCGCATGAGACAATGCAAGCAATCATGGAACAAGCAAAGCAAAACGAACAGAGGTTGGAGAACATGATCGCTGAGAATGAACATCTCCGTCAGGATTTGTCCTTGGAAGTGGCGAAGTCCAAGCAAGCTGTACTCCAAGATCCGGAACGACCTCTGAGGGCAGGTGGTCGACGACCTTGAGCCCGACAACAAGACACTGACACTGACAGCGACTCTGACTCATTATCCCTGGAGCCCAAAAAGAAGGGACGACTCGAAACTACCAGTTCCTCTGAAGAGAGTCCACGTACAAGGCATAAGCGAAGACGAAATGGTTCAGACAAAGAGGACCAGCACGATCCCTTTGTGCGACGGATCGCAAAGGCAGTACTATCCAAGAAGTTCAAAGCCCCGTCGTTCACCTTGTACGACGGGAAATCGGATCCCACGGATCATATCCGTCACTATAAGCAAGCCATGATGTTGCATGTAGACGATGAAGCTCTCATGTGCAGAATATTTCCGAGCAGTTTGGGACCGTTGGCAGTCAGGTGGTATTATAAGTTGGAGCCAGCGTCGATTAAGAGTTTCCATCAATTACAAAAATACTTCGGGGCAAGATTCATCACAAACGAGGTTCAGCCGAAACAAGCCGACTCTCTCTGGGCAATGTAGATTCAGCTAGGAGAAACATTAAGAGCGTATTCGGCGCGCTATTAGGAGTGCTTCAATCTTGTTGATGACGCTTGCAACGACTCCATGGCCGTCACCGCCTTTAAAATGGGTTTGCATCTTGACAGTGCTCTCCGCAGCTCCTTGACTAGAAGACCTCCCAAAACAGTCTAGTCATTGATGAAAAAGGTTAAGGAATATTGCAAAGTGAAAGATGACGCCTTGCGGGTTAAAGTCGGAAGCACAGCCAACAAGACGGCTTCTTCTAAAATTGCTCAGCCATTAAATTCCGTACCACCTCAGAGCCTTGAACCACGGCATCAGGCTAAACAAGACAAGAGACGGGATTCTCGCCGATCAAGCGACCAGTGCCCCCACCGAGCAAATGAACAACTGCAAGTCGATGGCAGGCGCACAAGGCACTGAAACAAGAAATACACGGAGTTTTCTGAGCCGATCAACGCAGTTATGTCCAAAATCCAACACCTTCCGTTCTTCAAATGGCCGTCCAAAATGGTGGGACCACCCAAAACAAGAAGACGGGATAGGCGGTGCGAGTATCACAAGGATCACGGCCATGATACTGAGAGTTGTTACACATTGAAAGATCACCTGGAGGAATTGGTACAAGATGGTCAGCTGCAACAGTATGTCCGCAAAGGCAACTCAACCAAAGCAATAGCCTTACGATAGGATTCACCTCCACTCGGCGAGATCCACATGATATACAGCCTACCAATGTCATCCGCAGTGCATACAATTCAGTCGAATCCCGACCCTCAAAATCAACGCACTCCAACTAAGTGGCCCCATGAAGCTGCGAGCATTGCCTTTGATGATTGAAAGACAACAAGGGGTTATTTATGGTGCCACCAGTTGGTACATGCCTTCAACATGGGATGATCTCAAGATGTTTTTGAAAAAGTTCAATGAGTCCTCAGATTATGACATTGGTGACATCTGCATGCTCACTCACAGTGGAAACTACTGCCCACATTAATAATCGTGTCAGTCATGCCGTGTCTCGTCTTTCTATTTGCCAATAAAGCCACCGTGTTGACTTCAATCAGTGGATAAATAGCGGTTTTAGAACCCTTGAAGGAGAGGAAGAATCTAAATTTTCAGTCATGAATAAAAAATGCGAGCAGCAGAAAGACAAGTAATCTATACACTTGCATCATTTAAGTGAAGAGATCAAGGATGAGGATGACAATGGAAACAATATTACTTGTAGAAAGTGTCAGAAACTCATCTCAGGTCATCCATGACAAACTTACTACAAATGTACCCAATGTGATCTAATCCTCCACAAATCTTGTGCCGAGAAACCCCACAAAGAGGAACTTGAACCTTTCAATTGTCTACATTTCCTTGACCCATCCTCACTCGAATATTCTTTTCCAGAGACGTATAGTTGCCATTTCTACTCAAACATTGACAATGGATGTTAATTATGCATGTTAATTATGCAAAGGTGCCTTCTATAGTTGTTTTGATTGCTCATTAATTATGGATGTTAATTGTGCTTTGCTACCTCTTAGCCTAAAATACTGACCTCGTAGACACACTCTCGCCCTTACTCGCCTTCTTCAAGTCCAAGATGGCTCAAAAGAGGTCATACGCGATGCCTGTAAGAAAGGAATAGACCCAAACCACTGGGTTTATGATTGTACGCAATGCAAGAGGTTTACATCTCACTTGAATTGCGTAGGTTCTGTGAAGTTGAACTTGCCTTGACGAAGTGGGGGAAAAATACATTTTGTAGCCTATGTAATTTGCCCTTGAGGCAAATTTTAAATATAATGTTAATTCATATTTATTTAGTTTTGATTCCAGTCTGCAAATAGTAATTCTCTTTAAATTTATTTATTTTAAAAGAAAACATTTATACCTCTTCACTAAAATCATCCTTCACCACTTTAATTTAGATTTGTTTGAGAATGGATTTGTAGTCAATAGATTTCAAATATCTAAGCAATAGAAATCTATGGATTTTCTCTCTGTAGTTTGGATACTGAAATAATGAGAAAGATTTAAAATCTACAGCTTCACATTTTTTTTGTTATGATAAAAATTATATGATAGATTTATTTTTATTTTTTGTTATCTAATTTAATTAGTGTTAATCTATATTATTTAGATTAGTGGTGTAATTAGTACAACCAAATATGCACACATCTTACTTAAGGAGGTGCCACCTCCTACTTAAGAAGATGTGAATATAAGTAGAGACAAATATCTAATTATAGAGAAAAAAAAAAAAAGAGAATAAAAATAAATGAACAATTTGAATTATCGAAATAACACACTTGATAAATTTCATAAAGTAAACTCAACTGTACAGTTGCTTCTCTCTAAAGTAAAGAGAAGCGTGGCCCTTACATATGCTCTAAACAAATATAAAAGAAATAAAACGCAACAACCATTAAAATTGCATATCAAAGTAATAAATAAATACTTGCGCACAAATTTAAAGTTCACATGAGAGCACATTTCTATAAGCGATAAGTTGGAATTGCAAGCAAGTGTTTGGCTCTTGGCAATGACAAGCCAAATTTCTCACTCATATCCAATTCATTTGGTTTCATCCCCAGTTGCATTATAGTCCCCTGCAGCTATGGACTTTCAAGACAAGAGTGCAGTTGCATTATAGTCCCCTGCAGCTATGGACTTTCAAGACAAGAGTGCAGTTGCTTTATAGTCCCCTGCAGCTAAGGACTTTGAAGACAAGAGTGCAGTTGCATTATAGTCCCCTGCAGCTATGGACTTTCAAGACAAGAGTGCAGTTGCTTTATAGTCCCCTGCAGCTAAGGACTTTGAAGACAAGAGTGCAGTTGCATTATAGTCCCCTGCAGCTATGGACTTTCAAGACAAGAGTGCAGTTGCTTTATAGTCCCCTGCAGCTAAGGACTTTCAAGACAAGAGTGCAGTTGCATTATAGTCCCCTGCAGCTATGGACTTTCAAGACAAGAGTGCAGTTGCATTATAGTCCCCTGCAGCTATGGACTTTCAAGACAAGAGTGCAGTTGCATTATAGTCCCCTGCAGCTATGGACTTTCAAGACAAGAGTGCAGTTGCATTATAGTCCCCTGCAGCTATGGACTTTCAAGACAAGAGTGCAGTTGCATTATAGTCCCCTGCAGCTATGGACTTTCAAGACAAGAGTGCAGTTGCTTTATAGTCCCCTGCAGCTAAGGACTTTGAAGACAAGAGTGCAGTTGCATTATAGTCCCCTGCAGCTATGGACTTTCAAGACAAGAGTGCAGTTGCTTTATAGTCCCCTGCAGCTAAGGACTTTGAAGACAAGAGTGCAGTTGCATTATAGTCCCCTGCAGCTATGGACTTTCAAGACAAGAGTGCAGTTGCTTTATAGTCCCCTGCAGCTAAGGACTTTCAAGACAAGAGTGCAGTTGCATTATAGTCCCCTGCAGCTATGGACTTTCAAGACAAGAGTGCAGTTGCATTATAGTCCCCTGCAGCTATGGACTTTCAAGACAAGAGTGCAGTTGCATTATAGTCCCCTGCAGCTATGGACTTTCAAGACAAGAGTGCAGTTGCATTATAGTCCCCTGCAGCTATGGACTTTCAAGACAAGAGTGCAGTTGCATTATAGTCCCCTGCAGCTATGGACTTTCAAGACAAGAGTGCAGTTGCTTTATAGTCCCCTGCAGCTAAGGACTTTGAAGACAAGAGTGCAGTTGCATTATAGTCCCCTGCAGCTATGGACTTTCAAGACAAGAGTGCAGTTGCTTTATAGTCCCCTGCAGCTAAGGACTTTGAAGACAAGAGTGCAGTTGCATTATAGTCCCCTGCAGCTATGGACTTTCAAGACAAGAGTGCAGTTGCTTTATAGTCCCCTGCAGCTAAGGACTTTCAAGACAAGAGTGCAGTTGCATTATAGTCCCCTGCAGCTATGGACTTTCAAGACAAGAGTGCAGTTGCATTATAGTCCCCTGCAGCTATGGACTTTCAAGACAAGAGTGCAGTTGCATTATAGTCCCCTGCAGCTATGGACTTTCAAGACAAGAGTGCAGTTGCATTATAGTCCCCTGCAGCTATGGACTTTCAAGACAAGAGTGCAGTTGCATTATAGTCCCCTGCAGCTATGGACTTTCAAGACAAGAGTGCAGTTGCTTTATAGTCCCCTGCAGCTAAGGACTTTGAAGACAAGAGTGCAGTTGCATTATAGTCCCCTGCAGCTATGGACTTTCAAGACAAGAGTGCAGTTGCTTTATAGTCCCCTGCAGCTAAGGACTTTGAAGACAAGAGTGCAGTTGCATTATAGTCCCCTGCAGCTATGGACTTTCAAGACAAGAGTGCAGTTGCTTTATAGTCCCCTGCAGCTAAGGACTTTCAAGACAAGAGTGCAGTTGCATTATAGTCCCCTGCAGCTATGGACTTTCAAGACAAGAGTGCAGTTGCATTATAGTCCCCTGCAGCTATGGACTTTCAAGACAAGAGTGCAGTTGCATTATAGTCCCCTGCAGCTATGGACTTTCAAGACAAGAGTGCAGTTGCATTATAGTCCCCTGCAGCTATGGACTTTCAAGACAAGAGTGCAGTTGCATTATAGTCCCCTGCAGCTATGGACTTTCAAGACAAGAGTGCAGTTGCTTTATAGTCCCCTGCAGCTAAGGACTTTGAAGACAAGAGTGCAGTTGCATTATAGTCCCCTGCAGCTATGGACTTTCAAGACAAGAGTGCAGTTGCTTTATAGTCCCCTGCAGCTAAGGACTTTGAAGACAAGAGTGCAGTTGCATTATAGTCCCCTGCAGCTATGGACTTTCAAGACAAGAGTGCAGTTGCTTTATAGTCCCCTGCAGCTAAGGACTTTCAAGACAAGAGTGCAGTTGCATTATAGTCCCCTGCAGCTATGGACTTTCAAGACAAGAGTGCAGTTGCATTATAGTCCCCTGCAGCTATGGACTTTCAAGACAAGAGTGCAGTTGCATTATAGTCCCCTGCAGCTATGGACTTTCAAGACAAGAGTGCAGTTGCATTATAGTCCCCTGCAGCTATGGACTTTCAAGACAAGAGTGCAGTTGCATTATAGTCCCCTGCAGCTATGGACTTTCAAGACAAGAGTGCAGTTGCTTTATAGTCCCCTGCAGCTAAGGACTTTGAAGACAAGAGTGCAGTTGCATTATAGTCCCCTGCAGCTATGGACTTTCAAGACAAGAGTGCAGTTGCTTTATAGTCCCCTGCAGCTAAGGACTTTGAAGACAAGAGTGCAGTTGCATTATAGTCCCCTGCAGCTATGGACTTTCAAGACAAGAGTGCAGTTGCTTTATAGTCCCCTGCAGCTAAGGACTTTCAAGACAAGAGTGCAGTTGCATTATAGTCCCCTGCAGCTATGGACTTTCAAGACAAGAGTGCAGTTGCATTATAGTCCCCTGCAGCTATGGACTTTCAAGACAAGAGTGCAGTTGCATTATAGTCCCCTGCAGCTATGGACTTTCAAGACAAGAGTGCAGTTGCATTATAGTCCCCTGCAGCTATGGACTTTCAAGACAAGAGTGCAGTTGCATTATAGTCCCCTGCAGCTATGGACTTTCAAGACAAGAGTGCAGTTGCTTTATAGTCCCCTGCAGCTAAGGACTTTGAAGACAAGAGTGCAGTTGCATTATAGTCCCCTGCAGCTATGGACTTTCAAGACAAGAGTGCAGTTGCTTTATAGTCCCCTGCAGCTAAGGACTTTGAAGACAAGAGTGCAGTTGCATTATAGTCCCCTGCAGCTATGGACTTTCAAGACAAGAGTGCAGTTGCTTTATAGTCCCCTGCAGCTAAGGACTTTCAAGACAAGAGTGCAGTTGCATTATAGTCCCCTGCAGCTATGGACTTTCAAGACAAGAGTGCAGTTGCATTATAGTCCCCTGCAGCTATGGACTTTCAAGACAAGAGTGCAGTTGCATTATAGTCCCCTGCAGCTATGGACTTTCAAGACAAGAGTGCAGTTGCATTATAGTCCCCTGCAGCTATGGACTTTCAAGACAAGAGTGCAGTTGCATTATAGTCCCCTGCAGCTATGGACTTTCAAGACAAGAGTGCAGTTGCTTTATAGTCCCCTGCAGCTAAGGACTTTGAAGACAAGAGTGCAGTTGCATTATAGTCCCCTGCAGCTATGGACTTTCAAGACAAGAGTGCAGTTGCTTTATAGTCCCCTGCAGCTAAGGACTTTGAAGACAAGAGTGCAGTTGCATTATAGTCCCCTGCAGCTATGGACTTTCAAGACAAGAGTGCAGTTGCTTTATAGTCCCCTGCAGCTAAGGACTTTCAAGACAAGAGTGCAGTTGCATTATAGTCCCCTGCAGCTATGGACTTTCAAGACAAGAGTGCAGTTGCATTATAGTCCCCTGCAGCTATGGACTTTCAAGACAAGAGTGCAGTTGCATTATAGTCCCCTGCAGCTATGGACTTTCAAGACAAGAGTGCAGTTGCATTATAGTCCCCTGCAGCTATGGACTTTCAAGACAAGAGTGCAGTTGCATTATAGTCCCCTGCAGCTATGGACTTTCAAGACAAGAGTGCAGTTGCTTTATAGTCCCCTGCAGCTAAGGACTTTGAAGACAAGAGTGCAGTTGCATTATAGTCCCCTGCAGCTATGGACTTTCAAGACAAGAGTGCAGTTGCTTTATAGTCCCCTGCAGCTAAGGACTTTGAAGACAAGAGTGCAGTTGCATTATAGTCCCCTGCAGCTATGGACTTTCAAGACAAGAGTGCAGTTGCTTTATAGTCCCCTGCAGCTAAGGACTTTCAAGACAAGAGTGCAGTTGCATTATAGTCCCCTGCAGCTATGGACTTTCAAGACAAGAGTGCAGTTGCATTATAGTCCCCTGCAGCTATGGACTTTCAAGACAAGAGTGCAGTTGCATTATAGTCCCCTGCAGCTATGGACTTTCAAGACAAGAGTGCAGTTGCATTATAGTCCCCTGCAGCTATGGACTTTCAAGACAAGAGTGCAGTTGCATTATAGTCCCCTGCAGCTATGGACTTTCAAGACAAGAGTGCAGTTGCTTTATAGTCCCCTGCAGCTAAGGACTTTGAAGACAAGAGTGCAGTTGCATTATAGTCCCCTGCAGCTATGGACTTTCAAGACAAGAGTGCAGTTGCTTTATAGTCCCCTGCAGCTAAGGACTTTGAAGACAAGAGTGCAGTTGCATTATAGTCCCCTGCAGCTATGGACTTTCAAGACAAGAGTGCAGTTGCTTTATAGTCCCCTGCAGCTAAGGACTTTCAAGACAAGAGTGCAGTTGCATTATAGTCCCCTGCAGCTATGGACTTTCAAGACAAGAGTGCAGTTGCATTATAGTCCCCTGCAGCTATGGACTTTCAAGACAAGAGTGCAGTTGCATTATAGTCCCCTGCAGCTATGGACTTTCAAGACAAGAGTGCAGTTGCATTATAGTCCCCTGCAGCTATGGACTTTCAAGACAAGAGTGCAGTTGCATTATAGTCCCCTGCAGCTATGGACTTTCAAGACAAGAGTGCAGTTGCTTTATAGTCCCCTGCAGCTAAGGACTTTGAAGACAAGAGTGCAGTTGCATTATAGTCCCCTGCAGCTATGGACTTTCAAGACAAGAGTGCAGTTGCTTTATAGTCCCCTGCAGCTAAGGACTTTGAAGACAAGAGTGCAGTTGCATTATAGTCCCCTGCAGCTATGGACTTTCAAGACAAGAGTGCAGTTGCTTTATAGTCCCCTGCAGCTAAGGACTTTCAAGACAAGAGTGCAGTTGCATTATAGTCCCCTGCAGCTATGGACTTTCAAGACAAGAGTGCAGTTGCATTATAGTCCCCTGCAGCTATGGACTTTCAAGACAAGAGTGCAGTTGCATTATAGTCCCCTGCAGCTATGGACTTTCAAGACAAGAGTGCAGTTGCATTATAGTCCCCTGCAGCTATGGACTTTCAAGACAAGAGTGCAGTTGCATTATAGTCCCCTGCAGCTATGGACTTTCAAGACAAGAGTGCAGTTGCTTTATAGTCCCCTGCAGCTAAGGACTTTGAAGACAAGAGTGCAGTTGCATTATAGTCCCCTGCAGCTATGGACTTTCAAGACAAGAGTGCAGTTGCTTTATAGTCCCCTGCAGCTAAGGACTTTGAAGACAAGAGTGCAGTTGCATTATAGTCCCCTGCAGCTATGGACTTTCAAGACAAGAGTGCAGTTGCTTTATAGTCCCCTGCAGCTAAGGACTTTCAAGACAAGAGTGCAGTTGCATTATAGTCCCCTGCAGCTATGGACTTTCAAGACAAGAGTGCAGTTGCATTATAGTCCCCTGCAGCTATGGACTTTCAAGACAAGAGTGCAGTTGCATTATAGTCCCCTGCAGCTATGGACTTTCAAGACAAGAGTGCAGTTGCATTATAGTCCCCTGCAGCTATGGACTTTCAAGACAAGAGTGCAGTTGCATTATAGTCCCCTGCAGCTATGGACTTTCAAGACAAGAGTGCAGTTGCTTTATAGTCCCCTGCAGCTAAGGACTTTGAAGACAAGAGTGCAGTTGCATTATAGTCCCCTGCAGCTATGGACTTTCAAGACAAGAGTGCAGTTGCTTTATAGTCCCCTGCAGCTAAGGACTTTGAAGACAAGAGTGCAGTTGCATTATAGTCCCCTGCAGCTATGGACTTTCAAGACAAGAGTGCAGTTGCTTTATAGTCCCCTGCAGCTAAGGACTTTCAAGACAAGAGTGCAGTTGCATTATAGTCCCCTGCAGCTATGGACTTTCAAGACAAGAGTGCAGTTGCATTATAGTCCCCTGCAGCTATGGACTTTCAAGACAAGAGTGCAGTTGCATTATAGTCCCCTGCAGCTATGGACTTTCAAGACAAGAGTGCAGTTGCATTATAGTCCCCTGCAGCTATGGACTTTCAAGACAAGAGTGCAGTTGCATTATAGTCCCCTGCAGCTATGGACTTTCAAGACAAGAGTGCAGTTGCTTTATAGTCCCCTGCAGCTAAGGACTTTGAAGACAAGAGTGCAGTTGCATTATAGTCCCCTGCAGCTATGGACTTTCAAGACAAGAGTGCAGTTGCTTTATAGTCCCCTGCAGCTAAGGACTTTGAAGACAAGAGTGCAGTTGCATTATAGTCCCCTGCAGCTATGGACTTTCAAGACAAGAGTGCAGTTGCTTTATAGTCCCCTGCAGCTAAGGACTTTCAAGACAAGAGTGCAGTTGCATTATAGTCCCCTGCAGCTATGGACTTTCAAGACAAGAGTGCAGTTGCATTATAGTCCCCTGCAGCTATGGACTTTCAAGACAAGAGTGCAGTTGCATTATAGTCCCCTGCAGCTATGGACTTTCAAGACAAGAGTGCAGTTGCATTATAGTCCCCTGCAGCTATGGACTTTCAAGACAAGAGTGCAGTTGCATTATAGTCCCCTGCAGCTATGGACTTTCAAGACAAGAGTGCAGTTGCTTTATAGTCCCCTGCAGCTAAGGACTTTGAAGACAAGAGTGCAGTTGCATTATAGTCCCCTGCAGCTATGGACTTTCAAGACAAGAGTGCAGTTGCTTTATAGTCCCCTGCAGCTAAGGACTTTGAAGACAAGAGTGCAGTTGCATTATAGTCCCCTGCAGCTATGGACTTTCAAGACAAGAGTGCAGTTGCTTTATAGTCCCCTGCAGCTAAGGACTTTCAAGACAAGAGTGCAGTTGCATTATAGTCCCCTGCAGCTATGGACTTTCAAGACAAGAGTGCAGTTGCATTATAGTCCCCTGCAGCTATGGACTTTCAAGACAAGAGTGCAGTTGCATTATAGTCCCCTGCAGCTATGGACTTTCAAGACAAGAGTGCAGTTGCATTATAGTCCCCTGCAGCTATGGACTTTCAAGACAAGAGTGCAGTTGCATTATAGTCCCCTGCAGCTATGGACTTTCAAGACAAGAGTGCAGTTGCTTTATAGTCCCCTGCAGCTAAGGACTTTGAAGACAAGAGTGCAGTTGCATTATAGTCCCCTGCAGCTATGGACTTTCAAGACAAGAGTGCAGTTGCTTTATAGTCCCCTGCAGCTAAGGACTTTGAAGACAAGAGTGCAGTTGCATTATAGTCCCCTGCAGCTATGGACTTTCAAGACAAGAGTGCAGTTGCTTTATAGTCCCCTGCAGCTAAGGACTTTCAAGACAAGAGTGCAGTTGCATTATAGTCCCCTGCAGCTATGGACTTTCAAGACAAGAGTGCAGTTGCATTATAGTCCCCTGCAGCTATGGACTTTCAAGACAAGAGTGCAGTTGCATTATAGTCCCCTGCAGCTATGGACTTTCAAGACAAGAGTGCAGTTGCATTATAGTCCCCTGCAGCTATGGACTTTCAAGACAAGAGTGCAGTTGCATTATAGTCCCCTGCAGCTATGGACTTTCAAGACAAGAGTGCAGTTGCTTTATAGTCCCCTGCAGCTAAGGACTTTGAAGACAAGAGTGCAGTTGCATTATAGTCCCCTGCAGCTATGGACTTTCAAGACAAGAGTGCAGTTGCTTTATAGTCCCCTGCAGCTAAGGACTTTGAAGACAAGAGTGCAGTTGCATTATAGTCCCCTGCAGCTATGGACTTTCAAGACAAGAGTGCAGTTGCTTTATAGTCCCCTGCAGCTAAGGACTTTCAAGACAAGAGTGCAGTTGCATTATAGTCCCCTGCAGCTATGGACTTTCAAGACAAGAGTGCAGTTGCATTATAGTCCCCTGCAGCTATGGACTTTCAAGACAAGAGTGCAGTTGCATTATAGTCCCCTGCAGCTATGGACTTTCAAGACAAGAGTGCAGTTGCATTATAGTCCCCTGCAGCTATGGACTTTCAAGACAAGAGTGCAGTTGCATTATAGTCCCCTGCAGCTATGGACTTTCAAGACAAGAGTGCAGTTGCTTTATAGTCCCCTGCAGCTAAGGACTTTGAAGACAAGAGTGCAGTTGCATTATAGTCCCCTGCAGCTATGGACTTTCAAGACAAGAGTGCAGTTGCTTTATAGTCCCCTGCAGCTAAGGACTTTGAAGACAAGAGTGCAGTTGCATTATAGTCCCCTGCAGCTATGGACTTTCAAGACAAGAGTGCAGTTGCTTTATAGTCCCCTGCAGCTAAGGACTTTCAAGACAAGAGTGCAGTTGCATTATAGTCCCCTGCAGCTATGGACTTTCAAGACAAGAGTGCAGTTGCATTATAGTCCCCTGCAGCTATGGACTTTCAAGACAAGAGTGCAGTTGCATTATAGTCCCCTGCAGCTATGGACTTTCAAGACAAGAGTGCAGTTGCATTATAGTCCCCTGCAGCTATGGACTTTCAAGACAAGAGTGCAGTTGCATTATAGTCCCCTGCAGCTATGGACTTTCAAGACAAGAGTGCAGTTGCTTTATAGTCCCCTGCAGCTAAGGACTTTGAAGACAAGAGTGCAGTTGCATTATAGTCCCCTGCAGCTATGGACTTTCAAGACAAGAGTGCAGTTGCTTTATAGTCCCCTGCAGCTAAGGACTTTGAAGACAAGAGTGCAGTTGCATTATAGTCCCCTGCAGCTATGGACTTTCAAGACAAGAGTGCAGTTGCTTTATAGTCCCCTGCAGCTAAGGACTTTCAAGACAAGAGTGCAGTTGCATTATAGTCCCCTGCAGCTATGGACTTTCAAGACAAGAGTGCAGTTGCATTATAGTCCCCTGCAGCTATGGACTTTCAAGACAAGAGTGCAGTTGCATTATAGTCCCCTGCAGCTATGGACTTTCAAGACAAGAGTGCAGTTGCATTATAGTCCCCTGCAGCTATGGACTTTCAAGACAAGAGTGCAGTTGCATTATAGTCCCCTGCAGCTATGGACTTTCAAGACAAGAGTGCAGTTGCTTTATAGTCCCCTGCAGCTAAGGACTTTGAAGACAAGAGTGCAGTTGCATTATAGTCCCCTGCAGCTATGGACTTTCAAGACAAGAGTGCAGTTGCTTTATAGTCCCCTGCAGCTAAGGACTTTGAAGACAAGAGTGCAGTTGCATTATAGTCCCCTGCAGCTATGGACTTTCAAGACAAGAGTGCAGTTGCTTTATAGTCCCCTGCAGCTAAGGACTTTCAAGACAAGAGTGCAGTTGCATTATAGTCCCCTGCAGCTATGGACTTTCAAGACAAGAGTGCAGTTGCATTATAGTCCCCTGCAGCTATGGACTTTCAAGACAAGAGTGCAGTTGCATTATAGTCCCCTGCAGCTATGGACTTTCAAGACAAGAGTGCAGTTGCATTATAGTCCCCTGCAGCTATGGACTTTCAAGACAAGAGTGCAGTTGCATTATAGTCCCCTGCAGCTATGGACTTTCAAGACAAGAGTGCAGTTGCTTTATAGTCCCCTGCAGCTAAGGACTTTGAAGACAAGAGTGCAGTTGCATTATAGTCCCCTGCAGCTATGGACTTTCAAGACAAGAGTGCAGTTGCTTTATAGTCCCCTGCAGCTAAGGACTTTGAAGACAAGAGTGCAGTTGCATTATAGTCCCCTGCAGCTATGGACTTTCAAGACAAGAGTGCAGTTGCTTTATAGTCCCCTGCAGCTAAGGACTTTCAAGACAAGAGTGCAGTTGCATTATAGTCCCCTGCAGCTATGGACTTTCAAGACAAGAGTGCAGTTGCATTATAGTCCCCTGCAGCTATGGACTTTCAAGACAAGAGTGCAGTTGCATTATAGTCCCCTGCAGCTATGGACTTTCAAGACAAGAGTGCAGTTGCATTATAGTCCCCTGCAGCTATGGACTTTCAAGACAAGAGTGCAGTTGCATTATAGTCCCCTGCAGCTATGGACTTTCAAGACAAGAGTGCAGTTGCTTTATAGTCCCCTGCAGCTAAGGACTTTGAAGACAAGAGTGCAGTTGCATTATAGTCCCCTGCAGCTATGGACTTTCAAGACAAGAGTGCAGTTGCTTTATAGTCCCCTGCAGCTAAGGACTTTGAAGACAAGAGTGCAGTTGCATTATAGTCCCCTGCAGCTATGGACTTTCAAGACAAGAGTGCAGTTGCTTTATAGTCCCCTGCAGCTAAGGACTTTCAAGACAAGAGTGCAGTTGCATTATAGTCCCCTGCAGCTATGGACTTTCAAGACAAGAGTGCAGTTGCATTATAGTCCCCTGCAGCTATGGACTTTCAAGACAAGAGTGCAGTTGCATTATAGTCCCCTGCAGCTATGGACTTTCAAGACAAGAGTGCAGTTGCATTATAGTCCCCTGCAGCTATGGACTTTCAAGACAAGAGTGCAGTTGCATTATAGTCCCCTGCAGCTATGGACTTTCAAGACAAGAGTGCAGTTGCTTTATAGTCCCCTGCAGCTAAGGACTTTGAAGACAAGAGTGCAGTTGCATTATAGTCCCCTGCAGCTATGGACTTTCAAGACAAGAGTGCAGTTGCTTTATAGTCCCCTGCAGCTAAGGACTTTGAAGACAAGAGTGCAGTTGCATTATAGTCCCCTGCAGCTATGGACTTTCAAGACAAGAGTGCAGTTGCTTTATAGTCCCCTGCAGCTAAGGACTTTCAAGACAAGAGTGCAGTTGCATTATAGTCCCCTGCAGCTATGGACTTTCAAGACAAGAGTGCAGTTGCATTATAGTCCCCTGCAGCTATGGACTTTCAAGACAAGAGTGCAGTTGCATTATAGTCCCCTGCAGCTATGGACTTTCAAGACAAGAGTGCAGTTGCATTATAGTCCCCTGCAGCTATGGACTTTCAAGACAAGAGTGCAGTTGCATTATAGTCCCCTGCAGCTATGGACTTTCAAGACAAGAGTGCAGTTGCTTTATAGTCCCCTGCAGCTAAGGACTTTGAAGACAAGAGTGCAGTTGCATTATAGTCCCCTGCAGCTATGGACTTTCAAGACAAGAGTGCAGTTGCTTTATAGTCCCCTGCAGCTAAGGACTTTGAAGACAAGAGTGCAGTTGCATTATAGTCCCCTGCAGCTATGGACTTTCAAGACAAGAGTGCAGTTGCTTTATAGTCCCCTGCAGCTAAGGACTTTCAAGACAAGAGTGCAGTTGCATTATAGTCCCCTGCAGCTATGGACTTTCAAGACAAGAGTGCAGTTGCATTATAGTCCCCTGCAGCTATGGACTTTCAAGACAAGAGTGCAGTTGCATTATAGTCCCCTGCAGCTATGGACTTTCAAGACAAGAGTGCAGTTGCATTATAGTCCCCTGCAGCTATGGACTTTCAAGACAAGAGTGCAGTTGCATTATAGTCCCCTGCAGCTATGGACTTTCAAGACAAGAGTGCAGTTGCTTTATAGTCCCCTGCAGCTAAGGACTTTGAAGACAAGAGTGCAGTTGCATTATAGTCCCCTGCAGCTATGGACTTTCAAGACAAGAGTGCAGTTGCTTTATAGTCCCCTGCAGCTAAGGACTTTGAAGACAAGAGTGCAGTTGCATTATAGTCCCCTGCAGCTATGGACTTTCAAGACAAGAGTGCAGTTGCTTTATAGTCCCCTGCAGCTAAGGACTTTCAAGACAAGAGTGCAGTTGCATTATAGTCCCCTGCAGCTATGGACTTTCAAGACAAGAGTGCAGTTGCATTATAGTCCCCTGCAGCTATGGACTTTCAAGACAAGAGTGCAGTTGCATTATAGTCCCCTGCAGCTATGGACTTTCAAGACAAGAGTGCAGTTGCATTATAGTCCCCTGCAGCTATGGACTTTCAAGACAAGAGTGCAGTTGCATTATAGTCCCCTGCAGCTATGGACTTTCAAGACAAGAGTGCAGTTGCTTTATAGTCCCCTGCAGCTAAGGACTTTGAAGACAAGAGTGCAGTTGCATTATAGTCCCCTGCAGCTATGGACTTTCAAGACAAGAGTGCAGTTGCTTTATAGTCCCCTGCAGCTAAGGACTTTGAAGACAAGAGTGCAGTTGCATTATAGTCCCCTGCAGCTATGGACTTTCAAGACAAGAGTGCAGTTGCTTTATAGTCCCCTGCAGCTAAGGACTTTCAAGACAAGAGTGCAGTTGCATTATAGTCCCCTGCAGCTATGGACTTTCAAGACAAGAGTGCAGTTGCATTATAGTCCCCTGCAGCTATGGACTTTCAAGACAAGAGTGCAGTTGCATTATAGTCCCCTGCAGCTATGGACTTTCAAGACAAGAGTGCAGTTGCATTATAGTCCCCTGCAGCTATGGACTTTCAAGACAAGAGTGCAGTTGCATTATAGTCCCCTGCAGCTATGGACTTTCAAGACAAGAGTGCAGTTGCTTTATAGTCCCCTGCAGCTAAGGACTTTGAAGACAAGAGTGCAGTTGCATTATAGTCCCCTGCAGCTATGGACTTTCAAGACAAGAGTGCAGTTGCTTTATAGTCCCCTGCAGCTAAGGACTTTGAAGACAAGAGTGCAGTTGCATTATAGTCCCCTGCAGCTATGGACTTTCAAGACAAGAGTGCAGTTGCTTTATAGTCCCCTGCAGCTAAGGACTTTCAAGACAAGAGTGCAGTTGCATTATAGTCCCCTGCAGCTATGGACTTTCAAGACAAGAGTGCAGTTGCATTATAGTCCCCTGCAGCTATGGACTTTCAAGACAAGAGTGCAGTTGCATTATAGTCCCCTGCAGCTATGGACTTTCAAGACAAGAGTGCAGTTGCATTATAGTCCCCTGCAGCTATGGACTTTCAAGACAAGAGTGCAGTTGCATTATAGTCCCCTGCAGCTATGGACTTTCAAGACAAGAGTGCAGTTGCTTTATAGTCCCCTGCAGCTAAGGACTTTGAAGACAAGAGTGCAGTTGCATTATAGTCCCCTGCAGCTATGGACTTTCAAGACAAGAGTGCAGTTGCTTTATAGTCCCCTGCAGCTAAGGACTTTGAAGACAAGAGTGCAGTTGCATTATAGTCCCCTGCAGCTATGGACTTTCAAGACAAGAGTGCAGTTGCTTTATAGTCCCCTGCAGCTAAGGACTTTCAAGACAAGAGTGCAGTTGCATTATAGTCCCCTGCAGCTATGGACTTTCAAGACAAGAGTGCAGTTGCATTATAGTCCCCTGCAGCTATGGACTTTCAAGACAAGAGTGCAGTTGCATTATAGTCCCCTGCAGCTATGGACTTTCAAGACAAGAGTGCAGTTGCATTATAGTCCCCTGCAGCTATGGACTTTCAAGACAAGAGTGCAGTTGCATTATAGTCCCCTGCAGCTATGGACTTTCAAGACAAGAGTGCAGTTGCTTTATAGTCCCCTGCAGCTAAGGACTTTGAAGACAAGAGTGCAGTTGCATTATAGTCCCCTGCAGCTATGGACTTTCAAGACAAGAGTGCAGTTGCTTTATAGTCCCCTGCAGCTAAGGACTTTGAAGACAAGAGTGCAGTTGCATTATAGTCCCCTGCAGCTATGGACTTTCAAGACAAGAGTGCAGTTGCTTTATAGTCCCCTGCAGCTAAGGACTTTCAAGACAAGAGTGCAGTTGCATTATAGTCCCCTGCAGCTATGGACTTTCAAGACAAGAGTGCAGTTGCATTATAGTCCCCTGCAGCTATGGACTTTCAAGACAAGAGTGCAGTTGCATTATAGTCCCCTGCAGCTATGGACTTTCAAGACAAGAGTGCAGTTGCATTATAGTCCCCTGCAGCTATGGACTTTCAAGACAAGAGTGCAGTTGCATTATAGTCCCCTGCAGCTATGGACTTTCAAGACAAGAGTGCAGTTGCTTTATAGTCCCCTGCAGCTAAGGACTTTGAAGACAAGAGTGCAGTTGCATTATAGTCCCCTGCAGCTATGGACTTTCAAGACAAGAGTGCAGTTGCTTTATAGTCCCCTGCAGCTAAGGACTTTGAAGACAAGAGTGCAGTTGCATTATAGTCCCCTGCAGCTATGGACTTTCAAGACAAGAGTGCAGTTGCTTTATAGTCCCCTGCAGCTAAGGACTTTCAAGACAAGAGTGCAGTTGCATTATAGTCCCCTGCAGCTATGGACTTTCAAGACAAGAGTGCAGTTGCATTATAGTCCCCTGCAGCTATGGACTTTCAAGACAAGAGTGCAGTTGCATTATAGTCCCCTGCAGCTATGGACTTTCAAGACAAGAGTGCAGTTGCATTATAGTCCCCTGCAGCTATGGACTTTCAAGACAAGAGTGCAGTTGCATTATAGTCCCCTGCAGCTATGGACTTTCAAGACAAGAGTGCAGTTGCTTTATAGTCCCCTGCAGCTAAGGACTTTGAAGACAAGAGTGCAGTTGCATTATAGTCCCCTGCAGCTATGGACTTTCAAGACAAGAGTGCAGTTGCTTTATAGTCCCCTGCAGCTAAGGACTTTGAAGACAAGAGTGCAGTTGCATTATAGTCCCCTGCAGCTATGGACTTTCAAGACAAGAGTGCAGTTGCTTTATAGTCCCCTGCAGCTAAGGACTTTCAAGACAAGAGTGCAGTTGCATTATAGTCCCCTGCAGCTATGGACTTTCAAGACAAGAGTGCAGTTGCATTATAGTCCCCTGCAGCTATGGACTTTCAAGACAAGAGTGCAGTTGCATTATAGTCCCCTGCAGCTATGGACTTTCAAGACAAGAGTGCAGTTGCATTATAGTCCCCTGCAGCTATGGACTTTCAAGACAAGAGTGCAGTTGCATTATAGTCCCCTGCAGCTATGGACTTTCAAGACAAGAGTGCAGTTGCTTTATAGTCCCCTGCAGCTAAGGACTTTGAAGACAAGAGTGCAGTTGCATTATAGTCCCCTGCAGCTATGGACTTTCAAGACAAGAGTGCAGTTGCTTTATAGTCCCCTGCAGCTAAGGACTTTGAAGACAAGAGTGCAGTTGCATTATAGTCCCCTGCAGCTATGGACTTTCAAGACAAGAGTGCAGTTGCTTTATAGTCCCCTGCAGCTAAGGACTTTCAAGACAAGAGTGCAGTTGCATTATAGTCCCCTGCAGCTATGGACTTTCAAGACAAGAGTGCAGTTGCATTATAGTCCCCTGCAGCTATGGACTTTCAAGACAAGAGTGCAGTTGCATTATAGTCCCCTGCAGCTATGGACTTTCAAGACAAGAGTGCAGTTGCATTATAGTCCCCTGCAGCTATGGACTTTCAAGACAAGAGTGCAGTTGCATTATAGTCCCCTGCAGCTATGGACTTTCAAGACAAGAGTGCAGTTGCTTTATAGTCCCCTGCAGCTAAGGACTTTGAAGACAAGAGTGCAGTTGCATTATAGTCCCCTGCAGCTATGGACTTTCAAGACAAGAGTGCAGTTGCTTTATAGTCCCCTGCAGCTAAGGACTTTGAAGACAAGAGTGCAGTTGCATTATAGTCCCCTGCAGCTATGGACTTTCAAGACAAGAGTGCAGTTGCTTTATAGTCCCCTGCAGCTAAGGACTTTCAAGACAAGAGTGCAGTTGCATTATAGTCCCCTGCAGCTATGGACTTTCAAGACAAGAGTGCAGTTGCATTATAGTCCCCTGCAGCTATGGACTTTCAAGACAAGAGTGCAGTTGCATTATAGTCCCCTGCAGCTATGGACTTTCAAGACAAGAGTGCAGTTGCATTATAGTCCCCTGCAGCTATGGACTTTCAAGACAAGAGTGCAGTTGCATTATAGTCCCCTGCAGCTATGGACTTTCAAGACAAGAGTGCAGTTGCTTTATAGTCCCCTGCAGCTAAGGACTTTGAAGACAAGAGTGCAGTTGCATTATAGTCCCCTGCAGCTATGGACTTTCAAGACAAGAGTGCAGTTGCTTTATAGTCCCCTGCAGCTAAGGACTTTGAAGACAAGAGTGCAGTTGCATTATAGTCCCCTGCAGCTATGGACTTTCAAGACAAGAGTGCAGTTGCTTTATAGTCCCCTGCAGCTAAGGACTTTCAAGACAAGAGTGCAGTTGCATTATAGTCCCCTGCAGCTATGGACTTTCAAGACAAGAGTGCAGTTGCATTATAGTCCCCTGCAGCTATGGACTTTCAAGACAAGAGTGCAGTTGCATTATAGTCCCCTGCAGCTATGGACTTTCAAGACAAGAGTGCAGTTGCATTATAGTCCCCTGCAGCTATGGACTTTCAAGACAAGAGTGCAGTTGCATTATAGTCCCCTGCAGCTATGGACTTTCAAGACAAGAGTGCAGTTGCTTTATAGTCCCCTGCAGCTAAGGACTTTGAAGACAAGAGTGCAGTTGCATTATAGTCCCCTGCAGCTATGGACTTTCAAGACAAGAGTGCAGTTGCTTTATAGTCCCCTGCAGCTAAGGACTTTGAAGACAAGAGTGCAGTTGCATTATAGTCCCCTGCAGCTATGGACTTTCAAGACAAGAGTGCAGTTGCTTTATAGTCCCCTGCAGCTAAGGACTTTCAAGACAAGAGTGCAGTTGCATTATAGTCCCCTGCAGCTATGGACTTTCAAGACAAGAGTGCAGTTGCATTATAGTCCCCTGCAGCTATGGACTTTCAAGACAAGAGTGCAGTTGCATTATAGTCCCCTGCAGCTATGGACTTTCAAGACAAGAGTGCAGTTGCATTATAGTCCCCTGCAGCTATGGACTTTCAAGACAAGAGTGCAGTTGCATTATAGTCCCCTGCAGCTATGGACTTTCAAGACAAGAGTGCAGTTGCTTTATAGTCCCCTGCAGCTAAGGACTTTGAAGACAAGAGTGCAGTTGCATTATAGTCCCCTGCAGCTATGGACTTTCAAGACAAGAGTGCAGTTGCTTTATAGTCCCCTGCAGCTAAGGACTTTGAAGACAAGAGTGCAGTTGCATTATAGTCCCCTGCAGCTATGGACTTTCAAGACAAGAGTGCAGTTGCTTTATAGTCCCCTGCAGCTAAGGACTTTCAAGACAAGAGTGCAGTTGCATTATAGTCCCCTGCAGCTATGGACTTTCAAGACAAGAGTGCAGTTGCATTATAGTCCCCTGCAGCTATGGACTTTCAAGACAAGAGTGCAGTTGCATTATAGTCCCCTGCAGCTATGGACTTTCAAGACAAGAGTGCAGTTGCATTATAGTCCCCTGCAGCTATGGACTTTCAAGACAAGAGTGCAGTTGCATTATAGTCCCCTGCAGCTATGGACTTTCAAGACAAGAGTGCAGTTGCTTTATAGTCCCCTGCAGCTAAGGACTTTGAAGACAAGAGTGCAGTTGCATTATAGTCCCCTGCAGCTATGGACTTTCAAGACAAGAGTGCAGTTGCTTTATAGTCCCCTGCAGCTAAGGACTTTGAAGACAAGAGTGCAGTTGCATTATAGTCCCCTGCAGCTATGGACTTTCAAGACAAGAGTGCAGTTGCTTTATAGTCCCCTGCAGCTAAGGACTTTCAAGACAAGAGTGCAGTTGCATTATAGTCCCCTGCAGCTATGGACTTTCAAGACAAGAGTGCAGTTGCATTATAGTCCCCTGCAGCTATGGACTTTCAAGACAAGAGTGCAGTTGCATTATAGTCCCCTGCAGCTATGGACTTTCAAGACAAGAGTGCAGTTGCATTATAGTCCCCTGCAGCTATGGACTTTCAAGACAAGAGTGCAGTTGCATTATAGTCCCCTGCAGCTATGGACTTTCAAGACAAGAGTGCAGTTGCTTTATAGTCCCCTGCAGCTAAGGACTTTGAAGACAAGAGTGCAGTTGCATTATAGTCCCCTGCAGCTATGGACTTTCAAGACAAGAGTGCAGTTGCTTTATAGTCCCCTGCAGCTAAGGACTTTGAAGACAAGAGTGCAGTTGCATTATAGTCCCCTGCAGCTATGGACTTTCAAGACAAGAGTGCAGTTGCTTTATAGTCCCCTGCAGCTAAGGACTTTCAAGACAAGAGTGCAGTTGCATTATAGTCCCCTGCAGCTATGGACTTTCAAGACAAGAGTGCAGTTGCATTATAGTCCCCTGCAGCTATGGACTTTCAAGACAAGAGTGCAGTTGCATTATAGTCCCCTGCAGCTATGGACTTTCAAGACAAGAGTGCAGTTGCATTATAGTCCCCTGCAGCTATGGACTTTCAAGACAAGAGTGCAGTTGCATTATAGTCCCCTGCAGCTATGGACTTTCAAGACAAGAGTGCAGTTGCTTTATAGTCCCCTGCAGCTAAGGACTTTGAAGACAAGAGTGCAGTTGCATTATAGTCCCCTGCAGCTATGGACTTTCAAGACAAGAGTGCAGTTGCTTTATAGTCCCCTGCAGCTAAGGACTTTGAAGACAAGAGTGCAGTTGCATTATAGTCCCCTGCAGCTATGGACTTTCAAGACAAGAGTGCAGTTGCTTTATAGTCCCCTGCAGCTAAGGACTTTCAAGACAAGAGTGCAGTTGCATTATAGTCCCCTGCAGCTATGGACTTTCAAGACAAGAGTGCAGTTGCATTATAGTCCCCTGCAGCTATGGACTTTCAAGACAAGAGTGCAGTTGCATTATAGTCCCCTGCAGCTATGGACTTTCAAGACAAGAGTGCAGTTGCATTATAGTCCCCTGCAGCTATGGACTTTCAAGACAAGAGTGCAGTTGCATTATAGTCCCCTGCAGCTATGGACTTTCAAGACAAGAGTGCAGTTGCTTTATAGTCCCCTGCAGCTAAGGACTTTGAAGACAAGAGTGCAGTTGCATTATAGTCCCCTGCAGCTATGGACTTTCAAGACAAGAGTGCAGTTGCTTTATAGTCCCCTGCAGCTAAGGACTTTGAAGACAAGAGTGCAGTTGCATTATAGTCCCCTGCAGCTATGGACTTTCAAGACAAGAGTGCAGTTGCTTTATAGTCCCCTGCAGCTAAGGACTTTCAAGACAAGAGTGCAGTTGCATTATAGTCCCCTGCAGCTATGGACTTTCAAGACAAGAGTGCAGTTGCATTATAGTCCCCTGCAGCTATGGACTTTCAAGACAAGAGTGCAGTTGCATTATAGTCCCCTGCAGCTATGGACTTTCAAGACAAGAGTGCAGTTGCATTATAGTCCCCTGCAGCTATGGACTTTCAAGACAAGAGTGCAGTTGCATTATAGTCCCCTGCAGCTATGGACTTTCAAGACAAGAGTGCAGTTGCTTTATAGTCCCCTGCAGCTAAGGACTTTGAAGACAAGAGTGCAGTTGCATTATAGTCCCCTGCAGCTATGGACTTTCAAGACAAGAGTGCAGTTGCTTTATAGTCCCCTGCAGCTAAGGACTTTGAAGACAAGAGTGCAGTTGCATTATAGTCCCCTGCAGCTATGGACTTTCAAGACAAGAGTGCAGTTGCTTTATAGTCCCCTGCAGCTAAGGACTTTCAAGACAAGAGTGCAGTTGCATTATAGTCCCCTGCAGCTACGGACTTTCAAGACAAGAGTGCAGTTGCATTATAGTCCCCTGCAGCTACGGACTTTCAAGACAAGAGTGCAGTTGCATTATAGTCCCCTGCAGCTACGGACTTTCAAGACAAGAGTGCAGTTGCATTATAGTCCCCTGCAGCTACGGACTTTCAAGACAAGAGTGCAGTTGCATTATAGTCCCCTGCAGCTACGGACTTTCAAGACAAGAGTGCAGTTGCATTATAGTCCCCTGCAGCTAAGGACTTTGAAGACAAGAGTGCAGTTGCATTATAGTCCCCTGCAGCTAAGGACTTTGAAGACAAGAGTGCAGTTGCATTATAGTCCCCTGCAGCTAAGGACTTTGAAGACAAGAGTGCAGTTGCATTATAGTCCCCTGCAGCTAAGGACTTTGAAGACAAGAGTGCAGTTGCATTATAGTCCCCTGCAGCTAAGGACTTTCAAGACAAGAGTGCAGTTGCTTTATAGTCCCCTGCAGCTAAGGACTTTCAAGACAAGAGTGCAGTTGCTTTATAGTCCCCTGCAGCTAAGGACTTTCAAGACAAGAGTGCAGTTGCTTTATAGTCCCCTGCAGCTAAGGACTTTCAAGACAAGAGTGCAGTTGCTTTATAGTCCCCTGCAGCTAAGGACTTTCAAGACAAGAGTGCAGTTGCTTTATAGTCCCCTGCAGCTAAGGACTTTCAAGACAAGAGTGCAGTTGCATTATAGTCCCCTGCAGCTACGGACTTTCAAGACAAGAGTGCAGTTGCATTATAGTCCCCTGCAGCTACGGACTTTCAAGACAAGAGTGCAGTTGCATTATAGTCCCCTGCAGCTACGGACTTTCAAGACAAGAGTGCAGTTGCATTATAGTCCCCTGCAGCTACGGACTTTCAAGACAAGAGTGCAGTTGCATTATAGTCCCCTGCAGCTACGGACTTTCAAGACAAGAGTGCAGTTGCATTATAGTCCCCTGCAGCTAAGGACTTTCAAGACAAGAGTGCAGTTGCATTATAGTCCCCTGTAGCTAAGGACTTTCAAGACAATAGTGCAGTTGCATTATAGTCCCCTGTAGCTAAGGACTTTCAAGACAATAGTGCAGTTGCATTATAGTCCCCTGTAGGGATGACATTCCTAGACAAGAGTGCAGTTGCATTATAGTCCCCTGCAGCTAAGGACTGTCAAGGCGAGAGTGCAGTTGCATTATAGTCCCCTGCAACTAAGGACTTTCAAGACAAGAGTGCAGTTGCATTATAGTCCCCTGCAACTAAGGACTTTCAAGAAATGTCATCAAAACAAGATAGTGCTTAATATACAAGTAGGGATAGTCATTCATGCTAGATCAAGTACTTTTCGAAACAAGGCAAAATGAGATTTATCAAAACAAGTGTAACATAGCTTTATTAAAAATACCACTCACATAGTTCTTCAAACGTCGGGGTCGAGACAAGCCCAAGTCCTACAAACACATGGCAAAGCCTATTGAATGCACCTTCAAACAAGTTTCGTATGTACACAAATGATCTCGGAAAACATGCTAGGCACCAACCAGGTCTAGGCCGAGGTTCCACACCTTCTCGCCGAGGTGTGTTCCCGAGGGCCACATTTAAGGACAAGAGATCGGGGAAAATCTGGGTTTCCCCCTGCTGATGAATCATGAAGAACATGAGTATGAAAAACACGAGAAGTATGAATGTTCAATCACCACCTGACATCACAAAATCTGGAATTTTCATGCTACGAGTTCGAAAACATGGACCTGGGTACCCATAGTTGACAATCATGCAAGAACGAACACAAAACATGAGTCTAGGCAAAAGTTTTCGGATCAAAACATGACTTTTCTTGAGGGACATATGAATGTCATTTTCTCTTTCTAAAAACGAGCTTCAAAACGATGCATGGCTTATAAATCCTTTCCGATCATGCAATGCCATGACATGAACATAACGAATATCACGAGCAGATCAAGAATCTAACCTTAGAATACGGATCTAGCGGTTCGATTTCTAGGAATCGAGCTTGAAGACTTACTTTCTCACTCTAAAACTTCTCCTTCCTCCTAGAGCTTCTCTCTCTAAAAGGCAAGGTTATGATACCAAAAGATAGTTTCCCTTACTCAGTTCTGGGGTTAACCCTCCGCTGAGGCACGTGGCGGCGACTGGTTGGGTTTACCTTGAAAAGGTGGCTGACAGGCCAGACAAAGCATGGCGAAAGGGTGTTCAACAAGTAAAGCGGTATGGGCTCTTTGGCGAGGCAGTGACGTCAGCTAATAACAAGGCGTATCTAACAAGCTACACGGAATGGCACTCCGGCAAGGGGTGACATCGGCTAACAAAAGAGCTTCGGCAGCTAAGGTGACAAGGACCTCGACTAGGAAGGACAACACTAGACTAAGCTGTGCCACAGCTTGGCCTAGATGTGCCACACCTCGGCCTAGGTCATACCACTCCAGGACGAGATCACTTGGGTGCAACGGTAACACCTCGGCCAATGTATCAAAGCAAGGACGGAGATCGACAAGGGGTTCCAAGGTGCTTCTAGACGGATGATGACCTCGGATTGGAATGATCTAGGCGTAACGTAGCCTAGGCTTGGCATAACATCGGCTAACATAACTTAGGCAAGGCGTGAGCTAAGTTTCACATCAAGAAATGAACAAGACAAGCACACAACACTTGGACAAAGCACAAGGCTTCAAAACAAGACATGGACCTTACCCACTTAAGCAAAACAAGTCACAACATACAATGCAAGTCTAACAAGCCATAACCATACGGATGCTCATGAACATGACTAAGACATAAAATGTGGGTTCTTACATTTTGTGTACAAACAAAGATTGAATTAAGGTACATCATATATATATATATATAAAGGTACTAATTTGGGATCAATTTGTAATTCATGTAAAATGTGGGGGCTAAGGCCTTAATTTATGAATTGTAACTATAGCGATCCCGGTTTTCTTTTTATTGTTTATTGCATTCCGGACTCGGTTCCGTGGATGTGTGTTGTTGTCTTATTCTCGTTTCCATCCTTTACTCTTTGTATTTGAGTTTTGGGTTGTGATGGGCAAGTTTGAAACAGGTTGGTTATATTTAGAAACAATTGGTTTATGCCCAGATTTTGGCCTTCACACTCGAGCAGGGCTTTTGACGCACGAGCGGGACCCTTTGCTTTTGTTCCTCCGCTTGAGCGAGATTATTCCACCTTCAGTACTTTTCCTGCAGGTCATCGGACGCTTGAGCGTCCACTTTCACGCTCGAGCGGCCACTTTCACGCTCGAGCGGGGACCTTCGTCTGTAGAACTTCTAGAAGTGTGCATTCCACACTCGAGCGTCGCTTTTCACGCTTGAGCAGGAGTCTCTGTCTGACGCTGGAGCGGAGCGTTCCACGCTCGAATGGACTGTGATGCATATCAATCTGAGATGAAGCTTTTGAAACCACTTTTTCGACCTTCTCTCTCTCTCTAGCTTTTCAAAACCCTCATTTGAGAGCTCCTCTCTCAAGAATACATCTTCCCTCTACAAAATCATCTACCTCTAGTGATATTCCACCCTAGTCTCTTTGTAAAAAGAGTGGGGCTTGGCGTGGCCTTCGTTTTGATCCGAAAAAGTTAGTGATCGGAGCATCTTGACTTTTGCCCTTTATCTCCTTCGAGCTCCAAAATTTGAGGTAGGGATGCCCTACTCCTTCTTATGGGTTTTGACATAAATTTTAGTCATTTTGATTAGATGGTGAATTATGGTAATTTTGGAAAGGTTAAGGTTCGATTTGTGGTTTATAAAAGAGGGGTTTTCCATGTTTGAGTCAAAAATGTATAAGAGACTTGAAATTGGGGTTGTTTATGAAGTATGAGTGAAATTTGGGCCTTGAGGGCAATATTGTGAATAGGGGAAAATAAATACCCTAATTATTTTGAATAATTAATTTGAATAATTAATTCGGGGAAATATGAAATTAAGTTGAGAATCGTGGAATTGGGAATTTATGAGATTGAATGGGAATTTTGGGGGATAGGAACTCTAAGTGCTTCTTTAGAACTGTGAAGGGTAATGTGAATAAGGGGAGGATTCACAGTGTTGTGCTTCCTAATGGTGATAGAGTTACTAAGAGTGAAGAAGTCCATTATACTTTTGTGGACTACTTCACTGGTTTGTTTGGGAAGCCTTTTGATGACCATTATAATGGTTATGGTAGGATTAGAAGTCTTGTCACTAAGAAAGTGTCTGCTGCACAATACCAAAATCTCACTAGGGAGGTTACTGAGAAGGAGATCATTGATGCTTTCAGATCTCTTAAAGCTAATAAGGCCCCTGGCCCTTATGGCTATTCGACGGGTTTTTTTCTCAAAGGCTGGGATGTTGTGGGAAGAGAGGTTATTGAAGTGATAAAATCATTTTTTACGTAGGGGGAATTGCTCCAGGAATTGAATAGCACAACCATTGCACTTATTCCTAAGACCCCAAATGCCGAAAGAGTGGGGGATTTTAAACAAATTTCCTGTTGCAACACTATGTACAAATGCATATCTAAGATTATTGCTAATAGGATTAAAATTGTCCTCCATGATATTATTGACCCTATCCAATCAGCTTTTGTTCTTGCGAGGATAATTGCTGACAATATATTCCTTTCACAAGAACTTATGACGGGCTATAACAAATCACCACCTTCTCCCAGGTGTACTATGAAAGTGGATATTATGAAAGCATATGATAATGTTAGGTGGGATTTTGTTCTGGATGTCTTAACAGCGTTGGGTTTTCCCCTTAACATTATACACTGGGTAAAAGCTTGGATGACTAGCCCCTCTTTTTCTATTTGCATTAATGGGAGTCTGCATGGTTATTTTAGGGGGGAGAGAGGGTTGAGGCAAGGCGACCCTATGTCCCCATATCTTCTTGTTATTGTCATGGAAGTGTTATCTAGAATCTTGGCTGAGAAGGCTTCTCATCCCGATTTCAAATTCCATTGGAGATGTGATAAAATAAAGATTGTTAATTTATGCTTTGTAGATGATTTGGTGATCTTCTATAAGGGTGATGCATTCAATGTCCAGTCCATTAATGATGGATTGGAAGAATTTAAAGTCTTGTCTGGGTTGTCTTGTCTGGGTTGTCTCCTAGCCCTAACAAGAGTCACATTTTCTTTTCTGGGTGTGATAGGAATCTGAGAGATGAGATCCTTCGGTTTGTGAATTCAATGAAGGTACCTTGCCTATGAGATACTTAGGGGTTCCCTTAGTGTCCACTAAGCTTAAGTCCACTGACTGTGATAAGCTTGTAGAGAGAATAACAAAGAGAATTAAGAGCTAGACAAACAAGTGTCTCACTTATGCTGGCAAAGCTCAACTGATCCAATCTGTGTTATTCTCTATGCAAGTGTACTGGACCTCTCCTTTTATTCTTCCCAAGAAAGTCATTCAATCTATTGAGAGTCTATTTAGAGCTTTTTTCTGGTCTGGTTGCAAGCTGAAGAAGTATGGGGCTAAAGTCTCTTGGGATAGGATTTGTTCTCCTAAAAGTGAAGGGGGTTTGGGGTTTAAATCCCTCACTGTTTGGAACAAGGCTGCTATTGCTAAGCATGTCTGGTTCCTTTTCTCGGGGAGTGTTCAATCTATGTGGTGTCTTTGGATTAAGGCTTACATTCTTAAATGTAGAAGCTTTTCGAAAGTTAGGATGCCTAATGACCCCTCATGGGTTTGGAGGAAAATTCTTTCTCTGAGACCTATTATATTCCCTTTAATCAAACACAAAGTGGGTGATGGCTGTAGACACCTCATTTTTGACCGTCCTCAAGGCTTGGACGTCATCGTTTGAACATGCGATGATTATCCATACTTGTGTTTGTTTTGAGTTTCGAAAAATCTTCGCTGCGCGCCTTGCCTTAGAATCTCTTAACTTCTCTGTTTTGTGCTTGGTTGCACTAAGAGCTTGTGGATATGTTCCTGAAGGAAGGGGGGGAGCCTGTCGACCAAGTCTCCTGCCCACCGGCCGCCTTGTTTTTCAATCGGCCAAATGTAATGGCCGGCTGGCCAATTTGACTGCCGGTCGACCACTTTGATGACCGGTTGGCCAAATGTGGTTTTCAACAGATATTTCTGTAGACAGCTGGCAGCTGTCATTCTAGGCCATACCCCTGCCCATGCCTGGACGTGGGAGCTCTGAGGAGCTGCAGATTGATATATCTCTATATCAATCAAGCTTCTTGAAAAAAAGAGGGGACACAAGGAGAGAAGAGAAGAGAGATACAACTTGGAGGAAGAAGAATTTCCTCTCTCTCTAAAAAATTCTCAGCTCTCTCCCTATCTCTCTCTCCCAAAACCCTTCAAATCCTAAGATTCTTGCACCATTTACCCTACACCTCATAGCACAAGGCCTCCATCCTTCATTCCAGCACTTTGGGATTGTTTTGGAGAGGTTAAAGGCTCAGAAATTTGGTCCAAGAGCTGCTGGTTCATTGGTCTTCAAGGGTAAGTCCTCTTCTCCTCTTTTCTTGCCTTATTTTGCTTTGTATCTAAGCCATACTTTCTTGCTTTTTTGGGCTCCAACCCAAACTGTAAATAGTCATATTTCGAGCCCTTTTCATGTTTGATCAAGGACCTCCTGCTGTTTGAGGTCTCCTACTACCACTTGCCTCTTTATCTCTCTTTTAGGCCAATTTTTGTATAGTATTTTAGGCTTACTTGTGAGCTGTTTTGGACTTTTCCATAAACTGTGAAATATATTTTTTTGAGCCCCTCTTCAACATTGTTGAAGGGCTCTCCTCTTTTTGAGAGCAGCAGCTACCACTTGTCTCTTTACCCCTCTTTTAGGGCTTTTCTTGCATGATAGTTTGGCCTTATTTGTGATTATTTTCGTGACTTGATATAAACTGTAAAGTGTCTTTTTTTTTGAGTCCCTCTTCAACTTTGTTGAAGGTCTCTTTGCCATTTGGGGCCAGCTACTGTCCCTTTGTGTTTAATCTCTCTTTTAGGGCCATTTTTGCATGATAGATTAGCCCTATTTGTGTTCATTTTTGACACTTGTTATAAAATGGAAATATGCATGTTTTGGGACTGTCTTGCATCTGTCTTCATGCTTCTTGATCAAATAATGCATGCTTTGTATAGCTGTAAGTCATTCTATGTGCCTAGTTTCGAGTTGCGGGTTTCATCTCATGCATCGGGTGCCATTTTTCTTGTTTTGGGGCTTCTTAGCATCATACTTTAGTGCTGGAATTTGCATGTTCATATGCCATGTTTCATCATTTTCCATGCTTAGTTAGAGTTGCGTGTTGTATCTTAGGATCGGTCCATGCATTGGACATGTTTGTGTGCATTTCGGTTGCCTCGTTTCCATCTTATTGGCCACTGATGTGAGTGTGGTTGAGGTCCACTCACATTGGTATAAGTCCATCCTGCATTGTGAATGCCATGTTTCAATGCGTTGTGCATGTTATGTTGTTAGCATTGTGTGTGCCGTGTAGTTGCATTGCGTGTTCGTATGTTTGTTTGCATGCTTAGGTCGCATGTGCATCGTTGTGCATTCCCTTGCCTCTTGATCAACCATGATAGGGGTTGAGGCCCCTTTGATGTGTTTTGTGCTTGCATTTCATTCGATATCAAAGTTGCACACTTGGCTTTTGGGCCATCATGCATTGAAGTACGTGATTGATGGCCCGAGGGTCGAGGGCCATGCTCCCTTGAGTCCATTGCATGATAGGGAGAATGGCCATGCATACATTGCTTTGAATTTCCTTGCCATGCACTGTCTGCCCTCTGCTGCTATCAAAAATAGGTTCTGCAGGAATATTTGGCCGGCCGGCCACCTATACTACCGACCGGTCATTCATTATTTGCCGATGGATTTAAAAATGGTCGATAACCATCCGGACATGACCGGTGAAAATTCCACTTGGTCGGTGATGCTCCCTAGTGTCCAGAGAGTTCACCTTGGGAGTTGCACAATTTTCGGTGGAGCAAGGCAGTGTAAACAGAGGCAACAGTGGCATGGTAAGGATTTTTAGGCAAGACGAGTCAAGCATGCATCATCCACGCATTCCGAGGCAGGGGCTGTGGCCACTTTAATTCTTTGTTTAAATTGTTAATTAATTGGAACTTCTATAATAATTAATTTAGCACTATTCATTCAGACTGTAATATTTATTCGGACCCACTGCGCGACGGCAATATTGTAATAAGTGTGCATGCGTGTGATGTATGTCTTCCAACCGCACGTCTTTCTCCCTTTTATTTAACTACTTATGATGGTTAGATTTGGGCATGTTTCAATTAGCATACAGTATGATAGCATGTTTGCGTTCATTCATCTGTTTTGCATGCACCGGGCTCGGCACATCATGCTAACTGCATTGTGTTTCAATTCCAAATTGAATACGTGTTAGTTGTAGCATTTCACATGCCATGTTTAGAATAGCCGAGCCCATTTCTAGTTGCATTTCGCATGTGTTGCATTAGCCATCTTAAACTAGGATCATGCATATGATTACTAACTAGTTTTTGTTTTGGCTTGGAGTACTCGGTAAGCATTTATGCTTTAGCATACCGCATGTGTGTGAGTGTTGCCATAACAACATGATTACCATGAGCCTAACTGCTTATGTGATATAACTGCTTGAATGCCTCTGGATGGAGGTTGAATTACCTAAATTGGAATAATGCATTAAAACTGTGAGTTTTAAACACACTAGATAATGGCAAAACCATCTTTTCTAAAAGACCACTCAAGGGTGGAAAAACCTGCATTTTAGCCTACTTGCGAATAGTAAACCATCTTCAAAACGAACATGCAATATTTCGTTCCAATTTAGGCGATTTGGTCTATACTTGTTTGCTGTGCGCATAACATAGTAATTCTAGGCTAATAACCGGAATAAGAACACATAACGTTTTCAAAAACGGATATCATGGTTAGTAGAGGCCGATCTTCAGATCGGGTGAGAGGGGGTGCTCATAGCTGACCTTCCCCAATTGTACCCAAGCTCCCGTGCCGAGGCAACTTTGGTGATGACAGATACGTGGCCTTTGGCACCGAGTCAGGGTTTCCTAAATTCCCCTCAAAAAAAAAATATTTAGGTGGCGACACTGTATCTGGAAAAACAATCCATGTTTAGCACTTCTTTTCAAAAAAATTTGTTCCTCAAAATGATTTGCCGGATTTGGACTCTTTGGTTCAGATTAAGGACCGTGACACCAATTGAGTCCGAACTGTAGCGAGGCCCACGGGCGCATCTACAGTTTCTGGCGACTCTGCTGGGGATTTAGAGAGCTTGACTCGAACTCGTGATATCCTGTTTTGATTTCATTTATGTGTCTCTTTGCATTGCATGTGCATTGGTGCACCTAGCACACCGTGTTTGCCATCTGCCATTCCTGAACGGTTTGCCGGAGGCTTGACTTCGTCAAAGCATGCCATAAGGCTGACCGGTTGTGGGCTCTGACAGTATGGGAACACAAACCCCAGTTTTGCTGGGGCACCCTTTTTGACCATTCGACCTAGTGCATATCGAAATCCATAGTGACTATTCCAAGCTAGGACAGGTTGCTTACCCGATTATAGATTGTTTGAAACCGCTGCATGCGTAGTGAAACCCTAGCTCCTGACAAAATAGGACAGGGAAACCCTATCCCAACATAGGGGTGTTTTGGCTCTTACTTGCCTGCTATGTGCTGTCAAAGTGTGTCTCTACAGGTTGTGTGTATCAGTTTGCAAGTCTGAGTATCAGGCCTGCGGGCATCAGTATTTTGGGGCAATCAGTTTTACCTGAGGGTATCTGTTTACAAGGGCAGAATTCAGTAAAGATTCAAATCTATTTTGGCGAAATCAAGCTGAGATGCTGTCTGTTTTCTCTTTTGCTAGGGTAGTCTGGGAACCATAGCTTCAGAAGGCTCCAATATCCCCCGGGTACATTGGACTAGTGCTGATAGACTTTGTTAGGTCAGAAATTCAATTCAAGGGCAACCAGTGTTCTTTCGCTGAGGCAAGGCAAAGAAAGGCCAGTCAGGGCTCACCGATCCATCTGATCCGTCAGTCGCCAGCCACATCACCTTTGTTCAGACTCAGCAGGCCATGATGGCATAGGGTTGGAAAAATTTGTGGCCGTGATAGCAGCGTTAAATCAGGGAACTGCCATGCAAGCTGAGACCAGTATTGAAATGTAGCGTCCATCTAGGGCATCTTCCTCACATCCAGCTTTGGGACCCCATCTAAACTTTGACCCACTTCTGCCAGTTGAAGATTTCCAGTGTCCGAATCCTCGAGAAAGGTTGACTCAAGCTCAGGTGCTCAGACCCCTGGTGCAGCCTAATGAGATGCTTTATTCCCTTGATGTTAATGAGCTCAATCCGATTGCAGTGAAGATTGCGAACCTTGAGAAGCAATTCAAAAAGGCACAGGGCCTTAACTCCATTCTCGACATTGAGGATGGGCACACCGGGGCTGTTGTTCGGCTCCCAGACAGATTCAAAATGCCATATATCGACCGTTTCGACGGGTCTGGAGATCCAATGGTACATATCTGACTTTTCTTGGATATCCTGAAGCCGATGGGTCTGACCAAGCCATAGAAACTCTCTTTGTATGGAAGAACCCTGTCGGGTGTAGCAGCCACTTGGTACACTAAGTTGGAGGACAAAGAGAAGCAAGACTGGGAAGAATTGGCTGAGGCCTTTGTCGATCAGTATTCCTACAATACCCAAGTTGAAATGACCATGCAAGAGCTTGAAACAACCCGCCAGAACCCAACAGAGTCTTTTGTGGAATTTGTTGCAAGGTGGAGGGCAAAGGCAGCACAGATAACAGATCGCCCTTCTGAGAGGGATCAAGTGCAAATGATGGTGCGAAACCTCGAGCATGATATGTTGCAAAAGTTGATAGACGCTCCACTATTCACTTTCAAAAGTTTGCATGAACTGGGGGTTCAGGTCGAGAATGCGTTCAACAACGGGATCATTCCCAGAACAAGTGAACCGACAAGGAGGGTGATTGCAGGGAGTACCAATGCTGGTAGTAACGTCATTCCCAAACCCATTGAGATCAATGCAGTCGCCATAGCCAACCCTTTTGCCAAACCAAGCCTACAAACAGCCGGCCCAGCCCGAGCTCAGGGCAGAACTTTCACTTCCCTCTATATGAGCCTGACTAGTGCACAAAAAGTCTTGATGGAAAGAGGGCATCTCAATCCCCTCGATCCTCAACCTCTGCCTGACCCACTTCCAGCCAGACATAACCCCTCCAAGTACTGTATGTACCATCAGCAACGCAGTCATGGCACTGACCGTTGCTATCGCCTTCATCATGAGGTCCAAAATCTCATCGATAACCGAACGATAGCTCCACCTTTAGCCCCTAATGACCAAATACCTCATCCACATCTCAATCTGATCCACACACTGGCCGTCCCTTATGACCCCAGCGTATACATCACCCCAGGCCATCTACCCAAGCCTGAGGTGTTTATCCCGGAAAGCATGGACTTATGCATGATGGGTGCATCGGAACCCCAATTATCTCAAACCCATGAACCCACTACTTCTGAGCTGATGAGGATGATCGAAGATCTTCAGAGAACTGTGGCAGATCTGGCCTTTGGAGTTTTGGCTCCGTCATCAACCGCATCACATACCAGGGAGTTCATGTCAAAAGGCTCCTCAGGACGGGCTGCATTGGGAGAAGGCCAATCTTTTAGCAAAGTAGAGGCCAGTGATAAGAACAAGGCAGGGGCAAGCGTTAGTCCCCATGAACACCTTCAGTGGGATATTGTGGCTTTGAAAGCCGAAGGGCTGAACAAACAGCAAACCCAGTCAGTGCCTACCAATCCCTTTGCTGGTGCATCCAGCAAAACTCCACAAACCTCAAAACACCCACCTCGAGGCCAAAGGGTGTTCGCGCCACTGTACATGTCTCTATCAGCGGCCTTGAGGGTTCTGATTAAAGAGAGGGATCTGAAACCCCTGGAGCCACGACCACTACCAGATAGACTTCCTCCCTCCCATGATCCGGCCAAGTACTATGCCTTTCAGCGCCTACCAATCCCTTTCTTAAAAGATTTCAAAAAAATGTTTTGCGCAATCCTGCGAAGACCTGTGTGGAATCGCTCTTGAGATTGTGTAGCCTAGGATCGCTCTCAGCCTTCAAACTCGACCCCTCATTTCCAAACCGTGGACTTAAATTTAGAATGGTCAATGGTCAACCATCAAAGGAGGCCTGTGTGACCATATTTGAAGCAGCCCTCGAACTAGGGGCAAGAAAAATCAGATCAAGGAGATCAGATGTCACCAAAAGAAGCTTGCAAAGCTAGATCAGAAGTATCCCTGGAACTAGGGGCAAAAATGCCAGATGTGCTCGAAGAGCCGAAGATGGATCGTCCTGCAAATCAATGAAGACTGGCAAGAATGCCAAACCCCAGAAGAGAAGAAAGAAGAAAGTATTGCTGAAGAACAACTGAGTTCATATCCACAACACTAGGGGCAAACCCAGCCCCCATGGGATGGACTTCTGCATTGTCAACGAACGGCAGTCACTCTCCTAGATTCAGACGGATTCGAGATCTCAGAACCATTTGACATGGACCAAGCTACACTTTTACCCTTGAGAGGCTCGCTGGGCCGAAAACTCGAAAGGGCGACCCAAGCAAAAGTTAGAGCAAAAAAAAAAAGAAAAGAAAAGAAAAGAACAAAAGAGAAAAATGCAAAAAAATGAAGAAAACGCAAAAAAAAATGAAAAAAAAAGAAGAAAAAGATAAAAAAAAAAAAAGAAGAAAAGAAATGAAAAAGAATTGAAGAACATAGCTCGTAAGGTTGAAAACCCGCAAATGGCGGCTTTGGAAAAAGTTAGAGCACAAAATGAGAGGTTAAATACCTGAGTGTACCTTAACCCCGAACTACATAAGGCTTGATTCCCATCTTTGGGATGCGTAAGCAACTTCATTCCAAAGTCCAGCCGTAAAACACTTCAAAATCAACTATGTCCATGTAATGGTTTTGATCATCTTTGCCTTCTCTATATCCGAGAGTTCGATTGTCATCGTCACTCTGAGGACTGATTATAATGCGCTGCAATGCTATCCAAACAAGGGGCAACTTTCCGTTGCCATACAGTGTGCTGTGGTGCCATTCAAACAAGGGGCAACTTTCTGTTGCCATGCAGCTCACTTCAAGCAAGGGGCAATTTTCCTTCAGATCTGAGGTTGTACATCTCAAGAGTAGGTTCTGTGCTTGTTGAGCATTGGCCGTTTGCAAAAATAGTTTTTGAGAATTTTTACAGAGGTTGACTAATTTTCTCGAAATATTATTCCATTTTTCCAAAATCGGACCATTTCTTGGACCCAAAAATGGAAAATTTTCAGTGCTCATAACCAGACTTGCATGATTTTAAATCAGAAAATTGAACAAGCCTGTTAATCTAACTTTCATGTTGGTCAAAATTGTTTTAAAACCAAAATAAAAAATGGCCAAAATGATGAACTAGGGGACACAGTTGAGTCAAGCTTCCTGTCTTTTCCCCGTTGTCAACGCATTTTCCAGAAAGGGCACCATACTTGCCAAGAAGGCACTCTACCTACCAAAAAGGGCACAACTGAAGTTAACAGCGAAAGGGCTGAAAGCTCTCTCATCTTCCAAGCAACGAGGTATCAAGCCAAGTGTGAAGCATGAACCGGAATGGGACAAGATATCCCATTCCCTCATATGGGCAGATCTGATCACGTCCAAACTCTCCAGCAGAGCATCGTCAACCGATGTCAGCTGCAGATTTGCTACACACCCAATTGTAGCGCAGCCCCTCCGTGGAAGAAACTCACTGTTGTGAACAAAAAGAAGAAACTAGCGGAATGCTAGGGGCAAGACCCGCAACTTTCTGTTTATCTACCTACCACCCAGAGGAGGGATAAAAAATGAGAGAATGAAGAATAGAGAGATGTGCGCTGAGAGAAAAAGTGAGAAAATGGCTTTTTTCAGAAAAAACAGAGATTGAATGGCAGAGTAATGTGAGAATCACAAATGAGAAAAGGGTAAGAAACACTACCCGGAGAAACTGGCTCCTTGCGAACTGAGAGGTCTCTTGTCTTTGTAATACGTCTGGGTGTTGTGTCTTTTGTTTTGTTTACCTCAACTTTTGTTTGAGTCTTTTTCGAGTGTTACTTGATGTGTTTAGGTCGTGTAACTTTTGTTGAGTCATAGTATTCTGTGTTCAATTGTAGGCTCAATACCCTGTTGAGAAACCTTTTCTCATTTTCAAAAAATCGTTTTGTGCTCAGAGTGCTGTGCCATTCTGCACATATTATGCAAAACAAGATTCTTTCTTTCATAAACTGCAAGGTTTAACCCAGGTCATGTGAGAACAGTAGAACAAGGACCTATCTGAAGCTATATCGGTTCCGGACTGCAAAGCAAAAGAAAAGAGGGAAAATTTGGAGCATCTTAGTTTGTTTCAACTTCGGCAAATTCCGAGACTGCACTCCAGGTGCACCTTCTCAGGCCTCGCCATTTCTCCGGAGTATGAGTGTATCTCGACCCCAAATGTAAGCCTGCTTCAAGTCAGAATGGCAATCCAAGCAGCACCCGAAGGTTTCACATGCAGATGTTATCTCTCGCCAATATAAATAGGGTGTCCCTTTTGAGCTGAGCGTATTGCCAAGTCCTCCAAAAGGTAAATCGGAGGCACCAGAGTACGTGTTTGATGCCCTTCCATTCCATAAAATGTACACTTTCATATACACTTCTGTTACGTGCGTGCCGCGCATCGTTTTGATTCATGCACAGAATATGCTTGCTTTCGATTCTGCATAGAATATGCTTTCAATATTGCATAGAATATGCTCCTGTTTCTTGCATAGAAAATGCTCATATCTTTTGCGTAGAAAATGCACTCTTCCATACTTGCATAGAAAATGCACCTCATTTGCATTGAACATGCATTCACTCGCACTGTCTTGTGCACTTACACTTTGTATCTCACTAGCACTGTCATGTGCATCTTGTGGTTGTATCACACTCGCACTATTTTGTGCATTGCATATCACTCGCGCTGTTTAGCGTATCACACTGTTTAGTGCATTTCAAAATCAATCACGCTGTTTAGCGTATCGCACTTTCTTGTGCATTTCAAAATCAATTGCGTTGTTTAGCGTGTCGCACTGTCTTGTGCATTTCAAAATCAATCACGCTGTTTAGCGTATCACACTTTCTAGTGCATTTCAAATCAATCGTGCTGTTTAGCGTATCACACTGTCTTGTGCATTTCAAAATCAATCGCACTGTTCAGCGTATCGCACTTTCTTGTGCATTTCAAATCACTCGCCCTATTTAGCGTATTGCACTGTCTTGTACATTTCAAATCACTCGCGCTTTCTTACACATCGCACTGTTTTGTGCAATTTACACTCGCGCTGTTTAGCGTATCGCACTGTTTCGTGCAATTTACTTTTGTGCTTTCTTGCGCATCGCACTGTTTTGTGCATCACATTGTTTTATTCGCGCTATTTTGTGCATCGCACTATTTTGTGCAGTTTACACTCGCGCTCTCTTGCGCATCGCACTATCTTGTGCATTTCATTACATGCTCTCTCTCATCTTGCATAGAAAATGCTTGTAGCATTTGTCAGTGCATTGCGTCGCACTATTTTGTACACCTTACTTGCATTTTGCATGCATTCTATCGTGCTAACTTGCGCACCTCACCTGTACTTGTTAGTACATTATATTTTTTTAATACAAACCAGCTTCGCGTAGCGTATAAGTCCAATTATCAAAGTCTTCTTTCATATCATTTGCATCCTGCCCCTGAACTACGCTGGTTTGATTCCTTGCAAAGGGATACGTAGGCAGCCTGCGGGCACAACCATTTATTATCGATATTTTGTTTGTTTGTCCAAGGCTTCGACCTTGTCAAAAATGGGTCGTCTCTAGGCGTTGACATTCACTCACATCACTTCTTGACTTTCGAGTTCTGTCAAAGAGGGGCAACTGTAGACATCCCATTTTTGACCGTCCTCAAGGCTTGGACGTCATCGTTTGAACACACGAAGATTATCCATACTTGTGTTTGTTTTGAGTTTCGAAAAGTCTTGGTTGCACACCTTGCCTTAGAATCTCTTAACTTCTCTGTTTTGTGCTTGGTTGCACTAAGAGCTTGTGGATGTGTTCCTGAAGGAAGGGGGGGAGCCTATCGACCAATCTCCTGCCCACCGGCCACCTTGTTTTTCAACCGGCCAAATGTGATGGCCGGCCGGCCAATTTGACTACCGGTCGACCACTTTGATGGCCGGCCGGCCAAATGTGGTTTTACACAGATATTTTTGTAGACAGTTGGTAGCTGTCATTCTAGGCCATACCCCAGCACATGCCTGGACGTGGGAGCTCTGAGGAGCTGCAGATTGATATATCTCTATATCAATCAAGCTTCTTGAAAAAAAGAGGGGACACAAGGAGAGAAGAGAAGAGAAATACAACTTGGAGGAAGAAGAATTTCCTCTCTCTCTAAAAAATTCTCAGCTCTCTCCCTATCTTTCTCTCCCAAAACCCTTCAAATCCTAAGGTTCTTACACCATTTACCCTACACCTCATAGCACAAGGCCTCCATCCTTCATTCCAGAACTTTGGGATTGTTTTGGAGAGGTTGTAAATAGTGCATATGTCATGCATATCATTGTAAATAGTGCATATGTCATGCATCACTGTAAATATTGCATATGTCATGCATTCCGCTATATCCATTCCATTGCATATTGTAGATATTGCATTGTAGCTTGCATGCATTCATTGCATCACCTCCATCTAGGGTTTGCACCTTTCCTTGTTGAGCTTGGACTGGTATGTGCCCATACTTTTCACATCTATACACTCATAGTTCTGTATGACCATTCTTTGTTAGACGTGGTTTATTTGTGTCCATGCCTTTCCTAGGCAAGATACGGTTTGGCTGTAGGCCTTAATCTGTTATATCCATTCCATTGCATATTGTAGATATTGCATTGTAGCTTGCATGCATCCACTGCATCACCTCCAGCTAGGGTTTGCGCCTTTCCTTGTTGAGCTTGGTCTGGTCTGTGCCCATACTTTTCACGTCTATACACTCATAGTTCTATATGACCGTTCTATGTTAGATGTGGTTTGTTTGTGTCCATGCCTTTCCTAGGCAAGATACGGTTTGGCCGTAGGCCTTAATCCGTTATATCCATTCCATTGCATATTGTAGATATTGCATTGTAGCTTCCATGCATCCACTGCATCACCTCCAGCTAGGGTTTGCGCCTTTCCTTGTTGAGCTTGGTCTGGTATGTGCCCATACTTTCACGTCTATACACTCGTAGTTCTGTATGACCGTTCTATGTTAGACGTGGTTTGTTTGTGTTCATGCCTTTCCTAGGCAAGATTTGGTTTGGCCCGCATGCCATATCCATCATACACATTAAATTGTAGTGTAATTTTTGCATCCTGCATTAGGATCATGTTCTTTCGTTAGCGGATCATTCTCCACTTATGTCATTCCACCCAATTACTTGTTCTTGTGTCCGTCTACATCACTCATAGTTTTGTGTGACCTTTGCTATGGTAGACGGACTTGTTACCTCCATCAATCTATTTGACATTTGTGTGGTTTTGAACCACTCAGGATTTGATCATGATTCAATTGCATTGCATTTTCATTTGCATTGCTTATACATAGTTTTGTATTTATTGCATATCATTTTGCATTCATCTTGCATGTTATGCATGTTGCTAACGATATTGTACCTGTTAAGTTTTCTTTCTTTTCAGGCACGATATTGTATGTACGGTTCATTTGAGGCTGGTGCAACCAGACGAACCGGACAGGTATTGTATCCTCCGAGCGAGACGTATCAAGAATTGCATAATTCTCTTACATCCTTTCTGCATTGTAGTGTAGTTTGGTGTATGCTAGCTTAAAACTGTTGCATTATTATGCTTCGTTACAGCTTTCTTTGCATGATCATAAGTTATGTTTGACCTTGGGCATTGTCTTGTATTTTGCCCTTGCCTTCGGGCGCATATCTTGTTTGTCTTGCATGTTTGTCTAAGTCTTCGGCCTTGTCAAAAATGGGTCGTCTCTGGGCTTTGATATTCACTCCCGTCATTGTTATGACTTTCGAGTTCTGTCAAAGAGGGCAACTGTAGACACCCCATTTTTGACCGTCCTCAAGACTTGGACGTCACCGCTTGAACACTCGGTGATCATCCATGTTTGTATTCGCCTTGAGTTCCCGGAGGTCTCAGCTGCGCGCCTTGCCTCAGGATCTCTCGACTCGACTGTTTTGTGTCTGGTTTTGCACCAAACACTTGTGCTTTGCGTTGGAGGGGCAGGGAATGGCTTGTGGGCCATCCCCACACTCCACCGGCCATGGCTTGAGGCCACCGGCTGTGTTTTGTTGCCACCGGCCAAATATTTGGCCGACCGGCACTATAGATGGCCGGCCGGCTATCTTTTTTTGGTCAATTGCATTTTTGGCCGGCCGACTACTGTGCATATGCTTTTGCAGATATTTTTGTGCAGCTGGCATACACTTTCACCCCCTCCATACACGTGTATGGAGGGATTTCCCTCTTGTTAGCTTCCTTTGGAATCTTTACAAGACCATTTGTCTACAAAAGAGAGGCTCTTCTCTCATGTTGAGGGGTTAGATAATTTAGACAGCATTTTCAGAGGGTTTTGAGTTTTAGGGTTAGGGTTCATATATCCTCCATCTCTATATCTCTCTCTCTCTCTCTCTTGTGCTTTGTGTGTGTTTTGTCTTAGTTTTGCACACAAACACCCACCATCACACCTTTTCTTGGAGCTGAGGTCCTTGACGGTTGTTTTTCGAGTTGTGGAGCGGGTTTGAGCTTGAAGAACCAGTTGGTTCACCATTGGCGAAAAGGGTCTACAAGGGTAAGAAACTTGTCCCTTTATTCCCCATTTTTGCATTACATTTTTGCCTACCTTGCATCTGTTTTTGAGCTTTGTGTAGAACATATAAAAGTTTTGATTTTTAGTGCTCTAAATAGTTTGTTAAGGGTGTTTTAAGCTTTGGGGTTGTTTGACCCCTCTTAAGGCTTGTTTGGCCCATGTTTTGTGCCATTTCGGTTGAGCTCTGGGACCATTGCGTTTGGGCCTCCTCACCACTGAAATCTTGAGGGATTTCAGAGGTAAGGATGGTGCCTTGAGGTCCTAGGAAGGAGAGGGCCACCCCCTCTCCTTGTTGTCCTTGAAAACGGTCATTTTAGCCTCTTGAGAGAGCATATTGTTTAGGTTCATGTTCGCCATGCCTTAGCTGATTTTCATGCTTATTATGTCATAATATACCTCTGTTTTTAGTTGGTTTTGGTATACCATGCTTGCTTAGCATACATGCCTTGTAATGCCATATTGTAGCCTTAACATGCATCTAGGTTTTAACCCTTGTTCAAGCATGCTTTTGGCGTACCTTTGTGAAGCTTTCATACTTGTTTTGCCATGTTTAACGTCTGTTTTTGGTTGTTTTGGTTAACATTTATTTAAGTGTAGTATTTGATTAAATTAGGATTTGGGAATTCAATTCGGTTAAAGTCCGTTTATTTTGAATTAAATGACGAATCATAATGAGAACCAAAAACCTAGGGTTTTGAGAGGTGTAGGCATCCCATTTTTGACCATCCCCAAGACTTAGACGTCATCGTTTGAACACTTGATGATCATCCATGTTCCTGTTCATTTTGAGTTCCCGAAGGTCTCGGTTGCGTGCCTTGCCTTAGGATCTCTCAAATTGTCAGTTTTGTCCTTGATTGTGGACCAAGGACTTGTGCTTTTGCTTCTGAGGGAAGAGGGTGGCTTGTTTGCCATCCCCTGAACCCATCGGCCAAGGCTTGAAGCCATCGGCCTTGTTTTCTTGCCATTGGCCAAGAGTTTTGGCCGATCGGCACCTTTTTTGGTCAATCGACACTTATGTTGGTCGATCGGCCATATTTTCTGGCTGAGCCCTTTCCATCTGCTTTTTGTAGATATTTTGTGCCAGCTGTGACAGCTGGTATGCACAATTTTGATCCTCCATACACGTGTATGGAGGGATTTTCCCGAAGACTCAAGCTTGTTCAACAAGCTTGAGAATTGGATTTCTATAGGAAGGGAGCCTCCCCTCCCTTTTTAGAGGTTCAGCAAGATAGATATAGAGTTCATATATCCCTCTCTCTGTATATCTCTCTCTATATTCGTGTGTGTGTTGGTGCCTTAAAAGTGTATTTTGTTCATACTTTTGCACTATAGCACCTAGTAGAACACCATCCTTTGGTTACTGAGGCATTAGGAAGTTGGTTTCAAAGTTCTTGGGCTGGTTTTGATCCAAGGAAGTTGCTGGAGTTGTGTTCTTGAAGGTGTTCTTCAAGGGTGAGCAAACTACCTTTTGTTTCCCCACTTTGGCTTAAGCCTTTAGACCTATTTGCATATTGTTTTAAGCTTAACTATAAACTGAAAAAGTTTTTTTTTTTTTTTGTGCTTAAGATGATTGTTTAAGGTCACTTTTTGGTTGGGGGTTATTTACCCCCTCTTAGGCCTTGTTTGGCCTTGTTTTGAGCCACCTCTTTTGGCCTTTGCTCTTACCTTTGCATGACCTTTCTACCACTGAAATCTAGAGGATTTTTAGTGGTGGAAAGGTAGTTTTAGAGTCTTGTATAGGAGAGGGACACCCCTCTCTCCTTGTGTCTCATATGCTTGTGTTATTGGCTTATAATGGTAGCATGTTTGCTTAGCATGTTTTGGCTCCATTTCAGCAAGTATTTGGTGTCATTTGGTCATGATATACCTCTGTTCTAGGTTGGTTTAATGGCTTCTTGCATGCACCATATACTTGCCTTGTAATCCCCTCTATTGCCTTAACGTGCATCTAACATTTGGACTATCATAGTTGCATATTTTGGCTCAACTCAAAGGAACTTTAGGTCATATTTCAGCATGCTAAAGCTCTGTTTGGTGTTGCTTTGATCATATATGCATTGCTTTCTATAGCTACCATAAATCCTCACTTACTAGCTTTGAATGTCCAAGTCATTAGCATGCACTACTTGGACCTTTTTTCATGATTTGGCATCATCTAATATGTTATTTCAATCCATGTTTCATGCTCATATCCTTGCATTTGCCATCCTTTCAAAGCTTTGAAGAGTTGGTGTTTTATGCCTCATGAATAGACCATTGTGTATGTCTCCATGCTTAGGTCTGTGGGATGCCATCTAAGTGGGTTTTTGGGCTTATTTTGATATGTCGTAACTCTGTTTTCCATTTTTTAAATCATGCCATGTTTGGTATTGTTAGGTGTAGTTTAACACCCCATTGTAGCCTTGTTTGCCTCATGCGTTTCAGAGTTGTATTCTAGCTTGTGTTGGCTAGGTTTAAGCTTGGTTTTGGTCTCATCTTGACTACCTTGGGACTATTTTGGGTCCCCTTGGCCCTTTGGGGCTTGCCTTACATGGTCATAGTTTGAGTCTCTTGGCTAGCTTCAAGCTTTGAGCCTTCTTGCATACTTTGTTTGTGTTATATGTGTGATTTGGCATCATTCCTAACATCATTACAAAGCTTATGGTGCTGTCATATATCCATATCGTTAAATGTAGTAAAAATATTTTCACAGTACATATAGATAATAGGGGTTGTTTGGGATATCCTAAATAAGTGCACTTTTTGACTTTTTGAACTAAAAAGTTAAGGAAAAAAATATGATTGTTTGGGTTAACTTTTTGACTTTTTATAGAAAAA
>NW_021027457.1:213496-233509 GCF_004153795.1 Camellia sinensis
AGGGCGGTCAAACAATGGGTGTCTACCAGTTGCCCCTCTTTGACAAGAACTCAGAAGTCAAGAGGTGACCGGTGGAATGTCAAAAGCCCAGAGACGACCCATTTTTGATAAGCCGAAGACTTGGACAAAACAACAAAGTACAGACAAATAAATGTTGCGCCCGCAGGCTGCCTACGTATCCCTCTGCAAGGAATCAAACCAGCGTAGTTCAAGGGCAGGATGCAAAATAATATGCAGAAAGATTTTGATAATTGGATTATACACTACGTGGAAGCCGGTTTGATAATTGGACTTATACGCTACGCGAAAGCCGGTCTGATAATTGGACTTATACGCTACGCGAAGCCGGTTTGATAATTGGACTTATACGCTACGCGAAGCCGGTCTGATAATTGGACTTATACGCACGCGAAGCCGGTTTGAAAATTGGACTTATACGCTACGCGAAGCTGGTTTGAAAATATAGACTTATACGCTACACAAAGCCCGATCGATAATTGGACTTATGTAAGCACTGTAATGACTAAAATGCAAATGTGATAGCTAGGAAAAGGGAGTACCTTACAGGGACAATTGGCAATGACTTACCTCGGCAATGTCCTACCTCATGCTGATGTGGGAATCTTCCTCTTCTTCTCAATTGAATCGCAGGTACTACTTTTCTCCTGACTATTGGTCGCAGCTTCCTATTCTCCAACAGGGTGACAGACTAGGTTGATTCGGTATCCCAGAATTGAGGCGCATATACATGCTATCTCAATCTTAGGCGCTGCCATACAGATTTCAAGCCGAGGAATATACCCCTGGGTATTTAAACCAGACTTTAGTCTCCGGAAATCCCGAACCTTTGCGTTCTAGGCACGAGCCATTCGAACTCTAGTTTCCACCGTCTCAGTGGTCTCCTAGGAATCACCGCAAAACACAGGCAGGTGGCTATACACAGACCACCAGAAGTCGTTCGGGCACGACAAAAACCAAAGGAATTACACCTTTAAAGGATTTAAGCGTCTCCTAGAATAGAGAGTGCACAAGACAGTGCGAATAGAAGATGTGGGATTTAAGGGTCTCCTAGACAGACCAAAAAAAAACAGAATTGAGGCAATAGATAATAGTGCGATGCAACAGAGAGTACAATAGATGCAAAAAGGTGACATACTCCAAATCACGCTGGACTCGTGAGTGGAGGCAGAACAAAGAAAATTAATCAGAAGCGCGTTCCACGCAACCTATGATAAATTCCAAAACACGCCCTGAAAATCGTGTAAGGAAAAGAGACACTCTAACCACGCTGAAATCGTAAGAAGAGTGCAAAAACAACTGCTCGGCTCGCGCTTCACGGGGCCCGAGATAAAATTCCAAACACGCTAGAATCGCCGTCAAGAACGGGACGCTCAAACCACGCTGAAAATGTGAAGAGGAGGCCAACAATCCGCCCAGCGCGTCTATACGCAACCTAGCGGAAAAAATTCCAAAACACGCTGAAATCGCGTAAGGAATGGACACTCAAACACGGCTGAAATCGTGAGAGGAGGCCTGAAACAACCGCCCAGGTGCATTACACAACGTAACTGAGTAAATTCCAAACACGCTGGAATCTGTGAGGAAACGGGCACTCAAACCACGCTGAAATCGTGAGAGCGAGGGCCTTGAAAGAACCGCCCAGTGCATACACAATGCAACCTGAGATAAATCCAAACAACGCTAAATCGCGTAAGGAACGGGACACTCAAATCACGCTGAAATCGTGAGAGGAGGCCTGAAAACAACCGCCCAGGTGCGTACACAACGGAACCTGAGATAAATTCCAAATACGCTGAAAATCGTGTAAGGAACGGGACACTAAACCCACGTTGAAATCGTGAGAGGAGGTATAGGAAAAACAACCGCAAGTGCGTACACAACGCAACCTGAGATAAATTCAAACACACTGGAATCGTGTGAGGAAACGCGGACACTCAAACCACGTTGAAATCGTGAGAAGAGGTGCGAAAACAACCGCCCAGGTGCGTACACAATGCAACCTGAGATAAATTCCAAACACGCTAAAATCGTGTGAGAAACGGACACTCAAACACGCTAAAATCTGAGAGAGTGCGGAAACAAACCACTCGCTCGCGCTTCACGCATCCCAAGATAAATTCAAATGCTGCTGAAATCGTATAGGAACGGGACGCCTCAAACCATGCTGAAATCGTGGGAGGAGTCTGAAAAACACCGCCCAGCGTGCGTACACAACGCAACCAGAGATGAATTCCAAACACGCTGAAATCGTGTGAGGATACGAAGACACTCAAACCACGCTGAAAATCGTGAGAAGAGATGCGAAAACAAATCGCTCGGGCTCGCGCTTTACGCGTCCCGAGATAAATTCCAAACACGCTGGAATCGCGTAAGGAACGGGACGCTCAAACCACGCTGAAATCGTGAGAGGAGGTCCGAAAACAACTGCCAGGTGTGTACACAATGCAACGTGAAATAAATTCCAAACACGCTGAAATCGTGTGAGGAAACGGGACACTCAAACCACGCTGAAATCGTGGAGAAGAGGTGCGAAAACAACCGCTCGGGCTCGCACTTCACGGCTCCCGAGATAAATTCCAAACACGCTGGAATCGCGTAAGGAACGCGGAGCTCAAACCACGCTGAAATCGTGAGAGGTGGTCCAACAATCCGCCCAGCGCGTCTGCAACGCAACCTGGGATAAATTCTAAACACGCTGAAATCGCGTAAGGAACGGGACACTCGAACCACGCTGAAATCGTGAGAGGAGGCCTGAAAACAACGCCCAGGTGCGTACACAACATAACCTGAGATATATTCAAAACACGCTGAAATCGTGTGAGAGAAAACGGGCACTCAAACCACGCTGAAATCGTGAGAAGAGGTCCGAAAACAACCGCCCAGGTGCGTACACAACGCAACCTGAGATAAATTCCAAACACGCGGAATCGTGTGAGGAAAGGAACACTCTAACCACGCTGAAATCATGAGAAGAGGTTCAGGTAACTCAGGAGCGCGTTCCACGCATCTAAGTTAAACTCCCGGGGACCACGATCTAAACGCTGCCCGGCGTAAAAGGATAAACAATAAGAGATAATACAAGATGCAAATGAATGCAACAAGTGCGATGATACAGTACATGTTACAAGCGATGTAGAGCATGATATTTAGGGAATGCATAAACAAACAAAGTGACACTTTGGAAAGCAACCTCATGAGTGAGTGGCGTAAACCGCTTTACTCTGACGGGAATGGTATTCAAGGAGAGTACTCAATCGCCATTCTGGCTTGAAACAGTGAAAACAGTCAACACAGTAATTCTGTTCACTTTGAACACACGCTTGTATCAGCACACTTTGCTCATTCTGAACACGCAGCTCATAACACAGTATTTGGTTTACTCGGCACACAGCTCAGCCTGAACAGACAGTCCAATCTATAAAAGACGGGATGCAAAACAGAACCTGTAGAAGTTGAAACAAACTCGGATGCCTCAAATTTTCTCTCTTTTCTTTACTTTGCAGTCCGGAACTTTCATAGCTTCAGATAGGTCCTGGTTTTACTGTTTTCACACGATCTGGGTTGAACCCTGCGGTTTGTGAAAGAACAAATCTTGTTTTGCACAAATGTGGAGAACGACACGGCACTCCTGAGCACAAAACGAATCATTTTGAAATGAGAAACGAATCTTAACCGGTATTGAGCCTACGACTGAACACAACAAAAAAGACTGAACAACGGAAAACAAAAGGTAAAACAACCTAAACACACTCAACAAAGGAAAAACAAGGTAAAACAACCTAAACACATTTATTGACACTCAAACGACTCAAAACAGAAATCGAGACAAACAAAACACACAGACACAAAACTAGCTGTGTTTACAAAGGCAAGATACCTCTTGGTGGCACGAGGAGCCAGTTTCTTCGGGTTTGTTTCCCACCCTTTCTTATTGTGATTCTCACATCACTCGCGCCCTCAAGCTCGACTTTTCTCGCAAAACGCTTTTCCTCACTTTTTCTCTCAGCGTACTGTAGACACCCCATTTTTGACCGACCTTGAGACTCAGACGTCACCGATTGAGCGCTTGGTGATGTTGCATATCACGCTCGTCAGAAGTCTCAAAGTCCGGCCGTGAGCCCCGCCTCCGGACTTCCGAAACCCTCTTCTGTGCCTTGCCTCGCGTTTGCGAACCAGACTCGGTTTTCTCTGTTTCTTTCTGAGGGAGGAGAGAGTCCCGTAGACCATCTCTCAGTGGCTGTGGGCTACATTTGGTGGCCGTAGGCCATTTTGCCCATTTCGGAGCCCGATTTCATTTTTCGGACCGTGGCCGTGTGCCTCGGTTCGGGGCCGCCTAACCATCTCCGTTTGCCCGGTTTTTGCATACTTCTTGTTTGCCCCTTTTGAGCACACTGAGTCTGAGAGACCCACTTCGTGGCCGAATGCCCTTTCGGTGTTTAACAGCGCGGTTCTCCGGGGCCCCGAACTGCGTGTTTGGCCTTCGAACTTTCGTTTGCATCGGTTTTCGTTCATTTTTGGCAGGTACCTCTGTTTTATCACCAGGGAAGGCCGTAGAAGGGTGGGAGGCCACGCAATTGTTCAGAAACCAGTTTTATTCCTCCGGCGCCCTCCGACGCCCGTTTTTCTTCATTTCCGAGCTAATGTTGAACAACCTGGGGGCCATTTTCATGAACTTCGAACCACATATTTGTGTTGTACACACATGGGAGGACCCTAAAAGTTGGTGGCCGGCCCACTAATGGTGCTTGCCCTTTTGACCCCCTCCTAAAATGGCATATTCTCTCTCCTGTTTTATAGTTTCCAAATTTGAACCACAGGGTTGTGATGAGGGGACCTGGAGGAACACCTTTTTGTGGTTGGCCGGCCAGAAAATCAACTTGACCTTTTTGAACCCTAGCCGGCCGGCTAGGGGTGTGGCCCGCGCGGCCACCTGCCAGCTTTGAAAGTTGGCCGGCCTTAATCCTCACAATTTGCACTTTACAGCTGTATAGCTGTTGTCCCCCAGAAATATCTCAAATCCGGGGGACAGCTGTTGGGGGAGAACTTGGTCTTTTTTCCCCCACCTTTCCCCCCTTTGGTCCCTCTCTTTGGTCCATATAACCAGTTGCCATCTCTTGTATTAGGGGTTAGAAAAATTGCTTCAAGCATATACATACATATCTCCATCCATCTCTCTCATTTTCCTTAAAACTCCTAAGTTTTGGCTCCATTTCTTCATCATCTCAAGCTCTACCATCACCACTCCATTCCAGCAGCAAAGGAAGGATTCCAGCAGCTTAGAGTCATCAAATCTGGTCCCAAGAAGCAACAAAAGTGTTGGTCTTCAAGGGTAAGTAGACTTTCCCCCTTTTGTAGCTCATTTTGCGCCAATTCTTAGCCAAGTTGCTTATTGTTTGGGCTCCGACCTTAACTGAAACTAGGTCTATTTTGAGCTATTCTACATGTTTGTTGAAGGGCTCAACCCTCTTTTGAGAACCCTATCTCACACTTGTTTCAATATCTCTTTGTATGTCAATATTCTTGCATGCTCACTAGCCTATCATTTTTCTATTTTTGGACCATGATCAGAAACTTAAAGTGGCCTTATTTTGACCTTCTTAACATTTTTATTAAGGGTCTTTGCTTGTTTGGTGAATGCTTTGTATACCTCATGTTATAGCCACTTTTGAGCCTCATTTTGCATTGCATTTCTAGCATGTTTGTATACTGATTTGGGGCTGACATAAACTGTAAAGTGCATATTTTTGGCCCCTTTCAGTGTTATAGAAGACTCTTTTCTGTTTGGGCTTTGCATTACCACTTGCTTCTTTGTCCATTTTTCGGCCCATTCTTGCATAGAGCTTAGCCATACCTATGTTTGTTTTTGGGGTTTTACAGTTCTGTAAAGTGGCTTATTTTTGGCCCTCTTCAATGTTGTTGAAGGGCCCTAACCTGTTTGGGGGTCAGCAGCTGTGAGTTGCTTCATAACCTCATATTTAGGGCCATTTTTGCATGCCATTGTTGCCCTATCTTTGCTTGCTGTTTGGCCATGATTTGTACTGGTAAAATGCTAATTTTGGGGCTGCCTTGCTACTGCTATTCATTTATGTCCATATTGTGCATGTTTGTATAGCTATAGGCCATTTCGGGTGCCAAGATCCATGCTTCGGGACTATTCCATGCATCGGGTGTACTTTCGCCTCGTTTCGGGGCTGTTTTACCCCTCATTTTGCTACAGAAAAATTGCATGTTTGCATATCATTTTCCATGTCTTTGCCATGTCTCATTAGAGTGGCATTTCGGTGCCTGAGGGTCGGTCCTCGGTTTGCGTGCACGCGTGCACGCATTTCGAGTTATCTTGTTTTCATCTGATGGCCTCCTATGTGAGTGTGGCTGAGGCTCTCTCATGTTGGTGTAAGCCCATTATTGCATTGCATATGCCATTGCCTCGATTTGCGTGCCGTGTGCACGGTTTAGGCACTTCATTTTCATCCATCGGCCTCTTATGTGAGTGTGGCTGAGGCTCTCTCATGTTGGTGTAGCCCATTATTGCATGCATATGCCATTGCCTCGATTTGCATGCCGCTGTGCACGCGTTTCGAGGCACTTCATTTTCATCCATCGGCCTCTTATGTGAGTGTGGCTGAGGCTCTCTCATGTTAGGATAAGTCCATGTTGCATTCTATATGCCATTTTAGCCATATTGCATTGCAATGCCATTGCCTCGATTTGCATGCCCGTGTGCACGCGTTTCGAGGCACTTCATTTTCATCCATTGGCCTCTTATGTGAGTGTGGCTGAGGCTCTCTCATGTTGGTGTAAGCCCATTATTGCATTGCATATGCCATTGCCTCGATTTGCGTGCTCGTGTGCACGCGTTTCGAGACACTTCATTTTCATCCATCGGCCTCTTATGTGAGTGTGGCTGAGGCTCTCTCATGTTAGTGTAAGCCCATATCACATTTCCATGTCATTTGCATTGCTATGTCATTTTCTCGGTTTGCGTGCCCGTGTGCACGTATTTCGAGGCATCTCATTTTTACAGCATAGTGCATACTAGGTTGTATCTTAGATCGCATTCAGTCATTTTCCTCGATTTGTGCCCGTGTGCACGCATTTCGAGACATCTCATTTTCATAGCAATGTGCATGCTAGGCTGTATCTTAGTTGCATTCATGCATATCATGCATATTGCATCGTGTTCGGGATAGGAGTTAGCCGGGCACGAGGAAACGAGGTGCGTTTCGTTACTCCGAGTGACGGAACGTGTCTCAATTCCCTAGTCACCGACACTCCGGATCATCCATGATGGAGTTAGGTTCTTGTTGTGTTTATACGTGCATTCATTCTATATTGAGTTGCACATTTCGACTCCTCTGCCATCATGCATCGATATGCGTGATTGGTGGCACGAGGATCGAGGCATGCATATATCTGTGAAAAATACATTGCCTTGCCCCTTTCCTGCTCTCTGTTGCAGCAAAATGAAGAATCAGCAACTTTTTGGAGTTTGGCGCGCATTTCAAGAAAAGGTGTAAACAGAGGCTAATTGGGCATCGTCATGGATTTCCGCGCAAAGGCAACGGCATGCATCATTCATCATTCATCAAGAATCAAGGCAGTCCCTGGCTTGCACGCCAGTTTTACAGCTTTCTTAGTTAATTTGTAAATTATTGGAATTTGTACATTATTTGCACTGTATATTGGACTGTACTATTCTTTATTTGGGACTGTTATTATTTATATCGACCCTCTGCGCGAGGCCAATGGCTGAATTAAGTGTGCGGTGTGTGTGTTGTTATGGTCTTCCAACCCACCGTCTTTCTTCCCTTTTATTTACCTGCTTATTTTTGATGGGTTAGATTAGGGCATATTTGCAGTTAGCATACAGTATGACAGCATGTTGCATCATTCATCTGTTTTGCATGCACGGCTCGGGGCCCCATCATACTAACTGATTCTGTTTTTCAATTCTCAAGATTGAATACATGTTAGTATGATGGGCCGAGCCCGGTTGCATGCCAAAACAGATGAATGCCATGCAAACATGCTGTCATACTGGGTATGCTAAACTGAAATAGCCCTAATGCTAACCATCATAAAGAGGTAAATAAAAGGGAAGGAAAGACGTGGGTGGAAGACATCAACACACACACGCACACTTATTACAGCATTGCACTCGCGCAGAGGGGTCGAATAAATAATACAGTTCCCAAATATAAAAGAAATAGTACAAGTCAAAATAATACAGTCCAAATAATGTACAAATTTCCTAATAATTTACAAATTAACTAAGAAAGCCTGTAAAAACTGGCGTGCAAGCAGGGACTGCCTTGGATTCTGATGAATGATGAATGATGCATGCCCAGATTGCCTTTTGCGCGGAATCCATGCACGGATGCCCCAATATAGCCTCTGTTTACACCTTTTCTCTTGAACATGCGCGCCAAACCCCAAAAAGTTGCTGATTTTCTCATTTTGCTGCAAACAGAGAGCAGGAAAGGCGGCAAGGCAATGTATTTCACAGATATATGCATTTGCCTCGCAATCCTCGTGCCTACCAATCACGCATATTCGATGCATTGATGAGCAGAGGAGTCGAATATGTGCAACTCGAATATAGGAATGAAATGCACGTATAAAACACAACAAGAACCTAACTCCATCATGGATGATCCGGAGTGTCGCGTGACATGGGGAATTGAGACACGTTCCGTCACTCGGAGTACGAAACGCACCTCGTTTCCCGTGCCCGGGCTAACTCCTATCCCGAACACGATGCAATATGCATGATATGCATGAATGCAACTAAGATACAGCCTAGTATGCACAATGCTATGAAAATGAGATGTCTCGAAATGCGTGCACACGGGCACGCAAACTGAGGAAAATGACTGAATGCGATCTAAGATACAACCTAGTATGCACTATGCTATAAAAATGAGATACCTCGAAATACGTGCACACGGGCACGCAAACCGAGAAAATGACATACGCAATGCAAATGACATGGAAATGTGATATGGGCTTACACTAACATGAGAGAGCCTCAGCCACACTCACATAAGAGGCCGATGGATGAAAATGAAGTGTCTCGAAACGCGTGCACACGGGCACGCAAATCGAGACAATGGCATATGCAATGCAATAATGGGCTTACACCAACATGAGAGAGCCTCAGCCACACTCACATAAGAGGCCAATGGATGAAAATGAAGTGCCTCGAAACGCGAGCACATGGGGACGCAAATCGAGGCAATGGCATATGCAACGCAATATGGCTAAAATGGCATATAGAATGCAACATGGACGTATCCTAACATGAGAGAGCCTCAGCCACACTCACATAAGAGGCCGATGGATGAAAATGAAGTGCCTCGAAACGCGTGCACCAGGCACGCAAATCGAGGCAATGGCATATGCAATGCAATAATGGGCTTACACCAACATGAGAGAGCCTCAGCCACACTCACATTAGAGGCCGATGGATGAAAATGAAGTGCCTCGAAACGCGTGCACACGGACACACAAATCGAGACAATGGCATATGCAATGCAATAATGGGCTTACACCAACATGAGAGAGCCTCAGCCACACTCACATAGGAGGCCATCAGATGAAAACAAGATAACTCGAAATGCGTGCACGCGTGCACGCAAACCGAGGACCGACCCTCAGGCACCGAAATGCCACTCTAATGAGACATGGCAAAGACATGGAAAATGATATGCAAACATGCAATTTTCAGTAGCAAAATGAGGGGTAAAGCAGCCCCGAAACGAGGCGAAAGTACACCCGATGCATGGAATAGTCCCGAAGCATGGATCTTGGCACCCGAAATGGCCTATAACTATACCAAACATGCACAATATGGACATGCAATGAATAGACAGTAGCAAGGCAGCCCCAAAATTAGCATTTTACCAGTACAAATCATGGCCAAACAGCAAGAAAAGATAGGGCAACAATGGCATGCAAAAATGGCCCTAAATATGAGGTTATGAAGCAACTCACAGCTGCTGACCCCAAACAGGTTAGGGCCCTTCAACAACATTGAAGAGGGGCCCAAAATAAGCCACTTTACAGAACTATAAAAACCCAAAAAACAAACATAGGTATGGCTAAGCTCTTATGCAAGAATTGGACCGAAAAATGGACAAAGAAGCAAGTGGTATATGCAAAGCCCAAACAGAAAAAGAGTCTTCTATAACACTGAAGAGGGGCCAAAAATATGCACATTTACATTTTATTTCAGCCCCAAAATCAGTATAGAAACATGCTAGAAATGCAATGCAAAATGAGGCTCAAAAGTGGCTATAACATGAGGTATACAAAGCATTCACCAAACAAGAAAAGACCCTTAATAAAACATGTTAAGAAGGTCAAAATAAGGCCACTTTCAGTTCTGATCATGGTCCAAAAATAGAAAAATGATAGACTAGTGAAGCATGCAAGAATATTGACATACGAAGAGATATTGAAACAAGTGTGAGATAGGGTTCTCAAAGAGGGTTGAGCCCTTCAACAAACATGTAGAATAGCTCAAAATAGACCTAGTTTCAGTTAAGGTCGGTGCCCAAAACAATAAGCAACTTGGCTAAGAAATTGGCGCAAAAAATGAGCTACAAAAGGGGGAAAAGTCTACTTACCCTTGAAGACCAACACTTTTGTTGCTTCTTGGACCAGATTTGATGACTCTAAGCTGCTGGAATCCCTTCCTTTGCTGCTGGAATGGAGTGGTGATGGTAGAGCTTGAAGATGATGAAGAAATGGAGCCAAAACTTAGGAGTTTTCAAGGAAAATGAGAGAGATGGATGGAGATATGTATGTATATGCTTGAAGCAATTTTTCTAACCCCTAATACAAGAGATGGCAGCTGGTTATATGGACCAAAGAGAGGGGGAGTGTGGAGGGAAAGGGTGGGGGAAAAGGACCAAGGCTTTTCCCCAAAAGGTGTCCCCCGGATGTAGATATTTCTGGGGGACAACAGCTATACAGCTGTAAAGTTCATATTGTGAGGATTAAGGCCGGCCAACTTTCAAAGCTGCAGGTGGCCGGCCGGCCACACCCCCTAGCCGGCCGGCTAGGGTTCAAAAAGGTCAAGTTGATTTTCTGGCCGGCCACCACAAAAAGGTGTCCTCCCAGGTCCCCTCATCACAACCCTGTGGTTCAAATTTGGAAACTATAAAACAGGAGAGAGAATATGCCATTTTTAGGAGGGGGTCAAAAGGGTCAAGCAACATTAGTGGCCGGCCACCAACTTTTAGGGTCCTCCCATGTGTGTACAACACAAATATGTGGTTCGAAGTTCATGAAAATGGCCCCAGGTTGTTCAACATTAGCTCGGAAATGAAGAAAAACGGGCGTCGGAGGGCGCCGGAGGAATAAAACTGGTTTCTGAAACAATTGCTGGCCTCCCACCCTTCTACGGCCTTCCTGGTGATAAAACAGAGGTACCTGCCAAAAATGAACGAAAACCGATGCAAAACGAAAGTTCAGAGGCCAAAACACGCAGTTCGGGGCCCCGGAAACCGCCTGTTAAACACCGAAAGTGGCATTCGGCCACGAAGTGGGTCTCTCAGACCTCAGTGTCCCTCAAAAGGGAGCAAATAAGAAGTATGCCAAAAACCGGAGCAATAGGAGATGGTTAAGCGGTCCCGAACCGAGGCACACGGCCTGACGGCTCCGAAAAGGCATTTTCGGGCCCCGAAATGGGCAAAATGGCCTATAGCCACAAAATGTAGCCCACGGCCACTGAGAGATGGTCTACGGGACCTCTCCCTCCCCTCAGGAAAAGAAACAGAGAAAACCGAGTCTGGTTCGCAAACCGAGGCAAGGCACAGAAGAGGGTTCGGAAGTCCGGAGGCGGGGCTCACGGCCGCGACTTTGAGACTTCTGAACGAGCGTGATATGCAACATCACCAAGCGCTCAATCGGTGACGTCTGAGTCTCAAGGTCGGTCAAAAATGGGGTGTCTACAGTACGCTGAGAGAAAAAGTGAGGAAAAGCGTTTTGCGAGAAAAGTCGAGCTTGAGGGCCGAGTGATGTGAGAATCACAAATAAGAAAGGGTGGGAAACAATACCCGAAGAAACTGGCTCCTCGTGCACCAAGAGGTATCTTGCCTTTGTAACACAGCTAAGTGTTGTGTCTGTGTGTTTTGTTTGTCTCGATTCTTGTTTTGAGTCGTTTGAGTGTCAATAAATGTGTTTAGGTTGTTTTACCTTGTTTTTCCTTTGTTGAGTTGTGTTTAGGTTGTTTTACCTTTTGTTTTCCGTTGTTCAGTCTTTTTTGTTGTGTTCAGTCGTAGGCTCAATACCCGGTTAAGAATTCGTTTCTCAATTTCAAAATGATTCGTTTTGTGCTCAGGAGTGCCGTGTCGTTCTCCACATTTGTGCAAAACAAGATTTGTTCTTTCACAAAACCGCAGGGTTCAACCCAGATCGTGTGAAAACAGTAAAACCAGGACCTATCTGAAGCTATGAAAGTTCCGGACTGCAAAGTAAAAGAAAAGAGAGAAAATTTGGAGCATCCGAGTTTGTTTCAACTTCTACAGGTTCTGTTTTTGCATCCCGTCTTTTCAGATTGGACTGTCTGTTCAGGCTGAGCTGTGTGCCGAGTAAACCAAATACTGTGTTATGAGCTGCGTGTTCAGAATGAGCAAAGTGTGCTGATACAAGCTGTGTGTTCAAAGTGAACAGAATACTGTGTTGACTGTTTCACTGTTTCAAGCCAGAATGGCGATTAGAAGTACTCTCCTTGAATACCATTCCCCGTCAGAGTAAAGCGGTTTACCGCCACTCACTCCATGAGGTGCTTTCTAAAGTGTCACTTTGTTTGTTTATTGCATTCCTTAAATATCATGCTCTACATCACTTGTAACATGTACTGTATCATCGCACTTGTTGCATTCATTTGCATCTTGTATTATCTCTTATTGTTTATCCTTTTACGCTGGGTAGCGTTTAGGATCGTGGTCCCCCGGGACTTAACTTAGGATGCGTGGAACGTGCTCCTGAGTTACCTGACCTCTTCTCACGATTTCAGCGTGGTTTGAGTGTCCCATTTCCTCACACGATTTCAGCGTGTTTGGAATTTATCTCAGGTTGCGTTGTCTACGCACCTGGGCCGTTGTTTTCAGGCCTCCTCTCACGATTTCAGCGTGGTTTGAGTGTCCCGTTCCTTACGCGATTTCAGCGTGTTTGGAATTTATCCCAGGTTGCGTTGCAGACGCGCTGGGCGGATTGTTGGACCACCTCTCACGATTTCAGCGTGGTTTGAGTGCCCGTTTTCTCACACGATTTCAGCGTGTTTGGAATATATCTCAGGTTATGTTGTGTACGCACCTGGGCGGTTGTTTTCAGGCCTCCTCTCACGATTTCAGCGTGGTTCGAGTGTCCCGTTCCTTACGCGATTTCAGCGTGTTTAGAATTTATCCCAGGTTGCGTTGCAGACGCGCTGGGCGGATTGTTGGACCACCTCTCACGATTTCAGCGTGGTTTGAGCGTCCCGTTCCTTACGCGATTCCAGCGTGTTTGGAATTTATCTCGGGACACGTGAAGTGCGAGCCCGAGCGGTTGTTTTCGCACCTCTTCTCACGATTTCAGCGTGGTTTGAGTGTCCCGTTTCCTCACACGATTTCAGCGTGTTTGGAATTTATCTCACGTTGCGTTGTGTACGCACCTGGGCGGTTGTTTTCGGACCTCCTTTCACGATTTCAGCGTGGTTTGAGCGTCCCGTTCCTTACACGATTCCAGCGTGTTTGGAATTTATCTCGGGACGCGTAAAGCGCGAGCCCGAGCGATTGTTTTCGCATCTCTTCTCACGATTTCAGCGTGGTTTGAGTGTCTCGTATCCTCACACGATTTCAGCGTGTTTGGAATTCATCTCTGGTTGCGTTGTGTACACACCTGGGCGGTTGTTTTCAGACCTCCTCGCACGATTTCAGCATGGTTTGAGCGTCCCGTTCCTTACACGATTTCAGCACGTTTGGAATTTATCTTGGGACGCGTGAAGCGCGAGCCCGAGCGGTTATTTTCGCGCCTCTTCTCACGATTTCAGCATGTTTGGAATTTATCTCAGGTTGCATTGTGTACGCACCTGGGCGGTTGTTTTCGCACCTCTTCTCACGATTTCAACGTGGTTTGAGTGTCCCGTTTCCTCACACGATTCCAGTGTGTTTGGAATTTATCTCAGGTTGCGTTGTGTACGCACTTGGGCGGTTGTTTTCCTATACCTCCTCTCACGATTTCAACGTGGTTTAAGTGTCCCGTTCCTTACACGATTTTCAGCGTATTTGGAATTTATCTCAGGTTCCGTTGTGTACGCACCTGGGCGGTTGTTTTCAGGCCTCCTCTCACGATTTCAGCGTGATTTGAGTGTCCCGTTCCTTACGCGATTTCAGCGTGTTTGGAATTTATCTCAGGTTGCATTGTGTATGCACCTGGGCGGTTCTTTTCAGGCCTCCTCTCACGATTTCAGCGTGGTTTGAGTGCCCGTTTCCTCACACGATTCCAGCGTGTTTGGAATTTATCTCAAGTTACGTTGTGTATGCACCTGGGCGGTTGTTTTCAGGCCTCCTCTCACGATTTCAGCGTGGTTTGAGTGTCCCATTCCTTACGCGATTTCAGCGTGTTTGGAATTTTTCCCAGGTTGCGTTATAGACGCGCTGGGCGGATTGTTGGACCTCCTCTCACGATTTCAGCGTGGTTTGAGCGTCCCGTTCCTTACGCGATTCTAGCGTGTTTGGAATTTATCTCGGGACCCGTGAAGCGCGAGCCCGAGCAGTTGTTTTTGCACCTCTTCTTACGATTTCAGCGTGGTTAGAGTGTCTCCTTTCCTTACACGATTTTCAGCGTGTTTGGAATTTATCATAGGTTGCGTGGAACGCGCTTCTGATTAATTTTCTTTGTTCTGCCTCCACTCACGAGTCCAGCGTGATTGGAGTATGTCACCCTTTGCATCTATTGTACTCTCTGTTGCATCGCACCTATTATCTATTGCCTCATATCTGTTTTTTGGTCTGGTCTAGGAGACCTTAAATCCCACATCTTCATTCGCACTGTCTTGTGCACTCTCTATTCTAGGAGACCTTAAATCCTCTAAAGGTGTAATTCCTTTGGTGTTTGTCGTGCCCGAACGACTTCTGGTGGTCTGGTATAGCCACCTGCCTGTGTTTGCGGTGAGTTCCTAGGAGACCAACTGAGACGGTGGAAACTAGAGTTCGAATGGCTCGTGCCTAGAACGCAAAGGTTCGGGATTTCCGAGACTAAAGTCTAGTTTAAATACCCAGGGGTATATCCTCGGCTTGAAATCTGTATGGCAGCCCCATAGATTGAGATAGCATGTATATGCGCCTCAATTCTGGATACCGAATCAACCTAGTCTGTCACCCTGTTGGAGAATAGGGAAAGCTGCGACCATAGTCAGGGAGAAAAGTAGTACCTGCGATTCAATTGAGAAGAAGAGGAAGATTCCCACATCAGCATGAGGTAGGACATTGCCGAGGTAAGTCATTGCCAATTGTCCCTGTAAGGTACCTCCCTTTTCCTAGCTATCACATTGCATTTTAGTCATTACAGTGCTTTACATAAGTCCAATTATCAGATCGGCTTCGTGTAGCGTATAAGTCTAATTTTCAAACCAGCTTCGCGTAGCGTATAAGTCCAATTTTCAAACCGGCTTCGCGTAGCGTATAAGTCCAATTATCAGACCGGCTTCGCGTAGCGTATAAGTCCAATTATCAAACCGGCTTCGCGTAGCGTATAAGTCCAATTATCAGACCGGCTTCGCGTAGCGTATAAGTCCAATTATCAAACCGGCTTCACGTAGTGTATAAGTCCAATTATCAAAATCTTTCTGCATATTATTTTGCATCCTGCCCCTGAACTACGCTGGTTTGATTCCTTGCAGAGGGATACGTAGGCAGCCTGCGGGCGCAACCATTTATTTGTCTGTACTTTGTTTGTTTGTCCAAGTCTTCGGCCTTATCAAAAATGGGTCGTCTCTGGGCTTTGACATTCACTCCGGTCACCTCTTGACTTCTGAGTTCTGTCAAAGAGGGGCAACTGTAGACACCCCATTTTTGACCGCCCTTAAGACTTGGATGCGACTGATGGTTTACATGGTGGAGAAAGGTGTACAGGGGAAAGGTTCAGTTTCTTCGGCAAGGAGAGAGTCAAATGTCAACTTCATACCCCTTTTTGGAACAAAAAAATCTTGATCAAAAGATTTTAGACCTAAAAACCCTCTTTCAAAACGTTTTTGAAATAAAGGTTTTACGATGTTCCGAGGCTCATATTTTGTCAAATGTTGCGCTTTTCGGTAAACCGAGCAAGGACAAAGTAGAAATGAATGAAAGAGAGATGAAATCTTTGAAAAATGTTTCAAAACACTTTTTTTTAGGGGTTTGGAGTTGAAGAAAAGAGGAAAGGAGAGAAGAAAACTAGTTTGGGAGAAGTTCGGCATGAATCCGGTTGGACCGAATCTGCGCGGTTTCACCAAAATAGGCATAACTTTTTTCACAAGAGGAATTTTAATGCAAGGCTGGTTCCATTGGAAACTAACTTCCAGGGCTTCAATTTGGATACAAGAATGACCTGAAAAGGAGTTCATATGAAGGAGTTATGACCATTTGAAGTTGGACTTGGAAAGCAGAATTTTCCTAAACTAGCTGGCCGACCCGAAAAGGTGGCTGGCCGACCACCCTCTCCTGAAAAAGTGGTCGGCCGACCAGAAAAAGTGGCTAGCTGACCAAAAAAAGTGGCTGGCCGACCAAAAAAGTGGTCTACAGGTCCCCAACTCAGATATTTATCCTCCAGCTGTTCCAAACTCAGATTTTTTTGAACCAACTCTTGTATATGGCTATATATGAGTTATATCTCTCATTTTTCAAGGACAATCTTCCTAAGAAAGTTTGGGGAGCTTCTCACTCTAAAAAATCCCTCTCTCACTAGAAATTTCAGAGCCAAATCTCTGCCTCTCTCTCATTCTCTTGCCTTTGTGTGCATAGCAAGAGCTATACTTGGAGATATACCTCTCCTTTGCCTAGGCACCCTTGATCAAACTCAACTACCATTGGGTTGAGGTTCTTTGAGGATCATTTTGAGCTCAAAAACCTGGTTTTAGCTCAGAGTTTGGACCCCTTTTGCTGCTGTCTTCTTGAGCTTCAAGGGTAACACACAATTTCCCTCTTTTTTGCATTATTTTACTTCCTATCTTAGTCCTATTTTCAAGATTTTTTGGACTTTTTCATAAACTGAAAAGTGTCTTATTTTGAGCTCCTCTTGAAGATTGTATAAGGACACTTTTCTGTTTGAGGTTATATACCTCCTTGTATGCTCTATCCCTCTTTGTAGGCTTATTTTGCATCATATCTTAGCCCTACTTGTGAGCATTTTCGAGATTTTTCATAAACTTAAAAAAGTTTCCTTTTGAGCTTATAAACATGTTTACTTAAGGTCACTTTTCTGTTTGGGGTCACCTTCCCCTTTGTATGCTTCATTCCCTCATGCTTAGGGCTATGAATTAGAGCATTTGCATTGGCCTTGGTTTGGCCTTTTAGCCACTGAAATCCAGTGGATTTTTAGTGGCTTAGATGTGTCTTTGAGCCCTAAAATTAGAGGGGGGTGACCCCCTCTCTCCTTGTCTTGTTAGTTTGCCCTTTTGGCCTTCCAAAGGAGCTCCATTTTGCATGTTGCGAAGTCACATTTCAGACCCTATTTGGTGAGTTTTAAGGTCTTCCTTGACTCTATTTGGAGCCATTTTGGCCATATTTTGTGTCTATAATGCATGTGTAGAACAATTCCATTCAAGGCCTTTCAAAGGGGCCTTTCATTGCATGCTTCATTGACCCATTTCAGGGCCTTTTTGGTGAGTTTTAGGGCTGTTATAACTTATTTCCAGAGGTGATTTTGCCCTTTCGTTTGTCTACCATGTATGTGTAGAGCAACCCCTCGCATGGCTTTCCAAAGGGGCTTATCATTCTTGCATGTGTTGACTGAGTTTCAGTGGTTATTTGGTCATATTTTGGCATGAAATACTTCTTTTTTTGGCTGGTTGGGTGAGCCTCCATATGCTTCATATAGTTGTAGAACAACTCATGGTTCACTAGCTTTCTTTGCATGCTTTATAGGCCATTGATTCTAGCATATTTTGGCCATGCCTTAGATTGATAATGTGCTTATTTTGGACTATCCTAACTCTGCTTTTGGGTCTTGTGGTTGAATGATGTTAGTTTTGCATGCTTGTAGTTCAAGGTCCATGCTTAGCTTTGAGTTTTGAGATCCATTCCATGCATATACTGAGGTGTGTTCATGTTTTGAGCCTATTATTCATCACATTTCAGAGCTTGTTTGAATGCCATGTTGCCATGCTTTCATCTCTTTAAATGCGTTTGAGAGTCGGGCTTGTATACCCCATTTACCGACCATTGAATGAGCTCCATTTCGTTGCATTCCGAGTCATCATTTTAGGTCAATTTCCCACTGTTTCAGACCTGCCTAGGGTCTTTTTGGGATTGGTTTTGCCTTTGGTGCATTGCTTTGGGTACCTCTAGTGTAACGCACTTCAGTTGTTTCGGTACCCGAGCCCCCTAGCTTGCATTATGTGCCATATTTGCATGTTTCGGGATCATATTTCATGCTGTTTTAGAGCTGTAATTTATGCTATTCCATGTCATGTTTCATCCTCGCCATGCTTTGGTAGAGTGGCATTCCATGCCTTAGGTTTGGTCCTTGGCATTCGTGCATGTGTGCATGTATTTCGGTTCTCTCATTTCCATCACATGGCCACTGATGTGAGTGTGGCTGAGGTCCACTCATGTTGGTGTAAGTCCATCGTGCATTGTGTATGCCATTTTTAGTCTATAGCATTGCGTATGCTAAGTTGCATATTAGTCGCATTGTGCATGCCATGCATATTGCATTGTGTTTGGAGTAGGGTTTAGTCCAAACATGGGAAATGAGGGACGTTTCGTACTCTAAGTGACAAAACGTGTCTCAATTCCCGGTCACCAACACTCCGGATTATCCATGATGGAGTCTAGGCCTTGTTGTGTTTTCATGTGCATTCATATCACATCGAGTCGTGCATTTTGATTCCCCGGCCATCATGCATCGAGATGCGTGATTGGTGGCACGAGGATCGAGGCGTGCATACATATGTGAAAATACTTTGCCATGCCCCTTTCTCTCTGTTGCAAATCAGAAATCAGCAGCTTTCTAAAGCCTTGCACAGCATTCCGGCATCAATTGCAAACAGAGGCGAATCGGGGCATCGCAATGGATTTCTGCGCAAGGTAACTCGAACATGCATCTTTCATCATTCAGAACAGAGCTAAGGCAGTCCATGAATTTGCATGCTAATTTACTTGCTTTCCTAGTTAAGTTGTTAATTAATTAGGGTTTTGTACTTATTCGGACTGTAATTATTATTCGGACTGTATTATTTATTCGGACCCTCCGAGTGAGGGCACAATTGTAATAAGTGTACGTGTGTGTGATGTATGTCTTCCAACCCCACGTCTTTCTCCCTTTTATTTACCAGCTTATGATGGTTAGTTTAGGGCATGTTTCAATTAGCATACTTATGCTTGCATGTTTGCATCATTCATCTGTCTTGCATGCACCAGGCTCGGCGCATCATACTAACTGCATTTGTATTTCAATTCCAAATTGAATACGTGTTAGCTGTAACATCATCATATGCCATCTTAGAATAGCCGAGCCTATTATAGTTGCATTTCTACATGTGTTGCATTAGGCATTTCTGTATAGTTAGGATCATGCATGAATTTCTAACATAGCTTTTGTTTTGGCTTGGAGTACTCGGTGAGTGTTTATGCTTTAGCGTCCTTGCATGTGTGTGAATGACTGCCATGATAGCATGTTTACCATGAGGCTAACTGCTTATATGATATACCTGCCTGAATACCTGTGGTGAAGGTTGGATTATCTGAATTGGAATAATGCATTAAATGCGAGTTTTAAGCCCACTTGAGAGTGGCAAATCATCTT
>NW_021027457.1:238615-316879 GCF_004153795.1 Camellia sinensis
ATTTCTAAGGGGGCCCAAAAAAAACCCCCCCGAGGGTGGCAAATTTTCATTTTAAGCCTACTGGCGACTAGCAAACCATTTTCAAAAAAACATGAGATGTTTTGTTCCAATTCAGGCGATCTAGTCTTATACTTGTATGCTCCGCACATCACATAGTAAAATCTAGGCTAATAACCGGAATAAAGAACGCATAGTGTTGTCAAAACTCGATATCATGGTTAGTAGAGGGCCGATCTTTGATCGGCGAGCGGGGGTGCTCACGATAGTGACCTTCCCCAATCGTACCCAAGTTCCCGAGCCGAGGCAACTTTGGTGATGACAAGCACTGTGGCCTTGGGCAACGAGTCAGGGTTTCCTAAATTCCACCAAAATAAATATTTGGTGTGCGACTCTATATCTAGCAAAACAGTCCATGTTTGGCACTTCTTTTCAAAAAAAATTGGTTTCAAAAACATTTGCTGGATTTGGACTCTTTTGACGGTTCATCGGTCTTTGCATTGCACTCTGGCGAGATTAGATGCAGGACCGTGACATTGAGTCCTGAACTGTTACTGAGCCCAATATGAACAAAACGGCGGGATTTCCCCCTGGGACATTCGGGACGTCTGCACATTTATTTTCACATTTCTTTTTCAAAGCATTTTATGCACTTTCTTTTCAAAGCATAGAGAAAACGTAAGTAATTATTACTTTGATAGTTCACTCAATCATCTTTCTCCATCTCCCTCTTTCTTACACTGTGGCAATTTTGAAGTCATCTTATTGAGGCAAAGAACCGTCAACACAATCGCTTAATAATTGGTTTGAATTTAATCTGTAAAGATTTTTCAATCTTTACTGACACGCTCGCATTTATGGATTTTCCTTCGTAGGAAAAATAAAATAACAAAATCATTATAAGAATAATTTTTTAAATATATATATATTAAATATGTAACACGACCAATAATTAATTGAAAATCTTAGATGCAGAGATGTATATTTGAATCACGATAATTGCCAAATATTTGAAAAGAGCTAGGCCTAGGACAGAAACAAAAGTTAAAATTTGACTGACATGGCGACATCTCTTTAATCTTTCAACTGATAAGGAAGGTCTTTCCACAATTCTTTGTAAGGAAAACCAGTTCAAATGATTTGGAATACCCCATAGAAGAGTGTGTATATGTATGGGAATTGGCTGAAGAAGCTTAATGCTTGGTGTCTTTCCTCCTTCCTTTTTGAGTCTTGATAGAGCAGACTGTTTGTCCTGGCTTGTGCATATACAAATCATAGTGGTTCTCTGTTGTCTCTTTTACTCTCTTAGTAGCTCATTTCGACCCCAATCTCAGAATCTGTAAAATCCATTTGGATAGAACTACTCCCCCAAGGTTCATATTTTTCTGTTGGCTGGCATGGAAAAACAAAATCAAATCTGCAGAATTTTTGCACAAGACTTTGGCTTCTGGATAGTAGGTTTTCCATCTTTGCCCCTTCTGCAGAGTTGAACCTAAATCTGCTGTTCATGTTTTGCTTCTTTTGCCCTTTTTCTTGGTAATATGGTCTTCTTTTATTCATGATTTGGGGATTTTACTGGATGTATCAATAACTCTGTGGAAAGGCCTTCTCAATTGGGTTGGATGGTAGATCGAAGAGCTTTGATAGGCTATTTGGAGAGCTATCCCCCTTATCTTTGGTTCTCTTTGGAAGCACGGAATGAATGTTGTCTTCTCTTGAGACTCAACCCATTTCTTTAGCTGTGTAAATTAATCAAAAATCAGAGCAACTTTTTGGTTGAAAAAGCATCTATTAAGAACTTCCCATTCTCAATTGATGATTATGTTTTTCAAATGGAATCAAATCAGCTTTGTTCCTGACTCCACAATTGGTCTTTGCCTTTTGATCCTCCTACTCTTCTCAGCTGATCTATTAGCCTATTTGATGCTTGTTCTGATCTGCTAGTCTGCTTTACTGATCTGTCTGGGTGATTTTTGGTTGAGCTAATCTGTCTGCTGATCTGTCTGGGTGTATTTCATCATCAGTGGTCCTCTGCTTCAGAGCTCTATTTGCTGATTGTTTGCCGTGAAGTGAAGGAAATCAGTTGATATCTGATTAGAATTTGCAGATATTTCATATGCATTTGGAAGGGAGATTATGGTTTCTGTGGGGTGTTTTTGGATGGGGATGCAACTGATGACGTGTTTTTGTTGGTCCTGCTACTATAGTGAGACTGTCTATAGTTGGTTGCAACTGCTCATAGTGAGACTGCAACTGGTTTTTGGTGGTCTGCTGCTAGTAGCTCTTTCTACGGTCTGCAACTGATCTGGTCTACCGTGCTGGTTCCTGGTGCTGCTATGTTTGGATTGGTTGCTGCTGTGTTAGGAGTTCAGCTGGATGCTTTGAATGGGTTTTGTGTGTTGTATGCTTGTTTGATGGCTGATTGGGATGAATGCCAATGTGTTAGGTGGTGTAAGGATGAATGTCTGTGTGTTGTTGGTTGTTGGAGTTGCCTCAGCTGCTTCTATCTGATTTTTTTTGTTCTCTTTTTCTCTGTATGGTTGTTGTTGGTACGCTTTTTGCTTTCCTTTTTGTTGGTTTCCTCACCAACTGCGCTGGAGCTTCATGTTAGCTCCAAGCTCCTCTTTATTGATGTATCTTATCATAATCTTGCTTATGTTTCATCAATAAAGATTTATTTGCCGATAAAAAAAAATGTTAGTTATATGTAGCTGGCTTTCTTTAGTCTCAAATATGCGATGAGTCTGGCAATGGATTTTGGTGAGCTCATTACGAAATTTACATGATATTTTAAAATTATTTAATGTGTAAAGATTTGTTTGAGTATTTTATTTTGTTAAAAATTACATTAATGAAATATTAAGTAAAGTGTAATTTAAAAATAAATTTATTGAAAAAATGTGATCTGATCAAGTGGCCTATTGATAACTATCAACATGAGTTTTACAGGGATGAAATACTTGATGAGCCACACACATTTGAATGGTTTAGATTATCAAAAATGCGACTGAATTGGAACCTCTAAATTCAAAATACGAAACTAGAGACAGTCCGGCCCTAGTTATATGCATAGATAATTATTATTTTATTTATTTTTTTACTTATTAATCAATTTTGTTTTAATAATTTTTGTATGTATCGTTCTACATATATTAAATAATTTTCAAATATTAAATCTTGAGATTGGCCTCAAGTAGTGTACCAAATGAAAATTTTATGTATAAGGCCTCGTTTGGGGAGTTGATTATTTTAGCCAAAAAGTCAAAAAGTTACTAAAAGTTGTCAACATCACTCTCTACTTTTCTGGCACTCTTTTCGTAAAAAGTTCAAAAAGTACTAAAGTACATATGTTCCCAAACGAGGCATTAGAAAGAACCGTTTAAATTGAATTTAGTTCGGGTCATGTGTTCCATTTTTTTGACATATGTTTGGGAGTTTAGTATCAAAACAACAAAAAAACAAAAAAAAGAACCGTTTTCATTTTAATTTATTTTATTTTATTTTATTTCTTCTTGTTTTGAAAAAATTATCATTAGAAAGTCAACCTCCTCCAAATTGTGACATCTCTAAGCTTATTATTATGAGGATCTATTCGTACTGTGATTATTAGGGTTTGTTGAGAAAAATTTTTACTGTTATTGCCATTACTGGAGAAGTGTGTACTTTGAATAGTTCCGGCCGTTTTTCTTGCCCATTGTCACCATGAGGTTTTGAAGGTGTATAGCGTCTTGAGGGTTTTGAAAGTGTGGTGCTTGTGATGGATGTGGGTGGTTTCATTAATCCTATGTTTATGATTTAGTGTGTCCGGTGTGGTTTAATATTGAGATGAGGTATTTCAAAAATAATTCATGTCATTTTAATTAATTTCATTTGAGATTATTATTGTAATAATAAAAAATGAAGAAATAGGAGTCCAAAGCATTAATTGTAGTGCTAATAGTAGCACCACAATTTTAAAATGAAAGTGACTACCATGTGCAACTATTGGGGGTGTTATGGTATACACTTTATGGTAAAAAGTATCTATAATAATATACACTTTTATCACAAAAATGTATTACTTTTTGTCACAAGAAGCATAACTTTTTTTTTCTTCCAAAAAATATTACTTTTTGCTTCTCACAAAAAAATTTATAATTTTTAGTTTTACATAATTTTATATGCACATCATAATTTCACGCATTTATAATTTTCATCACAAAATTAATAACTTCATTACAAAAATAATTCGTAACATTTTTCAAAAAATATCATAACTTATCTGAAATAGGATACATAAATCTCATTAAAAATCTGCAACCAATTAGGGTTGCCTCAAGGTAAATATAATTTTAAAGTTATGATCTTGGTTTGGGAAGGGGGTTGGGCTACAATAGCCCACCAAAAGACAAATAAGCATAAAAATTAATTAGTAAGATAAATGTCAATATTCAACTCAGATTTATTTTTTTTTTCTCTCGGAATCATCTCAGAGTCAGAACGTTAAAAAAAGCAAAGAAACTTTTCATGTAGCAATTTTTTTAGACAGCGTTAGAGAAAATCGTCTATAAAAATCTAAGAATAGGCAACTAATAAATAGTCAAACTTTCTCTATAACAAGACCTTGCATTAAGGCGCTTTTTTTATTTAAAAAAGAATGACATGGACAATAAGATTCAACCTCGTATATGTGGTTGTCTTGCGGTATCGCTTTAGAAATTTATTTTATCACTAATTACTTAACAGTGGTTTAACTATTTGTTTTGGTAGTCAGGCATTGATTAGATATTATTCTTCTTCGTCCAAAAAAAAAAAAAGTTTCTATATGCCCTTGAAATTAATGACCACCCACAATTGACTTTCAGATAAATGGAAACAGATTTCCTATGTGTCTTGCTCTAAATCAAATTAAACCATGTTCCAATCCAATGTTCCCAAAAAACACTAACACCCTAAAGTTTTGGAGCGCACATTCCGATATATGTTACACTTTCATTCCAACACAGTAAATTAAGCGATTTTATTTTTTATTTTTTTGTACTTCGTTAAAAGTTCTTAATAGAGAAAATGTCAAATATAATAATCTAAAATCTAGGTGAAGTTTTGGATTGACAAAATTTAAAACAATGGGTCATATATTGCTTCATAAAATTGTGTTGTTGAACGATTAATTTGAAGAACGATTTGGGTTCTAAGTAACATAGCCAGTGCAGAGTATGAGTCATCCATGATAATCTCAAGGGAAAATATGATAAGACAGCCAAAGTTAGAGCTGGAATTAACGATTTAAGCATAGAAGATTTAGACGGGTTTTACAAGGATTACTTTACAGCAAGTGGCTAACAAAGCTGAGCAGTGCGATTTAAAGAAATATGCAGCTGCTCTCAGAGCATTAATGCCACACACAAGTATAATGAGTTCGTGCAATATATGAGCGTCCAATTCTTTTGTCCATGCCTCCAAAATGAGAAACAATAAAAGCCCAAAAAAAGAGTGCAATTTTTTCGTCTCCTTAACTCAACTTAGCATTTGTCTTACCTGCAAAGTCCCCCATGCTGTCTTGTAGCAATCAGAGAGAGTAAGTCTCAAATTGACTCTAAGGCTTTCTTTATCAGTGAGATCATCAATCATTTCTAGTATAATTTTATAGATTCAAATAACCATAACAGTAAAGTACTTAAAGACCTAAGCCATTGAGGATTAACATCACCACTAGCACATTCGATGAAACTGATGTCAAAAGATTGAGATTAAATGGTTACCTTGTAGAGTTGCTCTGTGATAGCGGACCCAATGACCCCAGTATAGAAAGCAAGGATATAGATCGTGACAAGAGGAGTGAAAGATTTGGGTCTCCTGTATGGGTCAACCATGTCCCAAAGAATAGTTTTTTCCCACTTTGAGTACACATAATCTGCATATTTCCTCCACAAATAGCTTGCCATTTTCACAAGTCTTTCTTAGTTTTCCTGCTGGGCTGCATGAATGGATTTTACAGCTTCATTCATAAGAAAGAGGTTTTGCTGCAAAATATGCAGAGTGCAAAACAAGTTTACATTATACAACCCACCATTTCAAAGGACCCCAATAACCTTCCAAAAAAAAAAAAGAGACTAATTAACTAAAAGCTTTTTGACATATAATCAGCCAATTAACAAGCAGATGGACAAAGATACAAAAAGGCAGTTCGTTTGAAAAGAGATCAAGAGAATTTTAAAAAAAAAAAAAAAAAAAAAAAAAAAAACTTTAAGGATCAAAATGAAAAAGTGACACTATAAGAAATTTCACTTTTGGCGACTAAAGCTTAGTCGCCAATTACTTTTGGCGACTAATATATTTGGTCGCCAGTTTGGTCTCTAATAGTTCGTCAAGGAAGACAATCGGTGACTAAAGTGTTTTTGATAGTCAAAAGTGACCTATCGGCGACTAAATTAGTCGCCCTATGTTTTTTTTAAATAATTAAATATATATTTTTTACTTTTAGTAACTAAATTATTTAATAACCAATTAAGCATGTATATTTGGCAACTAACTATTTGATAGCCAAAAGTTTCACTTTTTGAAAATTGGGGACTAAAAATTTAGTAACCAAAAGTTTCCTTTTTACAATTGACGACTAAAAGTTTAATAGTCAAAAGTTTCACTTTTTGACAATTGGCGACTAAAATTTTAATAACCAAAAGCCAACCTGTGATAGTTGTTTAGTCGCCAAAAGGACTTATTTAGTTTTTATAATTTTTCTGTAATATTTTTTTGCACCACCTGTAACCTGTGCATATACAAAATTATTTATACATTCATTCAATTCTCAACCATTCAATAAAAATATTTATCCACAACTTGTAGCATTCAATTTTCAACCATATATAAAACTTAACTATTAATCGTATATATCAAAGAAAATAAGAATCCATAAATATAGTATAATCTAACAAATACATATACTATCCAAACCAATAACTAAAATCCAAATTTAAAAAAAAAAAAATCTTAATAACAAAACATATCAAGTGTACATGTTTTTCATAAACAAAAAATAAAATGAAAATTGCGCCCATGCAAACATCATCAATCTAGCCCAAAAACATCACTGTATCCATGCCAACATCATCAATCTGTAACAAAAACCACTGAGGTAACTAATCAGAAATGCATAGCTTGATTTTTGTTTAAACAGAATATGGTTCAATTTATTTAACAAGTAATTTAGCTTATGGAGAAGGAAAAATTAGATAACTAACTCAATTGAATTTAGATGAATAGCACAATGAATATATCAGTTGATATACCAATTGAATATATCAATTGTCACTTCAGCAATAATCTCCGTTCTAGTGAATGGTGCACCTACCGAGGAATTTTCCCCTCATAGGGGACTTAGGCAGGGCGACCCACTTTCACCATTCCTCTTCAACATAGTGGCGGAAGGCCTTAACATCCTCCGAGTCAGAGCCTTTAATCTTGGAATTCTCAAAAGAGTGGTTGTTGGATCTAACAATGTACTCATCTCACATTTGCAATTTGCAGATGACTCAATCCTCTTTTGTGAAGCTGATTGGGATCAATTGGTGTCCATAAAAGAGTTCTAAGATGCTTTGAAGTCTTATCCGGTCTCAAAATTAACTACCACAAGAGTGTAGTGTGTGGTGTTGGTGTGGCTGATGAATGTACAAACACTTTTGCCTCTCTTCTTAATTGTAAGGTGCAGAATCTCCCTTTAAAATTTTTGGGGCTGCCTCTAGGTGCAAACCCTGGAAGAAAATCTACCTGGAAGCCTATTATTGATAAATCAAGTCTAGATTGTCAGGTTGAAAGAGAAAACTGCTGTTCTTCGCTGGTAGATTAACTTTGATAAAGTCTACTCTCTCCAGCTTACCTGTTTACTTTCTTTCTTTGTTTAAAATGCCTGAAGGAGTGGCTAAAGAAATAGAAAGGTTGGAGGCCGCATTCTTATGGGGTGGTAGTGATCTTAAAAGAAAAGCTCATTTAGTAAAATGGGAGGAAGTTACAAAGAGAATTGATCAAGGTGGATTAGGCATCAGAAGGATTAGAGATGTTAATGTGTGTCTCCTTCTCAAGTGGTGGTGGAAATTTGGAAACCAAACCAAGGCACTCTGGAGGTCAGTGGTATGCAGCAAATATAAAATCAATGAATCTTGTTGGCTTCCACTTTTGAGCTCTTCTTATAAACATTCTAAACTATGGAGTGACATTTTATCAATTGGGGTTTTTAACAGTCCTATTTGCAACTTCTTTGTGGACAACTGTTCTATTAAGGTTGGGAATGGTACCAGAATTAGATTCTGGTTGGATATATGGTGCAATGGTTTGTGTCTGAAATCTTCTTTTCCTCTGCTCTATAATCTGTCATCTGATAAGGAAGGCTCTCTACATAATTTTTTTGTAAGGAAAACAAGCCCAAATGATTGGAACCTCCCTCATAGAAAAGAGCTATATTCATGGAAATTGGCTGAAGAAGTGAGATTGTATACTCTTTTATCCTCTGCTCCAACTTTATGTTTTGACTGTGAAGATTGTCAAGTCTGGTGCAATGATTCAGGTTCTGGTTTTTCTGCTTCTGCTCTGTATTCCAACAGTTCATCTCTTCTTGGCCCTTACCTGAAGATAAACAGATGTGTTTGGAATTCATTATTGCCCCCCAGAGTCTCTTTCTTTTCATGGCTTGCCTGGAAAAATAGGATCAAAAGTGCAGATTTTCTGCTAAAAATTGGGATTCTAGACAGCAATGCATCACCCCTTTGTCACTTTTGCAGCTCTGAGCTAGAAACTGCTTCTCATGTTCTGCTGCACTGCCATTTTTCTTGGTCAATCTGGTGTGCTGTTGTTGAGGAATGGGGACTACAACAGTGCATTCCTAAGTCAGTAGATGGTCTACTTTCTTAGTGGATGAGTAGGAAATTTAATAAGCTTCACAGATTAATTTGAAGAGCAACCCCATTAATTGTTATTTGGTCTATTTGGAAAATCAGAAATGAAAGTGTGTTTTCTAATGCACAACCCACCTATACAGGTCTTCTTGAACTCATCAAATTCAGAGCTGCAGTTTGGCTAAAAGCTTCCATCGAGGACTTCCCCTACTCAGTGGATGATCTTGTCTACAACTGGAAACAGATCAGAGGTGGAAAATAGTGTTTTGGAATCTATTTTCAAATATCTAGGCTGAATTTTGTTTGTGCTGCCGTAATCTCCTCTAAACTGCAGTAATTTTGCTGTCTGGATTTCAGTTGTTTGGTGTTTTGTGCTGCTATAGTTCTCTATCTGTTGTAATACTGCTAAATTTCTCTAATTCTTTCTGGCTTAGAAGTAGCAGTGGTTTTGCTCCTTATGGTTTAGTTGTTGTCCACATTTATCAGATCAGTGTGGCGATTGGTCTAGTCTCTCTATCAGTGTGAAGATTGCTCCTTCTGATTCAGTGTCGGTGTGTTCTATTTTGGTGTGTGAAGCTAGGTCTGGTGTGGGTGACTCTGTCTATGTGTTCACCAGTCTACCATCTGTTACTATCAGTTTGTCTCCTATCAGATTATCTTCCAGTTTTGGTGCTTAGTTACAAGGCTTAGAATAGTTTATCTATTTGTTTATTTTTTTTGCTGCTTTCTTTTGTTGGTGCCTCACCAACTGGCGCTTGGAGCTTTTTCTTAGCTCCAACCTCCTCTCTATTGATGTAATATTTCATTCTTTGTATGTTTCATCAATAAAGATTTTGTTTTTGCCGATCAAAAAAAAGACTAAATAAAAAATCAATGAATGATTCCTTTTAACTTAACAGATTGTTATTTCAAAGATTTCAACTAAAATGGGAAAAAATAACGATTTATGAGGATATAACACACATTTTCTGTTATACAGCAACAAAGTGAGTTTATCAATTAGCTATGACAATTAATTTAAGATGAATATCACAATATTTATTATAACTGATATAACAAGACTAAATGAGGGAAAATTAGTAAAATAGCTAATTGAAAACACTATGAATGATTTTTGATTTAACAGATTAAGATTTGGAGCAGTTGTGGGCTTGATTCAGTACATGCTTGTGGTTTAGAATTTTGAGAAGCCTAAGAGACATTTTATCAAACAGTTTGAAGGCAAAAAAAAAAACATCCTTTGTTATAAGAATCCAAAACAACAACCCATCTTGAAGGTTTGATTTGGTCATTTACAGAGGGATTGAAGAGACCGATTCAGCGAGGTTTAGGGCAGAAATCGAGACAGCTATGGCGCTCTCCTTCATCTTTGCCCCCTTAACGCCCCTTTTCGGTTAAGTTCAATGCATTTTGGGCTCTAACTCTCAACCTACACCTGCTAATTACATTCCGTCTTTTGTCATAGAGAAGGTGGCTGTGACATCCGTACGGTGGTTTGAGGGCTATTTCATATTTTCGCCCACTTAACTCCCTTTTCCGATTAAGTTTAATGTGTTTTCGGCTCTAACTCTCAACCGACGCATGCTAAATTACATTTCATCTATTGTCACAGGTCGTATTTGTCACAGGAAAACTGGTCGTGATATCCATATGGTGGTTCTGGGGCTATTTCACTTTTTCACACCCTTAATGTCCTTTTTCAATTAAGTTTAATGCATTTTTGGCTCTAAATCCCAACCTACGTGTGCTAATTACATTCATTCTATTGGCATAGGTCCTATTTGTCACAGAGAAGCTAGTTGTGACATCCGTACGGTGGTTCGGGGCTATTTCACAGTTTCGCCCACTTAATGCCATTTTTCGGTTAAGTTTAAGGCGTTTTCAGCTCTAACTTCCAACCTACACGTGCTAATTACATTTCATCTGTTGTCGCAGGTCCTATTTGTCATGGGGAAACTGGCTGTGACATTCATATGATGGTTCGGGGGCTGTTTCACATTTTCGTTTCCTTAATGCCTTTTTTTCATTAAGTTTAAGGCGTTTTCGGTTCTTACTCCCAACCTACACATGCTAATTACATTCTGTCTGTTGTCATAGGTCCTATTTATCATGGGGAAGCTTGTTGTGACATCCCTATGGTGATTCAGGGCTGTTTCGCATTTTTGCCCGCTTAATGCCTTTTTTTGGTTAAGTGTAATGCGTTTTCGGCTCTAACTCCCAATCTACACATGATAATTACATTCCGACTATTGTCACAAGTCATATTTTTCATGGGAAAGCTGGCTGTGACATCCGTATGGTGGTTTGGGAGTTGTTTCGCAATTTTGCCCCCTTAATGCCATTTTCAGTTAAGTTTTAAGGCATTTTCGGCTGTAACTCCCAACCTACACGGCTAATCACATTTCATCTACCTTCACAGGTCCTATTTGTCACGAGGAAGGCGGCCATGACATCTGTACGGTGGTTCAGGGGGTATTTTGCATTTTCGCCCCCTTAACACCCCATTTTTTGTCAAGTTTAATGCGTTTTCGCCTCTAACTCCCAACCTACACCTACTAATTACTTTTTTTTATTGTCATAGGGAAGGTGGCCATGACATCCGTACGGTGGTTCGGGGAGAGTTTCGTATTTTCGCCCCCGTAACGCCATTTTTTGGTGAAGTTTAATGCGTTTTTTGCTCTAACTCCCAACCTACACTTGCTAATTACATTCCATCTTTTGTCACAGGTCTTATTTGCCACAAGGAAGGTGGCCATGACAGCCGTACAGCTGGTTCGAGGGCTATTACTATACCCTTCTAATTTATGAAATATGCACAACCATTGAAGAATCGATTGGCAAAGTTACAAACTGGAAAAATTCTTCATTATTCAAGAATTGAAGTCCTGAAATACCTAACAAATGATTCTAGACACAGAAATGGTGTAAATTTCAATAAAGAATTACATAAATTCAACGAAGATTTAGAACTAGTGTTATTGGCAAGCTTAAACATAAATTACCTAAAAAGAAAACGATAAGTAGACTTGGTTTATCTAAAAGCTAATTTGCAAAGAACATGTGATTGTGTGAGCAAGCCCTAGGTTTAATATAAAATTACATACCAAATGAATTATCTCTAGCATACTTAGGCCTCGTTTGGGAACAGGCTAATTTAGTACATTTTTGGTTAAAATATGAGCTAAAAAAAACTAGTATGTTTGGGATGACTTTTTGATTTTTTACGAAAAGATGTGCAAAAAGTAGAGAGAAAAGAGAATCTTTGACTTTTTGGTATGGGTTGTTGGCTTTTTGGCTAATTTAGTAACTTTTTGGCTTTTTGGCTAAAAGGGAGGGTTCCCAAATGAGGCCTTAGAGAGAGCTCTGAAATGAAATTTCCCTTGCTATTTATTTTCCACTGCCAAGTTAGAGATGGAGGTTTTGTAGGGTCAACCTTAATTTGGAAAACAGAAAAGTATAGGAACAAGATGAGCACTAATTCAAAGCACCGACTAAGAAACACGTTAAAAGTTCTCAATAGTACCTTGAAAATCTCAGTGCTAATTACATGTGCTAACCAATGGTATAAATTTTATTTTTTTTTTTGAAAAAAGGAGTGTACTAAATACACTCTATAATCTAACAAATTCACAACATTTGGTACTACTTGTTGAACCCCCATGTGCTATGCACGAGGGGGTCGCATCGTAGTCGCAATGCTTATTATCCTGTCAATGTATCTATATGCTTGCTTGTTTAAGTTTAAAAAAATAACGTACAGGAAATGGAAAAAGGGCCAATAACGCAATAATTTAGCCAAATGATTCACGTATTATGTTAAAAAAACTTTACTTTTTCCTTCTAGTATTTTTAGAGTTATGTGTGGCTCAAGCTTCTCTTCCTAGTGTCATGTGGTATAATTTGACAAAAATAGAATAAGCAAAGGAAAACATTAGGATGACAAATGCTTTGATTCACATAGAAGGTGCCACAAGAATGAAAGTTGAATAGAGTATGGGTCAAGGTAGTAAGGTAAGAACCACAATAATAAGCAAAAAAGAAAATCTGATCGTAATTGATATAAAATAATAGCTGATGAGGAATCTTCAGTGCCTTACTTGTCCTTGAGTGGTATATGAGGACCACGAACAATATCATCAAAATTTTTGACTTGTCATCCTCAAATGAATCCTAAATACAAAATGAAATAAAGACTTTTAGATATCAAAAAAAAAAAAAAAAAGAACAGAAAATGGAGGAGTGGGGGAAAATCATATCAACTATAATACAAATTACCTGCAAAAGTGAAGAAAGAGATAAACTTCATTGAAACACTAAGCAGAGTACATGCTGCTATATATGTACACTTTGTATAACTGAGTTGGTTGTAACCAACTATCTAACCATCTTGGTGTTTTCTATCTTTACAATTCTGTGACTTATTATACATGACAGTTGTATACATGAGGTGCGCAGCCTTGGATACCTTGACTTGCTCTGTTTGAATAGGTTGCAGCTGCATCAGAGTAGGTTGCTGTTGTTACTATTGCTGTTGCATAGACTATTGTTGCTACTACTATATAGATTGTTGTTGTTGCTGCTGCATAGGTTGCTAAGATTGCTTTTGCTAAAGTTGCTTTTGTTAAAGCTGCTCTGATGCCTTAGGCTCAGACTCAGCTGCTTTGGGAACATTGGGAACATATATCTTATCAACTTCAAACAAACAAAATCTAAATTCAAGCAAAGTATGTACATAAAACCAGGCACTCTCACAAACATCCGCAACTTAGATTTTCAAATTTCATCATGTCTATTAATAGTACTATCCTTAAAAATATATACGAACAACTAAAACCCAACAAAAAAATCATTATAATTTCAAGAAAAATAGTAGTTTTTGTTGAAACAAATCGTCTTGAATTCTTCAATTGATGGTCTTCGAGTCTTCAAAACTTCGCAATGAACTTGTCTATATAGAATAGAAATATGATGTTTCAAGTTGAGTTACTTAGTTACTTTCCTAAAGACAATATTTGCACCCACCAAAAGGTGTGCAGAGGGTTACAACAAATTCGCCTTCAGGATACAATGAAGCTTGATCTAAAGATCAAGTCTACCGGTGTCTGCACTGACGACAGTAGATCAGAATACTCTTGATATAATCAAGAAAATTAAGACACTAATAATCAAATCTGCAAAACTTGATTCCAAACTTGATTACCAATAAGAAAAACAGAAATTGCTTAAAGAAACTCTTAATCAAAAACTCAAAATCAAGAGAGAGAGAGAATTGCAGGAATGCTTCTAAATTTTGTGGATGGAATGAAATGGCTGATTTCATAGCCTATTTATAGGCCTTGATGCACCTGATCGAATGATCATGTCCCTTGATTGCATCCGAACAAATCTAACTGTTGGATCGACGATCTACAGTGCAGATCATTCTCATACCGAATAAATGCCTTGACTAATCACACCTGATCACGATCGGGTGTCATCTCATCCGTACGATCACACGTATCTCCAATCAACAATTATGATCAACTTGCTCTAGATCGGACATGCAACTGTTCGATCGGTTGGTTGACTCACCGCCAACGGACGCCACGTCACTACCACGTGGAGTTGATTGTATTCCACGTCACCCGCGCCACGTTGGATCCACGTCATCGCTCCAACCTGTTTGATGCAAATAGGAAAGCGCCCTCATGGCACTGATGCGTCCGTGCTAAGTGCAAAGTGCATGTGCAAATGGTGCGAAACACCATCCTTGTGGTATAGGTGCATGCACACTAGCTTTCACCACACAATTCCATATTCAAAGGAATATTTCATGTAGCACTTTATTAAGTGCTTCATGTTTCCTTTCTTTCCGATGTGAGACAAAGCCCCAAGCTTATTTCTTGCTTTCCAAAGAAAAACATGAAAGGTTTTGAAAACACCCAAAAATTAAACTACACATTTTAAAAACCATTTTGAAAATTCCTCAACATTCCCCTACCATTTTCAAAATAACAGATAATGACTCTTGGTTCACTTGGTAGCCTTATGTATAGGTGAAGATATCTTATGATTTGAATCATTCACTTAGTGAAGACATCTCAAAGTTAATCAAGATGGCATAGTAGACTTATCTTTGAACTAGCGATCTTATACAACTAACCGAACATCTCTCATGCACAGTACATGTTACTTCAAGTATTCAAACAAACCGACACATGAATTAGCCTTGTATCTATATCCTATTTCATGAGCGTTCTAGAGTCAAGCCCTTGGACTCATAGGAAGCGCCATGTCAGGTAGTAGGTAGGGTGTCAAAGTTAGGGTTTGAGATGAACCCTAGAGATTTTCCATAGTATACTGATGTATATAAAAGGTCTCAAGTGAACGAATTAAAGGCAAGGTGCCATAGTAGCCAAGGTATGCTAACCTCAACAAAAGGACAAGTGATGAACAATAATTGACCGACATGACAATAATTCGCTGAACGATAGCTCCTATAATTTTCAACTTGTCCAAGTGGCAAGGCTGAGGTGCCATGTGGCGAAGTGTGATTGGCCAAGGTGTGGAGACGATCCACACCTATGCCGAGATAAACAACAAAGGACACGAGTCTTAATAGAAGAATGACTCCTAGGTTGGGTGTACTATGACTTTTTTGAGAGGTTAATCTTAACCTAACTAGGATAGAGGAATCCTGGATGATATGTTATTCTTAAAAATAACAAGAGATTGATATGAATATGACTTCTAAAAAAAAGGCGGGACACTCTATATAAAGGCAAACACTCTCCTAGGGCTGAGGTAGACGTAAATTTGTGCTTATTGTTACTCTGATCGTATATCTTTCGATAGTTGTAGCTAACGTTATCATCAGAGTGCCCTCTCAATTGACGAACAACCAGGTTAGTGTTGATCTCGATTTTGAAGGCATGGATCTCAACAACAGTTACGCTCTCTTCGACTTTGTTTCTAGAATTTTAGAAAAATTATTAGAATTAGTTGTGTGGTCAAATTTTAAAGCACACACTAAACTATAATCAAATCAAAACTAATATCACAATAGATCATAAATACATATCGCAAACATTATAATTAACATATTCATATAGTACACAACTTAAAAATAGGTATGTATCTAGGGGTGTAAAAATGGCCCGTGATCCGTGGGCGGCCCGAAACCCACCTGGGATCCTGTCATTTTGAAACCCAGCCTGACCCTGTCCATGGCCCGGCCTATTAGCCTGCTTAAGGCCCACTCAAAGTCCTGCTTGAGGCCTGACCCACCCAAGGCCTAGTGTCATTTTTAGTGAAAACAAAAAAAAAAAAAAAAAACACTTAAAAAACACTTTTTGGTAGGAAAAATAGTAAAAAAATTATAAAAAAAAAAAAGTGCAGGCCTAGCTGCCCAAGGCCCGAATACTTCCCGGGCCTAGGCCTTAACCTAATTTTATGATCCGTGGACTGGCCCAACCTAAATTGAATTTTAACAGGAGTCCAAACAGCCCGACATAAATCAGTCTGAATCTAGACCCTAGTAGGCTAAGCCAGACCCAATTTAGACCCCTATATGTATCATAGAATTTGCCGTCATTTGTTAATTATTATGCATATATCTGTAGATGAAGTGAAGCCTCCAAGGTCATGTATGTTTTCGTGGCAAAACCCCAAACAATAGCATCAAAGAGAGAGGCACAGAGACCATGTGACTCATCAATAAAGTTTCGATGGGACATGCCTTAAGGGGTTGTTTGGAATGATCTAAATAAGTGTATTTTTTTTTACTTTTTATAAAATATGGGTTGAGTTTGACTTAGATTTGAAGTGATGTGTTAGAGAGGTGATGTGACTTAAATAAGATGATGTGACTTAAATAGGATAGTAACTTTTTGACTTTTTGACTTTTTTGAAACCAAACCAACCTAAATATATATTGGGAAAGAATAATCGAAAGAACAATATCATAGTAGGTATTAAAAAAAATTATAAATCAGTGTTAAAATTTATACACTTTAATAATTAAAATGTTATACTTTTTTTTATGATTTTGAAATTTTTTTCTGACCCCATTTGATGTTATTTCCCCATATATATATATATATATTAACAATGTCACATCCTTTAATTTATCACCCTTTAATTTATTATCCTTCCTAATGGTATGACATTGAAATTAGACCTCACATAATGAAATACTTAATAAATTAAAATTTAATACTTATCAGATACATTATTAAAAAAAAAAATTTAAATAATAAATTAAGGGTGTCAAATTTTTTTTTATATATATAGTTGTCATTCTCATTCCATTTTCTCTATTGGTTTTGGTCAATGCGGACACACCCTGTGGCCCCATGGCCCGTGGGCTATGCCAAGCTCTCTATAGTGCCACACTCTCACACTCCATATGTGATATATGATGTGTCACCATCTCATGTAATGTCATGGCCAATATGTACATGTCATGAGATGAGAGGTGGTCATGAGCGTTGCTTGCTCATAAATTTGCTTGACCGACATATAGGTATGGTTACTTTGCCCTTTATATATATTTGGTGCTCTATCTACATTTGACACATCCAATTGGACCCCTACTCCCTCCATGTTTGCAAAAAAAAATCGAAAATAGGGCCCCTTTGTTTGTGAGAAAAAATTATAATAAACAAAATAAAATAAAATAAAATAAATGAAATTTATGTAGTGAAACATGGTTAATGCTACATTATACACCCCGTCAAAAATGGTGTATCATATAGAAATTATATGATACTTAGTGTATTGATATTACAAAATATCATAATTAAATCACTTTTTGTTATAACTTAATGGATCATAACTGAACATCTTTTAAGTATAACTGACCCTTTTAATCATAATCCAATTAGAACTGCATACGTTATAATTAGCTATAACCACCATCAAAATATGTCATAGCTATGAGGTATATACTAAGACAAATGATATATATCTAAGGTGTGTCTTATAGAATTTCCTATGAAACATGGAGTTTCTTTTCGTTATATATTTCTGAACTCTTTCCTCAGTTTTTTTGTTTATTTATTAATTTATTAACCAATTCAACTAATCTCAATTACTTGGAGAATTTCTCTTTACATGTTCGAATGATTGTCAATAGACATAGGTACTAGGTTCATTGAGCCTTTTTTTCTTTATTGGCAACCCACATACCCTTTATCATTATTTTTTTGGTGTGGACATATTCCCCCATAGATATTTTACACAATTTATAACATGTACATGTTTGCAGCAATAAGAATCCTATGTACTATTTTATCCTCAGCCAAGCAAACAACAAAGGTATCCTTTAAAAGCATGTAAATGGGAAAATAAATAATCTAAAAATATCCTATACCCACAAAAACAGAAAAAAAAAACCCAAAAACATATAAAAAAAACAAAACAAAAAGGATTTAGTTAGAAATTAAGTAAACAAAAATAAAGAAGTGCCACAATGCAATTGTAGAGAAAGATTATACCCTTATTATTATTATTATTATTATTATTATTATTATTATTATTATTATTATTATTATTATTATTATTATTATTATTATTATTATTATTATTATTATTATTATTATTATTATTGTTATTATTACTATTTGTATTCTTTTTCCTTTAGGGAGGGATCCAAAATTCAAGCTTTCGGAGAGTAAAAACACATGCAACTTTTTATCAAAAAAAATATTATAAAATTTTAAATTTTGATTTATATCAACAGAAAAAAAAATGAATAATATTACTATTAGTTGGACATTCTTTGTCAATATAATTGAGAACAAAAATATAATCGGACATTTTTATTTTTTTTGTCGGCATTAACTTAACAAAAATAGTAATTATTATTGTGTCTCCGTCTATTAAAGTTAACTATTTGAAAATATTGTAATCGCTACTTTTTATAATATATACAATAACATTTATCATAGACTTGACATAAAAAAAAATTAGTAATATATTTCTCAATAAATATGACCAAGTAACTTATTACAAACATATCTTCTATTCTATTACACAGTTTAGTTTTGAAAAATTTCATAATTCAAAATGTATATGTTTTATGAGTAAAATGATAATCTGTTTTAATATAGAAAACAACAATAATAACAAATAAGAATAAATAGAAGAATATGAGTAACTTTATACAATATAGTTTTCTAACAAATAATACAAATAACAAATAGAACAGATTCAATATTTGATAAAACTCGATTTAGAAACTATTTTTAAAATTTTGTAATATAAATAATCTTGGGGTGTGAATAATCTATATAATTTTGAGAGTGCAAGCTACTAAAATTTTGAAGGTGTGAAATATTCCAAGTCGAAATTATCTAATTATTAATGAACAGGTTTTTTTAGTAACTTTTTGACTAAAATATGATGTAAAAAAAAATTAATATGTTTGTGATGATTTTTTGATTTGTTATGAAAAGATGTGCAAAATGTAGAAAGAAAAGAGAATCTTTGACTTTTTAATATAAGTTCTTGACTTTCTAATTTTTTTTTAGTGATTTTTTAACTTTTTGATCAAAATCACAACCTACCATACGAGGCCATTATCCATCCTTGTTCACCTTTCTATAACATATTTTCTCTAGTGCTATTTCATATCTCTTTCACTGTATATATGTGTATATTAGGGTAGATGTGATGTGAATGAGATAAATTTGTAATTTTACATTTAAATTTGTCAATAATTTGATAATTGATTAGAAATTTTATAAATAAAAAAATCGTTCAAAATCATTGAACAATTATTGGTTATTATAGTTATATCTGCAGTGACCAATACCTCTCTATCTCTTCTTCTTTCATAGAAAAAGCAACTTTAGATAGATAGCAACATATATGTTGATTATTGATAAGCACCAGTCTTTCCAAGAAACATAGTAAAGGGGACAGAAAACACTTTGGGATCCATGTGTTTCTTCTGGGTGTTTCACTAAAGACACTAAAAATATATAAATATGTAGGTAGGTATTAACGTTAACTAATTAATATAAGTATTCTTTATTTGATATATATATATATATATTGTTATGTTTTGTTTGTTTAATTTAGAAGTGAAGGAAGGAGGATAAGAACGGAGAAATTATGAAATTTCATTGTCAGTGTACCCATATGCAAAGGATGACCTGGGGCGGGGCACAACTGTTGGGACGGTGAGGGGCTGTGGTTGCAGCCCATTGGGGCATGGGTCCACCTTTTGGTCCACATGGAGGAGCAACCCTGCATGACACCATTCTCCATTGAATTTCCTTGTCTCCTTTAAGAGAGAGAGAGAGAGAGAGAGAGAGGGTGATAAGGGCTGGTGGCCTCATGTGTTGCATCTGAGGCATGGGCTGTCCTAATATGGACTATAGAGACTCTTGATCCCACTTGCTTTCATGTCCTCTTTCTAATTTTGTTTTCTTAATTTTTTTAAAATGCAAATTATACCAATACTCCTCATGTTTTAATCATTATATTAAATTAATCTCTATAAGTTTAATTAGCTCGATTTTAATCGTGAATTTTTTATTTTGTCTCTCATTGGTCTAATTAATTCAATTGTTAGCATTTTTTATGATAAATATACACATAAATGGCATGTGTAATGTTTTTAAGGGCAAAATTATAAATTTGATCAATTCAATGATTTTAATCTCAATCAAGTCAATGATAATTTTCCGTTAAAAAATTAACAAATTTATCAATTAGATCAACTTGACACAAAATCTAAAATTAATGATAAAAATTGAGCCAATTAAAAGTGTAGGACTAAAATGATACAAACTGCAAAATATAGAAACTATTAGTATAATTTATCTTTTTTTAAAAAATTTTAAAATTCTTTTAGCAATGATAAGTGTATATACAAAATACAAAATGAGATATAAATTTTGCACTAAGAATTTTTTTTCAATAGCGCTGAGTGTATAGATACAAAACACCGAATAGATCTATGTCTCAATTTATATTTTTTATCTACAGAATTTTAATAAATTTTTTTTTTTTTTTAACCAAACAACAAAAAAGAGAGGAGAGGCAAAAAGTTTGGTTGGCTTGTGTAGTGTCCATTGAAAGAGCCAAAGCTGAGAATTTGAGGGATCCTTGTTATTTTTTAGTCTCACAAAAAAAATGGAGAATTTTTTTATTTTTTATTTATCTATTATTATTATATCTCTCAATTATAATAAGAATAAATAAAAAATCACATATAATAAACTTCCGGTATAGTAGTCAGTATGTACGAGTTTATAGATAAAAGAAAAAGATATATTTGGTAATAGGAAAGAAATCACTAGTCCACTAGCCTAACAATGTCCAACAATAAACCTGAGAAAAAGTCCACAATGGGAAAAAAATAAATAACACAACAAAGACTCATAATAAAAGAAAAATTATTAATCTTTGCATTCAGTAAGGATTGATTCTCTTACCTTCTAAGTATAAATGTAGAGAGGTGACCAACTCATCTTTGCATTTAGAGACTGTTTGAGAACCATCTAATTTGAAAAGACTGAATTTGGTCAGTTCTTAATACCTAAAATTTTTCTTAAATTTTGTATTTTATATATAAACACTTGTATATGTGATCATATAAAATTTTAGTGAAGATAGTTAACACCTCCCCAATATTGAGTTTGTGTAGTTTTGGAAAAATGAAAAAGTATGCTGATTTACATGACAAACCCAGGTGATAAATTATGCAATATTCTTAGAGTAATATTACAATTTATTTACATGTTCATACCTAATTTTATTTCTTAAAATTTTAAAATAAAAATAGTGAGTCTTATAGTTTAGAACAATGCAAGGATAATATACTATAACATTTTCGAAATCTCTAACATTTTATATAATTTATAATTAATTATTATTTTGTAGCATTACCTAAACTTGCTCCATAAAAGGTACCCAAAGGAAATGAGATCCAAACATAAAACATACTTTAGTATGTATATCCATTCATGAGGTTATTTAAAAAAAAAAAAAAAAAAAAAAAAAAAAAAAAAAAACCTGTATTTGATTCATAAATTTGAAGAATAATTTAAAATAAAAAATACAATTAAAATATAATCATATTTTATTTATATTTAATTCATAAATCAACGAAAGCGAAATATTCACCTGTGAGAGAGAAACACCTGAGAAACAAATTTCCCGACACTGAGTTGTAGGGGTCATGTTTTGTCTCTATCCCTCTAACTAGATTAAAAAAATAAAAAATAAAAGATAAAAAATATATTAAAAAAATAAAAAAAAAATCTCTTTTGTTGTTGTCTTATTGATATATGTATAATATTATACAAACAAATTTAATATATAAATAGGGCGAATTAAATTAATAATCTCTGTAGTTTGAAACTTATGTCATTATGGTCTATATATTTTCAATTATGATACATTTGATCATGAATTTTGAATTTTGTTTTAAATAAGAACAATAAAAAATATTTCCGTTACAAATAGTATATTTTAAGGATAAAGTCGTTATACAATTTATTTGGTAATAATTAACTTATATGTCTTTTGAAATGTAATTACATTTTTTTTTAATAAATAATGTTGAAACTTTCTTAATTATAAAGTTCTATAAGGTTTCATTTTTAGAATCTAGTTTTTACAATCTTTGTCAAAAAAAATTTATAAAAAAAAAACTAAAAATGAAATTAGTAAAAAAAAATTAAAAACACATCATTTTTCTATAATTTTATCATTTGGAAGGATAGAAATAATTTTTTTAAATAATTTTTTTTATATTTATTTTCGTTAAATTAGTTTCTATTTTTTCAAAAGTCAAATATAGCAACAACTTTAATATCATTATTAAACCAATCCATTATATCAAAATATCAAAAAATAAAAATATTTCATATATTAAACATATCGATTACACATTAAAAGCCTAATAATCATTCATTACATGATAACCATTCAAAAATATATGTTAACAACAAATACAGTCATCTATTACATGATAACCATCCAAAAATATCAATAAAAACAACCGTTCATTACATAATCATCATCCAAACACATACTAAAAATTAATTTGGCAAAAAATAAAAATGTAAAAGATTTATCATTTTTATATAATTTTATCTTTGGGGGTTAGAAATAATTTTTAAAAATTCAAAAATAATTTTTTGACATTTATTTTTGTCAAACTAGTTTATATTTTATCAAATAGATAATTTTGCCATTGAAATGGAGCAATGGTGTTTTTAATTGTCTTTATTTGAAACAATATTCAAAATTCAGGGTCAAAAGTATTACAATTAAAAGGTTAGGAACCAAAGTAATACAAGTTTCAAACTATAGAGATTGTTAATGTAATTTGCCTTATAAAATATTTATAGAGAAGGGAAATTTATTAGGAAATTCATTTTCAAGTACTTGTATCACAAATAGTCTATGACATGTTCTTGTATTCTAATAAATTCTATTATTTGAACATTTGATCTACCTAATCCTAATTCTCATATTTAAGGTATTTTGTGGTCAATTTTACCCTGACAAATAGTTTTTTTGAACGCTTAACAACTTGGTGACGTGAATATTCATACTTTACTATGTGAACGTTCACACTTACATTATGGAACATTTACACTATTAATGTGAAAATTATTATTAGGGATATTTTGGTAATTATGTCGTCCATAAGACTTATTAAAATATAAGAAAATAATTTAGATTAAGTGGAATATAAATAGGTGAAGAGAGATTTATAAATAAATGTCCCTATAAATGGGGATGAATGATTTAAATTAAAAGTAAATTATATTATTTTTTCCTAAAATTTAATGAAAATATAACAAGTTTTAGAGTTTTAACAAAATTATTTTGGGTTTCCTTAACATTTAATTCACATGACACTCAACCCTCTTTCAATTAATTTGTTAGATGTAAAGATAGAAACATGATATTGTCATTTGTTTATTCTTGTATTTTTACACTATTTGTATTAGTTTCAATCTCTTTAACCTTACTAACAAAGAAGTCAGTGTAAACATGTCGAAATTATAGTATCGCTTATATTTTTTTCAAATCTCAAATAAGGTTATTATAATTTACCCTTATATTAATTCATATGTTTATATAATTGTAAAAATATTATTGCCATGAATAAATTTTCTATAATAAAAATTAGGTGAAACTATAAAAATAAAAAATAAAAATCCTACGGTTTGACAATTGTAACAAAATAAATTTTTAATTTTATTTATTTAAATTTTAAACTTTTGATTTGTTTACAATTTAAATCATTTGCTTATTTTTGTTAATTAAAATTAACGAAAAAAATGGTATTTCGATAACTAAACTAAACTCAATGAAAAATGATATTTTAGACATTTTATGTATACCTACATTCAATTTAACGACTAGAGTAGTCTTTTTCGTCAATTTTACTTAACAAATATAGGTAAATTAATTTGTTAGATGTAAAGATAGAAACATGATATTGTCATTTGTTTATTCTTGTATTTTTACACTATTTGTATTAGTTTCAATCTCTTTAACCTTACTAACAAAGAAGTCAGTGTAAACATGTCGAAATTATAGTATCGCTTATATTTTTTTCAAATCTCAAATAAGGTTATTATAATTTACCCTTATATTAATTCATATGTTTATATAATTGTAAAAATATTATTGCCATGAATAAATTTTCTATAATAAAAATTAGGTGAAACTATAAAAATAAAAAATAAAAATCCTACGGTTTGACAATTGTAACAAAATAAATTTTTAATTTTATTTATTTAAATTTTAAACTTTTGATTTGTTTACAATTTAAATCATCTGCTTATTTTTGTTAATTAAAATTAACGAAAAAAATGGTATTTCGATAACTAAACTAAACTCAATGAAAAATGATATTTTAGACATATTAGGCATTTTATGTATACCTACATTCAATAACGACTAGAGTAGTCTTTTTTTGTCAATTTTACTTAACAAATATAGGTAAATAATGTAAATTAAAAACAAATCAAAATAGCATAATTTAAACTAATAAAATTAAAATTTTGTTTTATTATAAGGGTCAACCTTCTGGAGTTTTAGTTGTAATTTTACCTAAAAATTATATATAGCCACAACTTCTAGTTGTGAAATTGAAACCCCTTGGTCTTGTCTTCAATCAGCACCTGATAAAGTATCTGGTCTTTGCTCCTTCAATGTCTTGCACCTTGTCCCATTTAGAAGCAATATGCACATTTTTTTTTTTTTTTTTTTTGATTTTCCAGATGCCCACTGCACTGTATGAACATCTGCTAGCACAGAGTTTTTATGCTATTTCTTGGTGTCATTGTATTTATAGAATTTAAAGCCCTCCAAGACAAGAAGATAGGCATTAATTTGTTCCACCATGTCCAACTAGTTGGGCAATGGAACGAAGGAAACTCCAGAGAACAGTTTAGTTGTCTACCTCGAACTAGACCTTAGCTTATGGGGTGTATGGTCTTTATATTATTAATCACATTCCCCGGAAAATACATTGCACCATTGTAGACCCCCAAGTTTGTTGGAAGTTTACTCACAAAACCCAACATTTTGATCAAGTGCCCCTTGTCAACCCAGCACAAGCCAAGGAGTAGTCCCAACGTTAATCAGAGCCACGAATTCTCCGTACCCAAAATTTTTATTTTTCTATACCAAATGCACTCTTTCTACCATACAATGTGAACAGAATCTCAAAATACACAAATCTTAATGCAAATCGTATGGTTAAGAATGCATTCAGTACAGGAAACATAGCTTTAGATTACAGGTGTAATTATTGGTTGGTTCTTGAATTACCATACCACATCACGTCCCATGATACTCTAGAATTATTCAATAATTTTCCAAAACACAGTATACCGTGCCTTTAACCACCAACTTAAGACTCGGGCCTCAACACACTCCCAAATCAAACAAGGGGTGAATTCAACAAGTAATATAACTATAAAAATTCTGCTAATAATAACTCCGATGTTCAATCAAATAAAAAATGAATGAAAAAAATAAGTGCTGAAACCTTCATACAAACTCTTCCAAATTCAATTCAAAATGATTCTACAGATAAATGAAGCTTTCTTTATTAAAAAATTAAAATAAAAAATAAAAAAGGAACAACATTAATCTTTCAAAAGTGAAGGTCCTCAAGCAGATACATTAAATAAATAAATAAAAAGAATTATTACTATCCTATTATACAGTGTCTTCAGTATTCATTCTTATTACCGCAGGCTGAGATGATCCAGCTGAGTAATTGGATAGTGACACCAGAATTATTTCCCTCAGACAAGATTTGTGGTGAACGAGACATAAGGATATGCATCAGCATCACCTCCGAGACCACCCATCCCTCCGTCTTCAGATTTCCAGTATGTGCTGCATTTTCACATATACAACAAAAACTAGTATCAACGAGACAGACACAGCAGTCAAAGATTTGACACAAGTGAGAGAAAGTCCAAGTGGTCCAACGACCAATGAAGACAAAAATAGCTCGAGACATTCACCGCCTGTCTTGAGGCAAAAAATTATTTAACTCCCGGCACAATTGTCAATGTATTTCAGCCTCAATGAGGGGACCTAACCAGATCAGACCACCTCAGGACCACCTGAATATGAAGCAATGGAATAAATTAATGAACCAAACGCTCAGCTCAAAATTTGCCCTTTCCTTTATGAACCCATCAACCGAGATCCTTCAAAATAGGGCACTGTTCATATGGAACATGTTCTCATTAAATGAGTTCAAGCTCACACCATCTATATGACATTTAATAGTTGATTCATTACATGCGTAACTTTATTCTACCAGATACGGTTTTTATCTATCATTTTTACTCTGGATTGCCCAAGTTTTGATACAAAGCTACGTGAGGTTGATTGAATAACATTAAACAAAACTATAGATGCTCACATAACTACCTGTTAGCACTGTCACATAGTTCCTCTAGGATAGAACGTGCTTTCTTCTCACTTTTCACAGAGGGTGCCAGTACAATTGACTGAAATCAATACAATTGCAATTTATTAGCCCAGAAAATCAATGATAGCAGGGGAAAAAATAGAATTATGGGGAGACCAGTAAAGAGGGGTATGGTTTAACTAATAAGAAAGACGGTGGCAAACCATATCTCAGAATGCTCTCTGTAAATACACATACAGCACAGAAGTGCATCCATGAGCTGAAAACCTGCTGATATATCATGCAGTCAAAACACATGTCTCTTCTGATAAATAAAGATATTTATAATAAATTGCTAGGGGGAGAGGAAGACCTAAGTTGACATGGGATGCGTTGGTATTTAATTAAACTGAGCATATAGCCCTTGAACTTAATACAGAAAAAAGATTCATGTAGCCAACCCCCACTTAATTGGGACACAAGACTTAATTTGATTTGGTTTAAAGATATTTATAATAAATTGCAACCAGCACACAAAGCAAAAATGTATATCACCGACACATCAAAAATAACAAAAACAATAACAACAACAAAAATCAAAGGCCTCTACAAAATTCAAAATTGGTTTGAGGGATGGAGAAACAACCCTCAAATATCAACAATAAATCTACTCTTCAATCTAAAAATAGGTTCTTCTCTACCATCAAAAGTTATGTTTCTTTAACCCCACACGAACTATATCAAAGCCAAAGGGACCAATCGCCACACCTTTCTTTTCACGTTCCCACCCTAGCTGCTGTCCAAGAACAAAACATCTCATCACCAAACAAGGGAACACCCAATCCATACCAAACAAAATAAGGGACAATGACCACAATCCCCTCACCACATCACAATGAATAAGATGACTTACCGACTTCCCATCTTTCTTACACATGCAGTGACAATTCATGCACACTTGCCTCATCCTAATGAAATTATCAATGGAAAGAATTGAGCCATGCGTTGCACACCATATGAAGACAGCCACCTTAGAACACCATATACCCTTGCACAGAAAAAGGACTCCCTTCATTCCATAATGGCATCATAAAGACTGACAGCCTTGATGCTAAAGATACAGGAAGAGGATGTATTCTGTTGGATGAAATCACCTCCATCACCAATGCAGGAGGCATAAAAATGCTGAAGAAAATCCATCAACACCTCCAATTCCCAAGCATATTATTACCAAAAAGTTAAGAATGTTATAATGAAGCTCAATAAACGTACCCGTAAGCACAAACTGTCCAACAGGACTTACACTATATTAAGAGATGCACACAACTCCTAAACCTAGCCAAAAAGGGGTACTTCAATCAAAACCGATTGGCTAGACGATGATAGGTACCATACCAAGCACAAGCAGCTAGCATAAAGTGAAATTTTTAAAACAGCCAGCACCATAGACACTATAAATGCCATGCCAGTAGACTAACATAAACATTTTCCTTTGAATGCTTGTCCACCAATATCATTTAGCTCCCTTCTCAAAGCTATATCCCAAAAAATATGATCAGTGATCACCTTCCTCATCAAGGTATTCACTAACTGCAGCCTCCTTATTATTAAAAGCAAGACAAGCTACAATTGGAGAAGCATCCTCAAGCCCATCCTCCCCACACCATTTGTGAATCCGAAATTTCACTTGATGCCCATTCCCAAACGAAAATTACCCGTGGGTAGAGAGAATGCCATACCTCATGAATGCATTCCATAAAACTCATCCCATTAGAAAAAGAATTCTCTTTAAACGCTCAATCCCACCAAACACAACCATAAAGATCATAAGCTTATGAATACTCAGGTCCCTCCTCTCTCAGAGGGGTGTACACTGTATATCAATTCACCAATGGTATTTAAATTCTTCCCCCGAGCTACCCCAAAGAAAATCCCACTGCAACTTCTCCCATCTCTTAACAAATATCTTGACACAAGCAAAATATTCCAGGTGATGGAATACCATTACTAATCAGTCTCAATCCGACTAGCAAAATAGTTGAGCAAGAATAACAATATTATCTTAGTTACTATTATCATTATGGTTATCACTATAGATAGCGTTTGCTAACTTTGTTAAAGGACGAATTATGTGCTCATGCAGCCCATTAACACCATAAAACAATTGTTACTCATAATTTGTAGCTATTTGCAATCCAAGAGTGTCCATGACAATTTCATAAGCACTTATTGGGTTAGAATCAGTTAGTACTTACACAAATATGAAAGTGACATAAAAAGGGTTTGCAACGATTTATGGGCCAGCTACAAATAATCTGGCACATAACCAGATACGTGTGCATTTGTGTGAGGTATATCTACAATGAGGTGATGTCTAGTCAACTTTTACAAGTACCAACATAACGATTACAACCTTCCATTGGAGTGAGGACCTGTTATATACGTCACATCAACTTCTAAAGCTTAAATTGGATTAGTCTTATCCTTTTTTTTAAAAATAAAGCTTTACCTTTTCCTATTGCATAGTTTTATCCGCCATGAGACCCAAAAAAAAAAATCCTATTCTAAATGATGTTAAACTAATTTACGATGGTTTACATTTGTAAGTGTTCACCCCACCACACTAATTGATGTTTAAAGGCTACTCCCTACAATATGACTCAACACACAATCACCAACAAAGCTTGCTCATCTATTTAGAGTCAGCTGAACAAATCATATTTTTCCCTTTTACTTGAACTAAGGAAAGGCTTTTGGTTAACCATATGCCAAAATATCTTCCCTCATTTTTTCAACCCACCAATTCAATGCTTCAACCTTACCCATGTCAATCCTTGTAAATGCACTTCAACGTGGACTGTCATCTTACGAAGCATGGATTATTTGACAAATATGTCATACTCGTACCAGATATTGGTACTTTGTATAGTACTTTTGCATATGTACTGAATACACAAAACACATACCCAAATTTTTTGTTCTTAATTTTGGCGTATCGAGACATATCTAGTATATAAACTTAAGTCGTACCATACCTTAGTCGAAACAGTATTTTCATCTAATCGTGAGATAAATTAATTTCATTAGACTTCTTTTTTATTTTTATTTTTATGTTTAGCATGATTTTAAAATTAAACAATGGTTTGTAACTTATTTAATATAATGACATTTAATTTTAGTTGATACTTTTACTTTTTGCATCAATGTGAATTGTAGGTTAGACTTTAACAAATTAAACCATCTAACTAATTTTTGCATTGCTTTAAATTAAAAATAAAATATTTTTTTACAAACGTATCTAGCCGTACCCGTACCCTACTATTTTAGATTTTACTGTATTGATGTACCTGTATTGTACTAGTACCCGTACCCGTACCCGCGCTTCATAGTTGTCATCTAATCCATGATATGTGGTGTGCATCCAACATCGCACAATGAATCCAATTCCCAATCTGTAACTTGCCACACATTGATCTTGAATTCGCAATTCAGCTGTGTATATATTATAGGTAGGGACGGACCTATTTGTAGATTAAAGAAGGCCATGGCCCCTTGCCTTTGAGAATACGCGCTTTACATATAATGGTTTACAGCAGCACCAAATGAATTGTTTCCCGGATGGCCCCCCTCCCGTTCATAGGCTGTTATAGTGAATGGGAGCCCTCACGTGATTCGCTACTATAACACGATTTAATTCACCAATGTGATTATGTTTCTTATATAGTAGTATTTTATTTAAAATAATGTTATACAAACAAACAAAATTTACAAATTTTCCTTACAAATTGACGCGACACTTCATTTCTGTCATGAATTTTTTAAACTATCGTTGAAAGTTGAAGGGAACATGGATTTTTTTGTACAAAATCTTTAAGGTCCTGACAGGAGTTATATTTGTGTTAGATTTGTTATGTTATTTTATTTTATATTGAGGTTATTATTTTCATTGCAACATTAATGTTTTAATATAAATATGTGTTGGGTGAGGGTTTTTCATTATGACCCAATAACCTATTCTCTACATTATTTGTTCTCCTATTCTCTTCTTTTCTCTCTTTCCTCAAGGACCCTAATCCTAATTCCTTTGAACTTTACATTTTAATTTGGTATCAAAGCGCTTTGATCTTACAATAACTTGTCTTGTTAAAGTTTGAAAATTTTCACACAGTGACCTAGACGTGTTAGAATGTTAGAATAAGAAATAAGTTATTGTATTTTCTTCTTATTTATTACCTTGATTGGTATAATGGGCTTAGCCCATATATTATGCCTGTGAACCATTATCCGTTTGAAAACCTTTCATGCTGGAGATAGCATCTCCTGAGGAGGATATAGAAGAGGACAAAGCAGTTGGTGTTCCACCTTTTCCAGAAGCCACATCTTGCCCAGCCACTTTGGGAGAGGGATCTGACTTCAATACTGCAGCAACTGGCTCGGACTTATCAATTTTCTTCTCGCCAGCCATTATCAATCTTCAAAAAACCCAACTCCGCCCCTAAAAACGAAAGAACCCAAAGCCGCCGATTCCGATCTGGTTTTTTTCAAAACCCTAGCGCCGGAAATACTCTCTCTAAGTGAGGGATGTCGTGCATGTGTGTGTATAGGAAATGGTCACAGGACTTGTCAACTTTGGGGAACAGTTGCTACCTGGCTGCAACTACGCAAATTGTGTTCTCTACGCATTCTTTTTGTTCACGATACCACATGAACCAAAGTTTGAAGAAGGCTTTTGAGGCTGCTCCAGCTGATCCAACTTTAGACCTGAAGATGCAGTTAATTAAACTGGCACATGGACTGCTATCTGGTAAATATTCTGTCCTGGCACCAGAGAAGGATGATACCACAAATGCTGCAAAGATGGTTAGTGGGTTTCTCTCAAGTGTTGCCTCTGTTCTGATGAAATGGTTGTGGTTACTCAAAGCTACAGCTACCACAAAAACAGCAATTGCTGGCCGTCCGATGATAAAGTTTGAGAGTGGGTATATTGTTGAGACTGTGTTTGATGGAAGTAAGTTTGGGATTGAGCCATACTCTGTGGAGGTGTTGAAGAAACTCCAGTGGGCAGCGAAGGCATGGTTGCCGGCCGGCTGCCCGCCGGAAAGAAAGGAATAGAAGCCTAAATCTTATAGCTCTGATACCATGTAAAAATAAATTGATGTTAATATAAAAGGAAATGAAGTCTAACTCATTCCCTAACTCTTTCTCTTCTCTAAACTTATATGGTATCTGAGCCAAAACCCTAGCCCATCCCTTCTCACACTTCTTCTCTTTTGTCGGCAATCCTATCTTGAGTCTAGCAGTTTAGTCGGCCACTGTCAACCCTCCGACAGATACTATAGACCATCATCGACCACCGTAGACGCTCTGACAGCCACTGTTGTCCCTTACCCAACCTGGATCAAACCTCTGACAGCCCAGACCAAACCACCGTTGTCCCTCACCCAGCCCAAGCCTTCGGCAGTTCGCATGGGCTTCTTGACAGCCTATTAGGCTCAGTCGGCAGCCCTAGGGGCCTATCGGGAGCTCCACTGGCCCTCTTGGCCTCTGTCGGCTTCTCTCCTGCCTCTTAGGCTACTGTCGGCCATCCTCACAACAGGTCTTCTCTGTCTCCTACAATGGTTTCACCCTATATATTGTTTAAAACAAAAACAACAAAATGGAAAAAACAAAAAGAGAAAAAAAAAAATGAAATGATAAGCTTAAAAAAAAAATAAAAAATAAAAAGAGTCCTTTTTTCATATGATATTCTTGTGGTCGTAGTGTTTACTATTTCTCCACTCTCATCTTTCGGGTTTGTGATTGGCATCGTGTTTGAGGAATAGGTAATAGAGTCTCCATGGTGGATTTGACCAGTGCATCTACTGCCTCTCAGCTATCTCAGGGCGAGGGTTCTATTATCCCTTCCACTATGACCGATAACCTCCACACTGGCCTTAGAATCATCACCTCTCTATTCAATAGTCAAAATTGCCTAGCGTGGTCGTAGAGTCTGACTATTTTCTTGAAGAGCAAGGGGAAGATAAGATATGTAGATGGGCGGATTCAAGCACCCAGTATCACCGACCCTTATTATGATCAATGGGAGATCACCAATTCTTTAATTATGGGCTAGTTGATCAATTCTATGGTTCCGGAGATTGGAGAGAGCTACTTGTCTATGGACACTGCCTAGGATATTTGGGGGGTCGTAGCCACTACTTACCCCAAGAAGGGGAACTTCTCACAGGCTTTCAAGTTACGTCACTCCATTGAAAGGTCGACACAAGGTGAACAGACTATTCTTCAGTATTTTACCTTCCTTAACAATGGGTGGAAGCGGCTTGATCACCTTAAGGATTACAAGCCTATCTCTCCCACTAATTCTATTGGTTATCGGAAGTTTGTGACGCAAGAGTGGGTCTTCAAGTTCTTGGAAGGCCTAAATGTGGAGTATGATCTGGTTCGGAGCAGAATCCTAGGTATGGATATGCTTCCTTCTCTCCAAGAAGCCTTTGCTTTTGTGCAGAATGAGGAGAGTCGCCGTTCTGCGATGCTTCCTTCTGCTACTATTGATTGTTCGGCCTTGGTTTCTGCACCCTCTCGCGATGGCGACCATGTGACTCGTGGTTCTCATCCTTCCTCTGAGAAAAATAATCTTTTCTGTGACTACTGTCATCGACCTCGCCACAAACGAGAGACTTGTTGGAAACTGCACGGAACTCCCTCTGGTGGTAGAGGCGACTGTCCTGGTACTCGAGGGGGTCAGTCTGGTACTAGAGGCTGCGGGGCCAATGCACGAGCCCATCTTTCAGGCACTGTTGAGCCATCATCTTCATCTCCAATTGTCTCCTCCGCTACTGATGTTTTGGGATTATCTGCCTTGGATTTTGAGATTGCTCTTCGCCACTTGCTAGACCGTCGAGCCTCCACTTCTGCTACAGGTGTACCCTCTTCTTCCTTTGCCAATTTAGGTAACTTGACTTCCTCCCCATATGCATTGCTATCTCATATGACTGTACCATGGATTATTGATTCTGGTGCTTCCGACTATATGTCTAGCTCTTCTAATTTACTTTCAGAGTATAACCCCTCCTCAGGTCAGGAAAAAGTGCATATTGCTGATGGTACCATTTTGTCTGTGTCAAGAAAACGTTTAATTCATGCCACCTATTCTTTCCTTTGTCTTCAATCCTCCATATTCCCAATTTCAATGTTAATCTTCTATTTTTGAGTCATATTACCCATGACTTAAATTGTAGCATGACGTTTTTTTCCCAATCATTGTCTTTTTCAGGAACTTATCACAAGGAAGAGGATTGACAGTGGTAGAGAGGAACATAAGCTCTACATTCTGGATCAGACAGACAAATTGGCTCATTCATCTATTCAGTTACCATCCACCAAGGCAGACATTTGTCTGTGGCACCGTCGCTTAGGACATCCCTCATTTTTATTACTTAAGCATTTATTTCCTTCTGTTTTTGAGAAAAATAATGTGTCAGATTTTCAATGTGAGTCTTGTCAACTTGGAAAACAACACAGAGCCTCTTTTACTCCTATTAATAAAAGTTTAGTTCCATTTTCTTTGATTCATTCTGATGTATGGGGTCCATCCCGTTTTGTGTCTTCAACCGGTCAAAAATGGTTTGTTACCTTCATAGATGATTGTTCCAGGACCACTTGGGTCTATTTGATGACAGATAAAAGTGAGGTATTTTCTGTATTTCAAAACTTCCATAAATGGTTTGTACTCAATTTGGGGCGGTTGTCAAAATTTTACGTTCTGATAATGGGGGGGAATATATTGACTCTGGTCTTGCCATTTACTTCGCCTCTAAAGGCATTATTTACCGGACTCCATGCACTAATACCCCTTAACAAAATGGTGTTGCAGAATGCAAAAATCACCATCTCCTTAATGTTGCCCGTTGTCTATCCTTTGAGATGCGGGTTCCTCGATCCTATTGGGGAGAAGCGGTTCTCACTGCCGCTTATTTGATTAATTGTCTTCCTACCCAAGTCCTTCCAAAATAAACACCTCTTCAAGTTTTGTTTGGGTCTACCTCTTTTGGGTTGTCCCTTTCTCCTAAGATTTTGGCTTTGTCCATAATCATTCACCCACTCGTGGTAAATTGGATCCTCGGTCTCTTAAGTGTGTTTTCCTAGGTTGTTCTGCCACTAAAAAGGGTTATAAGTGTTATCATCTTCCCACTCGCAAATGGTTTGTCTCTATAGATGTCACTTTCTTTGAGTCCTAGCCTTACTTTCCGACACCACCGGTATCACAGTTATCCCTTCAGGCAGAGCCTTGGAGTGAAGAGATTCCTATTCCACTTCTGCCCATGGTTGAATAGATAGAGGATGATGAGCCAACAGTTGTTGAGGAAAAGGCATCAAGCAAAGTTTATATCAAGGACAAGGACAGACAACAAGTCACCTGGATTTAAGAGACTACTTTCCTTCCTCTACTGCCAACTTCTTCTCCGGATGAGTGTCCAGAGTCAACCCCCTCTCCTAAGAGTCCAGGTAATTCTGATTCTAATGCTTCCATTCTTGATTTTTCATATCTTAATGTTCCCATTGCTAATAGGAAAGGAGTTAAGTCATGTACTCAACATCCTATTAGTAATCATGTCTCTTATTTTCATTTGTCTTCCTCATATAAAGCTTTTCTGTCTAAAGTGTCTTTTGTGAGTCTATGTACCAATTTTTAGGATGCTCTCTCTATTCTGGAATGGAAACATGCCCTGATGGAAGAGATGAGAACTCTCAGCAAGAGTGGCACTTGGGAGTTAGTGGAGTTACCTAGAGGCAAAAATCCAGTTGGATGTAAGTGGGTGTACATGGTAAAATACAAAGCAGATGGTTCCATAGAACAGTACAAAGCAAGACTGGTTACTAAGGGCTTCACTCAGACTTATGGAGTGGATTACTAGGAGACATTTGCACCGGTTGCTAAGATGATTCTGTGAGAATCTTACTCTCTCTTGTTGCAAATTTGGATTGGCCACTTCACCAGTTTGATGTGAAGAATGCCTTCCTTCATGGAGACCTACCAGAACAGGTCTATATGGATATTCCTTCTGGTTTTGCAGATACTAAGTCCAACGGTAAAGTATGTAGGCTCCGAAAGTCACTTTATGGGCTAAAGCAGTCTCCTAGGGCTTGGTTTTAAAGGTTTGCTCAAGCTATACTGAAATATGGGTTCAAGCAAAGTCAAGTTGATCACACCTTGTTCATGAAACACTCCTCACATGGCAAGACCACAACTCTTATTGTCTATGTTGATGATATTGTTCTGACAGGAGATGATGTTAAGGAGATTCCTCGTTTGAAAGAATGCTTAGCCAAGAAGTTTGAAATCAAAGACTTATGCTATTTGAAGTATTTTTTGGGCATTGAAGTAGCTCGGTCCAAAGATGGCATCTTCATATGCCAAAGGAAGTATGTACTTGACCTGCTAAAGGAAATTGGAATGCTTGGAGGTAGACCATGTGATACACCTCTAGAACCGGGCCAAGAACTGAGTGAGGATCAAGAGGGAGATCCAGTGGACAGGGGGAGATACTAGAGACTAGTGGGCAAGCTCATATACTTATCCTACTCATGTCCAGACATTGCCATTACCGTGAGCATGGTAAGTCAGTTTATGCATGCTCCTAGAACTTCCCACTTAGAGGCAGTTATGAGAATCTTGAGAGACCTAAAGTCTTCTCCTGGAAAGGGTCTCTATTTCTCAAAACATGGCCATCTTAGTGTAGAGGCATTTACTGATGCAGATTGAGGTTGATTGTCACTTCATTTGAGATTTACTACTACAGAAACACTTAGAAAATATGAGGAAGAAGAACTCCGAAAATATGAGGAAGAAGGAATATATTTCTGTTATATTCAAAACTTCTTATCTTACAAGACCAAATGACACTCCTTATATAGGAGATATTACAAACATCATTATAACCCATTATATGCCACTTACATATTATATATTACCACTATCTACCACTATCATATTATATACATGCCACTATCTACCACCAACACCACTATTATATTCTATACATGCCACTATCCTTCACCAACACCACTATCATATTATATACATTAACACAAATTTCCAGCAGAAACAGTTGACAACTCCTTATGTTCGCTCTGAAGACTAGTTGGGTGACATCCTCACCTAGCCTTTACTCCGTCCTTCATTAGAGGTTGTCTGCCAAGCTAAGCATGTTCAACATCTATGCTCCAACTTGAGGGGGCAAGTTAGATTTGTTATGTTATTCTATGTTAAGTTATGCGCTTGAGGGCAATAGTGTCATTGTACTTATTCCCTTATTAATATAAACACATATGTTTAGAGAGGTAAGAAACCTAATTAGGTTTTATGCTCTCTCCCCCAGAAAATCTCTATTCTCTTCTCTCTCTCTCTCTCTCTCTCTCTCAATTCTTGTGTTTCATTTTTAACTTGGTATCAAAGCAAAAAGAATTTTTATATTCTTTTCTTCCTATATATTTTATTTTTTTATTTTTTTTTCCTATTCTTCCCGAAAAAAACCAAACCAAACCAAGCCTTGCCTTAAATCCCATCAAATGGGGTCGGCTACATGAATCCTTCTTCTCCACGCAACTCTATCAAATGCCATTTCATTAGCCAAATTAAGTAGATTCATGTCTCTATACACCACCATGAACAACTAGGGTGGAGGATTCACCAGAAAAAATTTCAAAATTTTTTGACTTTAAGTTGCCTATTTTTTCGATTTTTCTTTATTTTTTTGGGAAAATAGGTCCATTTTTTTTTATTTCTTCGTTCTGTCAGTTTTTTGATCAATTCTTCACTTGGGCCCACAACTATTGGAGCCAACCAGATGCCCTAGGCTGTTTTTTGACTTCGGTTGATGCGTTTGGATGGTTTTTGATTGGTTTTTGGATTCATAGAGCAGTCGGACTTCCTCCAAGGTCTGTGTGTTGCTCCTTTGCTTCGGCCACTATTTTTTTGGTCATTTTTTAATGCTATTGGGTTGTTTCTGTTGAGCAACAATTTCCTTTTGATAGATTTATGTGGTTGTCTTTCTTGTTCGGTGTGCTAGCACCACTCTAGGCCATAGCAGATGATGGTAAGACCCTTGTAGTCAGCGAAGTGAAAGAATCTAATTCTAATATCTCTCTTGGTGATAACTCCTCTCTCCAGCTTACTTCGGTCAAGTTAGATGGTACTAATTATCAGGTTTGGTCCTGTTCCTTTCAATTGGCCATTACTGCTCGTGGCATGCCTGGTTACATCAAGGGGATTACTCAAGCTCCCTGGGAGGATGGACCAATCCGAGATAAATGACAAAAGAAGAATGCTCTTGTCATAATAACTTGGCTTATTAACTCTATCCACTCCAGTATTAACAACTCCTTTGTTTTGATGGATACCGCTCATGAGATTTGGACTGCTACTACTTAGATGTACTCCCAACGTGGCAATGATGCTCAGGCTTATGAGTTGCAGAAGAAAATACTAAGGTTTGACCAGAAGGATAGGTCCCTTGCCGAGTACTATGCCGAGTTGAGTAGTTTGTAGCAAGAACTCAACTATTATCAGAACTTCCATGCTGTTTGTTCTTAAGATGCTATTACTACCTTTCAGCTGATGGTGTCCAAGGAGAGGGTCTATGATTTTATTGCTGGTCTTAACATTGAGTATGATCAGATTCGTGTTCAGATTCTTGGCCGAGATCCTTTGCCCACTGTGCATGAGGCATATGCTTATGTTCAGCAAGAAGAGAGCATGTAGTGCTATGGCTCATCAAACTCTCCAAAATCGCTCTGCTCTCGCTATTTCTTCTGCTCCAAAGGATGGCCATGTCTCCAAGTCTGGGAACAAAGGTACTAGTGTTGATCGTGGTCCAATTACCTATGATTATTGTGGGAAAGACCGGCATGATAGGGAACATTGTTGGAAGTTACATGATCATCCTCCTCGAAGCCAGGGTGGAGCCCATAATGGTACTAGTGGTGGACGTGGTGGCGCTATTTGCTCCCATGCCAATCTCTCTAAGTCTTCTCTCAGCAACCCGAGTGATTCTGCTACACTTTCCCATGATGAGTTGCACACTCTGACATTTGATGGCTCGACTTGATTCTTCCTCAGTCCCTGCTTCTGATCCTCTCTCTACTTCCAACTTTGCTTTCACAAGTATTCCTACAAGTGCCTTGAGTGCTTCTTCTTCTCCTTCATTTCCTTGGATCATTGACTCTGGCGCTACTGATCACATGACAAGTTTGTCTCATCTTTTCCACTCTTACTCTCCTTGTTGTGGCAAGGACAAAGTACGAGTTGCTAATGGGTCGTTTGATGATTTTAGAGAATAATCAGATTAGGGAATGATTAGGATATCATCCCCTATTTATATTAATGAAGATTAATAATTACAAAGGAGCTCTAAGGCATAGAATAATTACAAAATAATAACCCAAATGATAATATATTATTCTAACACTCTCCCCTCGAGCTGGTGCGAAGATATTTCTCATGCCCAGCTTGCCTAATGTGTCATGAAATGGCTTACTCCCAACTCCCTTAGTAAAGATATCAACAAGTTATTCACTAGACTGAACAAAAAGAGTACATATTGTGCCACTAGTAAGTTTCTCCTTAATAAAGTGGCGATCAATCTCAACATGCTTTGTCTTGTCATTTTGAACTGGATTGTGAGCGATGTTGATACCAGCCTTATTATCACAATATAGCCGTATGGACCCCGTCTAAACAATACCTAGATCACTCAACAATAACTTGATCTATTAGAACTCACACACCCCTTATGCCATAGCTCTAAACTCAGCTTCTGTACTTGACCTGGCAACAACATTATGTTTCTTACTTCTCCAAGTAACTAGGTTGTCTCCAACAAAGGTGCAATACCCTAAAGTCGATCTCCTATCAGTTACTGATCCAGCCCAGTCAGGATCTGTATAGGCTTCTACAAGAAGATGATCATACTTTGAAAAAATAAAGACCCTTACCAGGAGCAAACTTCAAGTACCTTAAAATTATCATGATAGCCTCTAAGTGAATCTGATGAGGAGCATGCATAAAATGGCTAACAACACTGATAGCAACAGTAATATCAAGACGAGAGTGAGATAGGTAAATGAGCTTACCCACTAATCGTTGATAGCTCCCCCTATCAACAACTGCTCCTCCTTCATCATCTCTCAGTTTCTGATTGGGCTCCAATGGAGTGTCATAGGCGTTGCAGCCAAGCATCCCAGTTTCTTTCAACAGGTCAAGCACATACTTCCTCTGTGAGATAAATATCCCATCCTTGGAGCGAGCAACTTCAATTCCCAGAAAATACTTCAAGCTCCCCAAGTCTTTGATTTCAAAATCCTTGGCTAAATATTTATTCAACAGAGGTATTTCCTCACTATCATCGCCCGTAAGAACTATGTCATCTACATAAACAATGAGTGCTGTAGTCTTACAACGTGAGGAATGTTTCACAAACAAGGTGTGATCTGTCTACCTGACTCTGTTTGAAGTCATATTTAAGCACAACATGAGTGAATCTCTCAAACCAAGCCCTTGGAGACTGTTTGAGACCATATAATGACTTCCGAAGCCTGCATACTTTGCCTTCTGTCTGATGATCCTCAAAACTAGGAGGAATGTCCATATATACCTCTTCGTCGAGGTCACCATGGAGAAAGGCATTCTTTACATCAAACTGATGAAGTGGCCAATGTAGATTAGTTGCTAGAGAAAGAAGTACTCTAACTGAATTCATCTTAGCTACGGGTGCAAAGGTCTCCTGATAGTCAACGTCATATGTCTGAGTGAACCTTTTTGCCACAAGTCTAGCCTTGTAATGCTCAATAGAACCATCCACTTTGTGTTTCACAGTATACACCCATTTGCATCACACAAGTCATGCCCTTAGGTAACTCAGTCAGTTCCCAACTGCTATTCTTCCTAAGTGCTTTCATTTCCTTGATCATGGCAAGTTTCCACTCAAACAAGACTAGTTGCTAAAGGGTTCACTCAGACTTATGGCATTTACTACCAGGAAACCTTTGCACCAGTGGCCAAGATGAATTCCATCCGTGTTCTTCTTTCCTGTGCAGCAACTCTAGGATGGCCATTACAGTAGTTAGATGTGAAGAATGCATTTCTTCATGGGGATCTAGAAGAGGAAGTGTATATGGATGTTCTTCTAGGTTTTTCTTCTCCAGCCACTAAGGGGAAGGTTTGCCGGTTAAAGAAGGCTTTGTATGGGTTGAAACAATCTACTAGAGCTTGGTTCGATAGATTTCTTAAGGCGATTCTCAGATTTGGGTATAAGCAAAGCCATGCAGATCATACCTTGTTCATCAAACAGTGTGGGGATAAAATCACTATACTTATTGTTTATGTGGAATGATGAAGAAGAAATGTCCAAAGTCAAAGCTCAACTTTCCTGGGAATTTGAAGTTAAAGACCTCGGACCCTTACAGTACTTTTTTGGAATTGAGATTGCTAGATCAGATAGGGGCATCTTTATTTCTCAAAGGAAATACGTCTTGGACTTACTTGAGGAGGTAGGCATGTTAGGATGTAGGCCTGCTGATTCTCCTATTGAGGCTAATCACTAGCTCAGTAGTCATGACGGAGAACATGTGGACAAAAGGAGGTATGAAAGGCTTGTGGGGAGACTGATATACCTTTCTCATACCAGGGCGGATATTGCATATGTTGGCGTTGTTAGTCAATACATGCATGATCCTCGGATGGGGCATTTGGATGCAGTTCATCAAATCGTAAGGTATCTTAAATCAACGCCTGGAAAAGGCATTTTGTTCTCCAATCATGGTCATCTAAGGTTAAAGGTCTTCACCGATGCAGATTGGGCTGGTGCTATTGATGATAGGAGATCTACCACAGACTATTGTACATTTGTTGGAGGAAATTTGGTCACTTGGCGGAGTAAGAAGCAGTCCGTTGTTGCTAGATCAAGTGCGGAAGCGGAGTACCGAGCCATGGCTCATGGCATTTGTGAGTTGATGTGGCTGAAAGTTTTATTGGCTGACCTAGGATTGTTGAGTGGTCGTATGCGACTATATTGTGATAATAAGGCTACTATTAACATTGCTCATATCCGGTTCATCAGCAAGATAGAACTAAACACATCGAGATTGATCGACATTTTATCAAACAGAAAGTGAATAGTGGCATCATTTGTTTGTCTTTTGTCACTTCTACAAATCAGTTAGATGATGTGTTTACCGAAGGGTTAGGAAGTAAAGTGTTTCATCCTATTGTATACAAGTTGGGCATGAGGGATATCTATACACCAACTTGAGGGGAGTGTTAAGTTATGTACTTGAGGGTAATAGTGTCATTGTACTTATTCTCTTATTAATATAAATACATGTGTTCAGAGAGGTAAGAAACCTAATTAGGTTTTGTGCCTTCTCTCCCAGAAAATCTCTATTCTCTTCTCTCTCTCTCTCTCTCTCTCTCTCTCTCTTTCTCTCTCTCTCTCTCTCACAATTCTTGTGCTTCATTTTTAACTTTTTACTTTATATTGAGGTTATTATTGTCATTGCAACATTAATGTTTTAATAAAAATATGTGTTGGGTGAGGGTTTTTCATTATGACCCAAAAACCTATTCTCTACATTATCTGCTCTCCTCTTCTTTTCTCTACTCTCTTTCCTCAAGAACCCTAATCCTAATTCCTTTGAACTTTACACTCAAAATGTCTTCCTGCTCTTTATTTCTTAACAAAACACAAATTTGTATCAAGACGGGGAGGAAAATGCAAAAAGGATGAGTGAAGTAATGATAAACTGTGACTAAATAATTACCAGACCTGAAAGATTAAACAATAAAATTGGAATCTCACTGACGAAAAAGCTATATCACGCAAGAGGACTGCTTTTACCTAGTTTGAAAAATTAAGAATCCACTAAACCATGTGTATATTGAGTACAATTTTAATATGTATTTAAGCTATCTAAAATCGGCTTGACCCACCTGCTGTTGAAACCCATCTTAATGGCTTTCTTATGACTCCTGTGGTAATTGAATACTGGGTCCGTCCCTGGTTATAAGCATGGTTTTTCTGCACAATATTCTCTGTAAATATGGTTATTTTTCAGGATGCATAATAGTACTTCCCCTAATTGTTATCAAAAACACATTGACAGAACTTCCCCTCCAATTTAATAAGTAAAGTAGTTACATAAATAACACTCTTCCACTTCGTTGTCCTCATTTTAATATTATGAGTAGCCGATCCTTAAAAAAATAAATTAATTAAAATTTACCATGTGTGACCACTTCAATTAAAATTTAGTTTTCCAATATATATCATATAGCAAAACCTAACTTAATTTTAAATATTTCTGTAAGCTGCATGTGCAGGTTCATGCACACAAACCCCACCATTACAATAGTAATGTAGACTGATAATAACTACAGCAAAGTAAGGGTAGGCACAACAATTATATAGACTGGTATCAGGTTTCAGTCTATTCTAGCAGTACTAGATCAATCTAGAGGTTAGCTTTACAATAATGAATAACCACTATGAAATGAAAATCATAGAATCTACAAATTCAGTGCATGTATCTCCTAAGTGTTCGACATCACACCAGGTAGAATAAAAAGAGCTACTCTGTTGAAGTAGAATGAAATCATCAATTATTATTTAGGTCAGTAAGACACATATCAACACAGTTCAATTGAACTTGACATAGACCAAATGAAGATAAAACTAATTAACAAACCAACATGATGGAACTTCAATTAGGATTGTGGGCAGCTACACTTCTGATTTATAGATGGATTTTAATTTGAATTGATGTACACAGGAAAAGGTTATGAATAATGGGAAAAGCCAACAATAATTCCTAAACAATCAAGAAGCTCCAAGACTCCTCATTGGAGTTGTCATTTCAAGTACAGATCATGGAAGGGGCTTCACAATTAAAAAAGAAGAAGTAAGGACACTCATAATATCTAGCTTCTACACTTGTCAAGCGATCTGGCATTTCCGTTTCTATTGCATCTATTCTTCCTGAGGCATAAAATGCTCAAGATTGATGCAATAAAATGGTTTACAAAGATGTGGCCGGGAATGATGCAACAAAATCATTTTCTGAAAATGCTGAAAGTCTACACAGGCCACAGCTAAACAATCAAGTCAAACTCTAATTAACACATGCCCGTACTTTTTGAGTTTCATCAACTCACTCTTGATACCCCAATTGAGGTTTCCTGGAAAATCATTCACCACCATCCCTTTTCCTTAGGCTATGTTTGATTTATGGATTTGGGTAAGGATTTGGAAAAGATAGATAAAATGTGAATCAAATATAACTACATTTCACCTACGTTTCACACACATTTTATCTTTCCCTTTCTAAATCCCTCACCAAAATCCATGAACCAAACATAGCCTTAAAAGGAAAACAAAGTGCCTAAAGATTTCTTAGACCCAAACATCTGGATGAGCCAACAAGTATGATCTCCGAAGTGGATTTTGAGTTAGAAATTTTTTCAGTCATTCATTATCACCAAGACCAAGAGGTTTCTATCAGGCAGGTGTAACCATGGTTCTAAGTCCCATTTCAGGGGTAGATCTTAGTTATTCGACACAAGAAAAAATAGATTCTACTCAAAAGAGACATAAAAAAATAAAAATATACCATTAAGCCATAAAAAAAAAAAATAAAACTTCAAGTAGAATGTGGTAGTAAAATCAACAACTTCAATATCAATCACAATACCATTATGCCATAAAAATAAAAAATACAATAAGGCTGAGAAATGCTCAAATACTTTACAAACATACACAAGGATGTATAGAAGAGTATAGATTCTCAAACACATCACACATTGAACGTAATCGTATAGGTAGTACAAGCACAAGAATATTTAACATGGGTTCTGTGGCCAGTATGATATAACAGTGAACTACAATTCCATGTCACTGTATGAGTGTTATTCTTGAGTCATGAATATCGAAACAAAACAAAAAAATTCCATCAACTCTCTTATATCCCTCTAACTAACAATAAGGATCATTTTAGTTTCCATAAATTGACAATAAGAATTCAGATTTTGAAATAAACTATTAAGGTCTGAAAAAACATATTAACATTAATTTATAATGTAACACTACAAAATTAAATTTTTATCTCAGAAAATAAGTACAGAAAAAGAGCCCCGTGTACTGAACATGAATTTAACTGTAAATTGATAAATTTGTTTTACTTAAAAAAGTAATAAAATTGTTGAGTTCCAAATTTATTTCAGATGAAGGCCGACAAAACATTAATGTTTTGGCATCCTTTCAGCATTGCTTGTCAGCTTATGCCGAAATTATTTTCATTTTTTCATAAAACCTCCAAAGGCAATGATAGAGTATACATCGGGAGGTCAATCAACATGAATTTATGTTGGACACATGGTCGAAAAAGATAACTTCAGTATCCTCTCCACCATGGCACATTTTCTTTTTCAACTTGCATTTCAATTATCACAATAACTCCGCCAGGGTTGTTTAACAACCCCGCCGGTCCCAAGCCCGGGTAAATGAGGAGAGTTGTGTGTTAGGTAGCCAACAGCCAACACGTAAAAAAAGTCGCTCAGATCCCTTATGAAAATGAATCCCTACTTTGAATTGATTAAATGCTAGGTTGTTCCTCTTAAGTGACGCGTCGCGCCTGCCTCCGGGTGTTTCGAAAAGTGAGCAAGGGGCGCCGCATCAATGCCTGAGTGCGGTGAAAAATGGGCAAAGGTTTCCGCATTTTCCTGAATGAGCACGGATAAAGAAGTTAGTCCAAGACTATAGGTTTAGGATAGCCACATGGAATGTAGGAACTTTAATTAGTAAGACTATGGAATTGGTAGATGTCATGATTAGGAGGAGAGTCAGTATAATTTGCGTATAAGAAACTAAATGGATGGGTGAGAAATCCAGGGAAATAGAGGGTACCAGTTTTAAACTGTATTATAGTGGCAAGGATACATACTAGAATGGGGTAGGAATAATAGTTGCTAAGGGTCTTGTGAAAAATGTAGTGACAGTCATTAGAAAAGGTGATCGGATTATATTAGTTAAGCTAGTTATTGGAGAGAATATAGTGAACATTATTAGTGCATACTGTTAGAATAATATATTATTTTGTAATTATTCTATGCCTTAGGGCTCACCTTGTAATTATTAACTTCATTAATATAAATAGGGGATGATATCCTAATCATTCCCTAATCTTGGAATTCTCTAAAATAACATGGTATCAGAGCCTAACCCTAAAATCTAAATTCCTCACCCATACAGTACCCACCGGAGCCACCACACAATCGTCAATAGCCACCACAGAGCCAATCGTCACACCCTTTCTCGTCACAAAGCCAGTCGTCACAGAGCCAGTCTCGTCACTCGCCAACGACGCTAAGGCCAGGAGGCCTGATGGCAGTGGCCAACTGGGCTGAGAGAGCTCTAGACAGCCCCGACTGGGTGTGTCGTTCCATCAGTCCCTGTCAACTTGGAAGCTTTGGTTCTCTTTTCGTGATGATGTGTCACTGAGTTACCTTTGTTTGCCGTCTGTATTTCAACTAAACCTCTACTTCATTTTTCCCTTTAATCTAAAAAATAAATAAATAAATGCAGTAAAGGAAAAAAAAAAAAAAAAGGTTAATGAGTTTTTAAGTCCTTAATTTTCTTAGTGGTCATTGTGTTTGTATTTCTCCACCTTCCGGGTTTGTGATTAGCACTAGTTTTGTTGAGAGTTCGGTAATACAGTATCTATGGCAGATTCCACCGATGTGTCCACTACTTATCAGACACCTAGGAGTGAGTTTTCCTATACCTACCAAGGTTTTCAAAGGCGTACACGAGGCATGACTTGAGGCAAGGCGTACGGAAAACGCACAAATGCGTTCTTTTTTGGGCAAGACACCAGCTATGGTTACGTGTCAAACGCAGAGGCGTAAGCATCTGTCGCGCTTTATGCGCTTTTCACGCTTTCGACAGCGAGGCGCAAGCCTTTGCGGAGTTCGATTCAAAAATCAAAAAATGGAAACAATAGAGTATTTGATGGACACTTGCTATATAGGACTTTAATTGAAACAGAAATTGCTCAAGAAGAAGATATTTTGTTAGTCAATATTCTTCAAATCAGAGTCCCAACAAGTTCGAATCAGTCTTCTAATCTACTCCAACGAACTAGGGTTTTCCAGGTATGAAGTCACTCTCTCTTTCTCTCGAGTTGAGTCTAGTCTCTCTCTCTCTCTCTCTCTCTCTCTGTCTCATTATGTTTTCTGAATCGTCTCTCTCTCTCTCGTTTTTCTGCATCGTGTCTCTCTCTCTGTGTTCTCGTTGGTTCTTTCTCTGTTTGTCCACTCTGACTGTGATGTATATAACTTTTTTGTTTATGAACAAGGACTGATGTATATATCTATCTCTCTGTTTTTGTGCACACAAATATCTGTGTTGTACTTGTCTAACGTATTATTATTATTATAACTTAGCTTTACTTCTTTAATTTAATATTATTTTTATCTTTTATTTTTTTGACAGACTTTAATTTATTATTATTATTATTATTATTGTTAATATTCTATTCTTCTTTTTGCCATCCCATCCCACTTAACTAGTATCTTTTTTGTTTTGTTTTTTAATTTGTTTATTTTTATACAGTGCTACTGTTGATAAGTTTGTGGGGACAAAAAAAAAATGACTAAACCCAAAGGCCAAAGAAAAGATTTTGTCTAGAAGTACGTAAAAGAAGTTGATGGGGAAAAGTATTTTAGATGTAAATTTTGTGATCAAACTTGTAATGGTACTGTAAGTCGATTTAAAAATCATCTAGCTGGCACACATAAAGGTATTAAACTGTGTTAATGAGGATGGCTTAGAGTGACCTATTATTTATTTAGTGCTTTGTTTATAGGGTATTAGAGTTTAAGTTATTTTGTTTATTGAACAATTGGAATTTAAGTTATTTTGACCATCACTTCAAGTTATTTTTTTTATTATAGTATTCATTGAGAATGACTTAGAAAGCTCTTATAATACTTGAAATTATTAATTAATTTTGGTTTTATGCTTAGGATGGGCTTTTAAGAATTTTATTTGGTAATTCTTATTTTTTTTTTTTCTCTTTTTATGTTATATTTAATTAATTTTGTATTTTATAAAATAAAAAAAAAAATCAAAATTCAAAAGGCTTACACCTCAATGCCTCGAGGTATAAAGTCTCGCCTTAACAAGGGTAAAACACCTCGCCTGGCACTTTCGCCTTTAAAAACATTAATACCTACTACTATAACCGATAACCCCAACCCTAGTCTTAAAATCACTACTTCTCTATTTAATGGTCAGAACTATCTCACGTGGTCGCAGAGTTTGACTATGTTTTTGAAGAGCAGAGGGAAGATGGGGTATGTAAATGGCAAGATACAGGCACCCAACAAAACTGACCCAGGTTATGGCCAATGGGAGATTACCAACTCTTTAATTGTAGGTTGGCTTATTCATTCGATGGTACCAGGCATTGGCGAGGGCTACTCATCTATGGAGACTGCATAAGATGTTTGGGATGCTATAGCTACCACCTATTCCCGCAAAGGGAATTTCTCACAAGCATTTGAGTTACGCCGCTCTATTGAGAGCTCTGTTTAGAGGAAACAAACGGTTCTTCAGTACTTCACCTTCCCCACTAATGGCTGGAAACGCCTTGATCACCTACAGGACTATAAGCCTGTTTGCACTGCTGATTCAGTCAGGTACCGGAAGTTCATTGCACAAGAAAGGGTTTTCAAGTTTTTGGCCGATCTTAATATGAAATATGATCCAGTTCGAAGTCGGGTTCTGAGTATGGACATTTTTCCTTCACTTTAGGAGGCATTTGCCTATGTATATAATGAAGAGAGTCGCCGGTATGCTATGATGTTCCCTGTCTCTACCGACCACTCAGCATTACTGTCTACCTCTAGAGATGGCCTTAGCCTGACTCCCATCCCTCCGTCTACTGCCAAGGAGTCTGTCTTCTGTGATTACTGTAAGAAGCCGTGGCATACTTGTGAGACGTGTTGGAAGCTTCATGGGACTCCATCCGGGGGTTAAGGTGATCGATCTGGTTCTAGAGGAGGTCGGGCAAGCCAGTCTAGAGGACGTGGCTCCTATCCATGGGCTCATCAGTCTAGTGATGTTGATACACTTGATTCTACTTCTGCTTCCGTTGGCCAAGCTTCTGATGGTCTCTCTGGTATGACTACTCATGATCTTGAGGATGTTCTGCGTCACTTGCTGGACTGCCGGTCTTCTACTGTTCTCAATACATCTTCCTCATCGTTTGCCCGCTCAGGTAACTTAGTCTCTTCTCCTTGTGTTTTCCTATCTCATACGTCTCTTCCCTGGATTATTGATTCTGGTGCCTTAGAGCATATGTCTGGTTCCTCCAACCTTTTCTCTACTTATAAGTCATTTTCAAATCAGGACAAAATTAGGATTACAGATGGTACTGTTTCTTCTGTTTCTGAGGAAAGTTTAGTCCATGTCACTCCTACTTTACCTCTCTCTTCTGTTCTCCATGTTTCCAATTTTTCTGTTAACCTACTATCCTTAAGTCATATTACAAAGGATTTGAATTGTAATGTGACATTTTTTCCTAATCATTGTTTTTTTAAGGACCTCATCATGAGAAGGACGATTGGCAGTGGTAATGCAAAAAATGGTCTATACTTCCTAGGTCAACCGGATAAGCTTGCTCATTCTTCCACCACGAGTCCTACTATCACCGATGATATATGGCTATGGCATCGGCATCTTAGGCATCCTTCTTTTATTTACTTAACCACTTATTTCCATCTGTTTTTTCAAACAATAATGTGTGAATTTTTTTAAGTCTTGTCAACTTAGAAAACAACACATAGTTTCTTTGCTCCCAGTTTTAATAAAAGTTTAATTACTTTCTTATTAATACATTCTGATATCTAGGGTCCATCTCGTGTTGTGTCTGTGAAAGGTCATCGCTGGTTTGTTATATTTATTGATGATTTTTCCCATACTACTTGGGTGTACCTCATGAAAGACGAGTGAGGTTTTCTTTGTGTTCCGCAATTTTCATAGGATGATTTGTACTCAGTTTGGAGCCACTATCAAAATATTCCGTTATGATAATGGGGGTGAATACATAGATTCTAGGTTGGGGCAATATTTTTCTACTCATGGCATTATCCATCAAACCTCTTGCACCAATACCCCTCAACAAAATGGAGTGGCGGAATGCAAGAATCGCCATCTTCTTGACATGGCTCGGTGCATGTGTTTTTCCAGTAGTATGCCTCGGTCTTGCTGGGGCGACGCTGTTCTCACCGCTGCACATCTTATTAATCATCTTCCTACCCAGGTCTTGCAAAAACAAGCTCCTCTTCAAGTCCTCCTAAGTTCCCAGTCCTTAATTTCTATTCCTCCCAAAATATTTAGCTGTGTCTATTTTGTCCATAATCACTCTCCTACTCGTGGTAAGTTGGACCCTCGTTCCCTCAAATGTGTTTTCCTTGGGTACTCCCCTACTCAAAAAGGGTATAAGTGTTACCACCCTCCTTCTCGTAAGTGGTTTGTGTCCATGGATGTCAGATTCTTTGAGTCCCAGTCCTATTTCTTGTCCTCTCTGGTGTCCTAGTCCTCACTTCAGGGGGAGCCTTAGTGTGAAGTGATTCCTATGATTTCTACGGTGAAACCAGTTGTTCTTGCACCACCACCTCCTACTGGGACTACAGAATCCAATGTCACCAAGGATAGGAAGGGCAAGCTTATGTCAGGGACAAAGACAGACAGAAAATTAACTGGATACAAGAGACCACTTCTGCTCCTCTACTGCCATCTCCTACTTCTGATGAGAGTCCAGGTAACTTTGAATCGAGAGTCCATTGATCTTGATGTTCCTATTGCTAAGAGAAAGGGTGTGAGATCTTATGCTCAACATCCTATCTCAAATTTTGTATCCTACTCTCATTTGTCGTTCCCATATAGAGAGTTTGTGTCAAATATTTCCTCTATTAGCATTCCTAACCATTTTCAGGATGCTCTTGCTACCTCCGAGTGGAAACTTGCCATGATTGAGGAAATGAAAGCACTTAGAAAGAATGGCACTTGAGAATTGACTGAGTTACCTAAGAGCAAACGACCTGTGGAATGCAAATGGGTGTATACTGTGAAACACAAAGCGGATGATTCTATTAAGCGTTACAAGGCTAGATTTGTGGCAAAAAGGTTCACTCAGACCTATGGCGTTGACTATCAAGAGACTGTTGCACCCGTGGTTAAGATGAATTCAGTTAGAGTACTTCTCTCTCTAGCAGCTAATCTAGATTGGCTACTTCAACAGTTGGATGCAAAGAATGTCTTTCTCCATGATGACCTTGAAGAAGAGGTATATATAGACATTCCTCCTGGTTTTGAAGATCATCAGATAGAGGGCAAAGTATGCAGGATTCGGAAGTCATTATATGGTCTTAAACAGTCTCCAAGGGCTTGGTTTGAGAGATTCACTCGGGCTATACTTAAATATAGCTTCAAACAGAGTCAGGCAGATCACACCTTATTTGTGAAACATTCCTCACTTAGTAAGACTACAGCACTCATTGTTTATGTAGATGGCATAGTTCTTACGGGGCGATAATAGTGAGGAAATTCCTCTGTTGAAGAAATATTTAGCCAGTGAATTTGAAATCAAAGACTGAGGGAGCTTGAAATATTTTCTGGGAATTGAAATTGCTCGCTCCAAGATTGGAATATTTATCTCACAGAAGAAGTATGCGCTTGATCTGCTGAAGGAAACTAGAATGCTTGGTTGCAAGGCCTGTAACACTCCACTAGAACCCAATCAGAAACTGGGGGATGATGAAAGAGGAGCAGCTGTAGACAGGGGGATCTATCAGCGATTAGTGGGTAAACTCATTTACCTATCTCACTCCCGTCCTGATATTACTGTTGCAGTAAATGTGGTTAGCCAGTTTATGCATGCTCCTCATCAGATTCACTTCGAGGCTGTCATGAGAATTTTGAGGTACTTGAAGTCTGCTCCTGGTAAAGGTTTTTATTTTTCAAAGTATGATCATCTTCGTGTGGAAGCATATACAGATGCTGACTGGGCTGGATCAGCGACTGATAGGAGATCGACTTCAGGGTATTGCACCTTTGTTGGAGGCAACCTAGTTACTTAGAGGAGTAAGAAACAGAATGTGGTTGTTAGGTCAAATGCAGAAGCTGAGTTTAGAGCTATGGCACAAGGGGTGTGTGAGCTCTTATGGATCAAGTAATTGTTGAGTGATCTAGGCTGATCAGACGGACTCCATGCGGTTATACTGTGATAATAAGGCCGCTATCAACATCGCTAATAATCTAGTTCAACATGACAGGACAAAGCATGTTGAGATTGATCGCCACTTCATTAAGGAGAAACTCACTAGTGGCACAATATGTACTCCTTTTGTGCAATCTGGTGAACAACTTGCTGACATCCTCACCAAGGGAGTTAGGAGTAAGCCATTTCATGACAGCTTAGGCTGGGCATGAGAGATATCTTCGCACCAGCTTGAGGGAGAGTGTTAGAATAATATATTATTATTTTGGTTATTATTTTGTGATTATTCTATGTCTTAGGCTCACCTTGTAATTATTAACTTCATTAATATAAATAGGAGATGATATCCTAATCATTCCCTAATTTTGGAATTCTCTAAAATAACACGTACACCGCCCAAGTAAGATTGGATGATCAGACTAAGAGAGATTTTTAGAACTAAATGGATGAGAGATTACAGGAGATACCCGTAGGAGTAAACCTAGTTATTATAGGTGGTGATTTCAATAGCTATGTAGGAATAAATAAACTAGGTTATGAGGGGGTGCATGATCGGTATGGTTTTAGTGATAGAAATGAGGCTGGAGAAAGTGGCATGGAAAAAAAGGATTTATGTAACCGACTCCATTTGATGGGACTTAAGGTTTGGTTTGGTTTGGTTTGGTTTGGTTTGGTTTATTTCAATTATCACAATCTACCACTTTCTATAGGATCAGAACTCCATTAAATAGCAGCCAGTTAAATATGAGGCATCTTATTAAGATACATTACTATTGCCCACAGTTAAAAAGTCAATCAGTGCGTTTGGTTTGAGTTTTTTGAATTAAGTTTTTTAAAAATTAAGTTTTTTGGTTTTCGTATTTTTTTGTTTTTAGTGAATATTTTTAAAATTTTAAACATTTTTTTTTTTTATAATCAAGCATATGATTCACTATGCTTGGTTTGCCTTTTCAAAAAACACTTTTCAGAAAATTCTACTTTCTTATTTTCTGTGTTCTTTTGTTTTTACTGATTTTTTTTAATATTTTAAGCAATTTTTAAAATTTTTAGACATACCTAACTTAGATGTATCTAAAAAGTAAAAAATTTGTGAAAAAATATTTTAAAAAATTAATAAATATAAAAAAATATAAAAAATGTATTGAATTCTCGTATTTTTTGTATTTAGTGAATTTTTAAATTATTTTTTCACAATTTTTTTACTTTTTATGTATATTTATGTTAGATATGTCTAAAAATTAAAAAAAAAATTGTTTAAAATATTAAAAAAAATCAGTAAAAACAAAAGAACACAGAAAATAAGAAAGTAGAATTTTCTGAAAAGTGTTTTTTGAAAAGGCAAACCAAGCATAGTGAATCATATGCTTGATTATAATACCAAACTGCTAAAATGATGTTTTTCGACAAAATTATCACCGTGTTGCCTTTACACGTGAAATTTGATTCCTTGTTAAATCACAATTTACCTCCCTATGGTTCGGCAAAAAAAACAAGGTGCCTCCCCTAAAATTTGATCAGTGACAGCAAACCACCACGGGGTCAATACCAAAGTGAAAAAATGAATGTTTGTAATGGAAGTGCTAGAAAGGTCAAAATAAACCTAATTATTTCTCCTATTATGTTTCTCTCATCTCTTATCTCCCATTTCTCTATCTTTCTTCTCTCTCTTCCCACCACCCATTAAAACTAGGGGTGTTCATTGTTACAAATCAAACTTCAGGAGGGCTTTGTGTTTTTTGACCTAACCACAATGGGTAAAGTGTAATTTACTCTTTATCTTTACTAGCTAATGGGCTCCAAATGATGATGTGTAATTTGATGCACATAAAGGGAATGGCAACCGGCCCACTGCATAAATCCTGTTCAACCATTGTACACTACCTAGTTGCAATTTTCAGCCAGAATTAAAACGACCAAAGCCCACCCATTAATATCACCCATCACCACTAGTCATGACCACCCCAAAACCACCACCACACTCCATCACTACCTGACATATACACCCAAAACCACCATCACCACCAGCAATTGGGGAGGGTAGATGATCTGCAGCAGGGGTGGAAAAGAAGAGGGGTTGCAACGGCTGGATGGAGATGGAGAGAAGGAATAGTTTGAGAGAGGTGGGACCGATTGGGGGGGCAGGGGAGTAGGAGAAAGGTGGGGAAAATGGAAGGTTCATTTTTGCAGTTTGGTATTGATCTTAGGGGAGTTTAAAGTTACAAATCAAGTTTCCAAGGGGGTTCCTGGCCTAACTATGAAGGGTTGAATTGCAATTTACCCACACATCAAAGCCATGTGTGGTTAATTTTGACGGCAAACGTCATTTTTGCCATTTGGTATTAACCCCAAGGGGTGTTCATTGTACCAAATCGAACTTCAAGGGAACTCTCTGTTTTTTGACCTAACCACAGAGGGGTAGAGTGTAATTTACCCAAAGATAAATAATTCCATTTCATTATCACTGGTTTGATCCAATTCCAAATATTATGAAGAACCACCTGCTACCGTTAGAAAGTTTTACAAAAAATAGTACCTCCCCGTAGCTGCATAGCACCATTGCAAAGAGAGTTTCTTAGTGTTTCCTGATCTTGCATTAATTTTTCTAGCTCCTGCTTCCAACTCTCTTGTGTTTCTGAATTATATTCAAAGTCACGAATCTAAATCACAAGCAAAATCAAATATGCAATACATAAGAAGGCACCTGCTATTGAGATCGTTATATTTGACATATTATTCATGCACTTATCTCACCAGAGAATAGGAGCTAGAAATTCTTGAATTTCAACAAAACAGAAGCTAAAATTGTTATCATAACAGGCATCAAAAAACACAAGGGCTGCTTGAGTGACAAACTCACTTGAAAACCTCTGTCGCGTGCCTTGGTTCTAAAGTTGTCAGCATCACGACTGAACAGTGTTACAGTATAAAGAGCATATTCATTGTCCTCATGTAGCTTCGTGGAAGATCTGGGGACCTAAAACGATTGGTTCAATCAAAAAGTAGTTTTTTTTTTATATACATTCCATTACTTCAAACATTGATACAATACATGACCAAGAAAGATGGCACTTCTGAATCGTAAAATACGTAACAAGCACAAATCTCTAATCCTCGGTGAACTTGCCAATTACATCTGTGGTGTAGCAATTAAAGCTACCATGCAATTTCAAATTCAAATAATAAACTGACAGTCATGATTACAAAATAAGGTGACATCATAAACAGGAAAGGGATTTTTACCACATAAGCAGTTAGTGTCTTGTAGCTTGACAACCAATCTTTCTGTGAGTATTTAGGGACAATAGCAAGGAGGGTTGTCAAATGCTCTGTTATGATGATATCCTGAGGCTTCACTAAATTGGACAGATCACAGACAGCCAAGCTGGAATAAGAAAAAGTTCAAATCAACTACAAAATCTAGACAAAGTATGTATCATGATACAATTTGATGTGTCAACCAAAATGAGGTCCTAGTATCTTTAAAAGGTCTGTAAATCAACAATTTCCCCACCCACCGATCCTTCATTATTACACTAAAAACCCTACAACATCACCACAACCTATCCTTACCCCAGTCCTTTCCCCAGCAAGCAGTAGAACCCCAGATCTCCAAGAATTGTCAATGCTTGTCAAATGTCAACATAACATTAATGTAGTAGCCAATTCTATTTTCCACGGAAATATGCAGAAGAACAAATATATTAATTATTGCTATTCTAGTAACAACAATTTTTTTAAGAATTATTCCAGTAATTTCCATAATACTATGTCAAGGTAGAACCAAATTTAATCTCTCAGTTAGCCTTTATCACAAGTAATGTCTATAAAACCACCACCCACCCTACCCCTCCCATGAAAAAAATTCGAATTTTAAACAACAATTCTAAAGTAGAGCATAAATAATGGATAATCCTATTGTTCTACGTAAAAAATGGCAATGTGACCACCCTACCCCTACTCCCTCTCACATATGCCTTGTATGACCCTACCCCCTCCTCCGTCTCTGCCCACATGAGTCACTTCCTGGTTACTTCATATGCAATGATGCCCAAGCACTTCTGTCATTATCACAAGCAAATTAATTTTCTACGTTACATGGACTCTTCAAAATAAATCAAATACTCGTGCCAACATTTGGGCAAGGGTGTGCAATGTGTCCGATACGATCCATCAAACACTTATGATATATTTATATTTAACATTATTATTTTATATGTATATATTGTTGTATAATTGATATAAAATGAGTAAAATTCCCTTTTGATATTGTATGTTACCTATAACCCATTTTATCTCGCATAATAGATTCAAAATATGACCCCTTTTTTGCCAAGTCCGCATACCCATTTATTTGAGGTTGGATGGGTCAAACTACTAGATATGCATCTGCATCCAACACTCACACCCAAGTCCATGTAACATAGGTTATTTTATAAATAAATAGTCTATTGTACTATCTCTCACTATGCCACCCACTTGACCACATTCAAAACATAAATAAATTATAGAGAAAATTACAAAAACATGGAAAGTAAGACAAAAAATTGAAAAAATATAGAGGAATCAATTTACATTACAACACGTGGGAAGATCAAAAGTAATTACAAATACATGGAGTTTGAATTTTGAGAGACAAAAATGGCCCTCTCTTACCTCCTTATTTCCCTCTCTGCTCCTTTCTCTTTATTCCCTTCCATCACTGATCTCATTTCCCTCCCAGAAAAAAACCCCAACCACCTGGCCTATCCCCCCAATCCCGACATCCACATACGAACACCTTATGACTTTCCCACCTTCCCTACCACCACTACCTCTCTCTCCCTCTTCCTTTCTTCCTCGCTCTCCCTCCCTTCTATTTTCCCTTTAGTTGCCACCACCCACCGGCCACCACCGCCGCAATCCCCTCTCTTCCCTCCCTTGTTTCTCTCATATCCTCTGCAAAACCCTATCCACCATCACCATCCTCCCTCCTAATCCCATAATCCCAACCACAGGCACCTCACACACCACCTCCTGCCACCATCAGCACCTACCACCACAACCACTATTATTCCCTTCTCCACCCACACAACCCTCTCCACCTATAAAAAAAATAAAAATAAATAAATAAGCCCAAACCTCCCTCCACTACCACCGTTCATCACTCTAGTTGCGAATTGCAGCAATAGTGGCCAGAAATTGCGGCAATGGTGGTGCATCAACACAAAATAAGAGGTTGAATGAAGGGAGTTAAGATCTGACTAAATTCAATGACAAGGGTTGGGATCTAGCCATTCTATGCTTCCCTAATCCCTCTTTCATCGCAGGATTTGGCCGATCTCGAATGCCATCACATCATTATAAAGGGGCTAGGGTTTTGAAGATAACAGGAAAAAAGGGAAGGGGATTGTGATGGTCAGGGTTGTGATAGGTGGTGGCTAACGGTGATTGTGGTTGCAACAGAGAAGACTTTTACCCTTTCATCTTTCACAAATTGTACTTTTTTTTCTCCAAAATTTTCTCAAATTGCTTCTTGTAGTTGATGGAGGGCAGTGGTGGTGGTAGTTGTAGATGTTGGCATGAGCAGTGGGGTGCAGTTGGTGGTTACAAAAGGAGGGAAGAGAGAGAAATAGAAGATGAAATATAGGGTGCAAAATTATTCAAGAATCCATGTTTTTGTAATTATTTTGGGTCTTCCCATGGGTCTGTAATTTTTATTTCCTTTCCACTAATTTGTAACTATTTCTTCTACTTCCCATGTTTTTTGTAATTTTCCCTAATTATGTGCTCCATACAGCACATAGAACTTCATCAAAGACCCCAATCTTGGAAAGTTAAAATATCCAAGAAAATGTATCCATGGAAATTTTGACAGTGGGACATACATCTGTAGCTCGGCTTTTCCCGCTCCCTTTCGGAAGAATGAATAGCCCTTACAGTTCGCACTCCACTTATGTGTTGGTTCTGATTCTGATTTCACAAGTGCAATGTGAAACAGTGAAACAGTGAAACACAAAAAGAGTCCAAATCCGGCAATTTCTTTTGGAAAATCGATGTTTGAATCAAATGCCAAAAATGGACTGCTTTGTCAGATATCAGAGTCGCCACCTAAATATTTATTTTTGAAAAATTTAGGAAACCCATGAATCGTGCCAAAGGCCATTAGTCCGTCGTTACCAAGGTGTCTTGGTTCGGGAACTTAGGAATGAGAGGGAAAGGTCAATAATTGAACACCCCACTCACTCGATCAAAGATCGGCATCTACTTATCATGATGTAATTTTTATGTACAGTATATGTTCTTATTCTGATTATTTAATAAATCCTAAAATTTATTATATGAAGCATACAAGGTATAGACTAGTTTGCTCAAATTGGAACAATTCAATTTCATATTTGTTTCTCGAAAAGGGTTTGAATTTGCCATCTCAGGTGGGCTTAATTTGCCACTTAACAAAGTGGGCTTAAAGTTTGTGAATTTGCCACTACAAAGTGGGCTTAAAACGTACATTCGTTGAATCATTCCAATTCAAGCAACAAGCCTTCATCCACATGCATTCAAACAGTTTATCATTTAAGCAATTAGCCTCATGGTAGGATGCTAAACATAATAAGAAAATTATGTACAAGCGAGATGCTAAAGCATAACAACTCACATATTTACCGACGTCTCGCGAACAAGCTACAAAACAAAGTTAAAAAATATGCATGATTCCTAACTGTACAATATGACAAATGCAACACATGTGATATGCAATTACTAGGCTCGGCTACTAATATGGCATATGAAATGATTTGATCACATGCGGTCTAAGCATGTATTCAAAGAAGTATTTAAATGACAATGTGAATTAGAATGATGCGCCAGGCCTTGGTGCATGCAATACAAGTGGATGCAAACATGAGTATGCTAAATTAAACATGATGTCCCTAATCTAACCATCATAAGCTGGTAAATAAAAGGGAGAAAGACGTGGGGTTGGAAGACATACACATTATTACAAGTTTGTTTGCCCTCGCGTAGGAGGGTCCGAATGTCCAAGTGTCCAAACAAATAATTATTACAAAACCGAATGAATAATAAATGAAAGGGGCTGTCTAATTTATTACAATAATTGATGTAAGGCAAGCCTTGACACAATAAATTTGGTATAACGTCCGACCGAATTCAATTAATCATATTGGTTCTTTATGTCGGTTGTAATCCAATTTTAACCAATTTTATTAGCTTTTTTTATTACCTGTCCATTTCTTTATCTTTTCTACTGTTTATGCAAAAGTGATATTTACGTCCACTAAGTCCAAAACGCAATAAAGAGAAACAAGCATCAACTTAACTCGAGAAAATTTTCTTCGAGAGAAATTACAAAGGAAGAGTCAAACTTATTTACACGCGATAAGGGATTCCAAGTCAAACTCAAGATATGCAACAAGGACTAGTCAAACTCAAAAGAATGATAATGACGTAGAAAAACCCAAACTTGAGTGATAATGACTTGAAATCCAAACGTGATAATAAGTGATAATGACACTTTCCTTGGTGATTTCCAAGGATCAATTAGTCCCTTAAAAGTAAACACACTGATGAATAAAGAGAAACATTTGGGGTAGTGAACCTCCAAAGAATTTAAACCGTTAAGTATAGAACGTTTTATGCCAGAATGCGATATGAGAAATAAGGTGTAGCTCGGCTTTTCGCGCTCCCTTTCGGAAGAATGAATAGCCCTTACAGTTCGGACTCCACTTGTGTTGGTTCTAATTCTGATTTTACAAGTGCAATGTGAAACAGTGAAAACACAAAAGAGTCCAAATCTGGCAATTTCTTTTGAAAAATCGATGTTTGAATTAAATGCCGGATTAGTAAAGTTTTATCTTTGGGACTTTTATGTAGAGCATGAACATTTAAATTAGTTTGCATACATTTATAATGAACACGATAAATTAAAGCAATATTATGAGAAGAATCTAACATTTCAGTATATTCACCATGTAATTGTATGTTTAGTGTTAATGCCTTAAGAATATGTGGATCTCTTAAACTTAATGTAAAATCAGGAAAACAGTTAAAATGTACTGGACCTTTATTAAGACCAGTTTCCATCATGCCCATTAGACTAGCATTGTAATTAAGAAAACGAGCATCTCTTAAACAGAGTAAAACAGAAGTATTTTGGCCGATCATTGTTAATGGATTGACACCAATTTGAATTAAGCCAATATGCATAAAATTGTAACCACGATCTAAATGTCGTTTGATTAATTTTTTATCAAATAACTGACAAGTTTCTCTTGGTTTTTCTAAAGCATAAACTTGTTCAATAGTTTTAACATGAAGTGTAACTTTAAAAACATCCTGTATAAAAGAAGTTTTATAAATCTCTTTAATAGGTAGTTTTGGAATATTCCATCCAGAATTAATTTGATCATTTTGTATTTCAACATCTTCTTCATTAATTATGATGCCTGGATTAGGTAGGGAAGGCAAGGTAGTTGACCTAGAACTTACTGATGAGTTACTTCTAAATAATCGATTCATTGTTTTGTTGTAATTAACCAGTTTTACAGATATCTTAATACATACCCTATTCTTGTCAATTTTATCACATACCTAGTATACATACATACCCTATCTTTAAACCCCAAAGTCTGACTATGCCTAAACCGAAGGACTTACAGGAGACTGGGAAGAAGTGGGTGACTTAAACTAGGTGGATAAAACAGACTGATCTTGTGGGTGATTAAGATGAACTGAAAACAGGATTAATTAAACAAACAAGGAAGACGATTGACCAGAAGTAGCTAAACAGTTAGAAACAGGATACAACATCACTTGGCTCTGATACCAAGTGAATAATCAACTGATATCTTAAAATATATAAAAATATATAATTTATACCAAAATACTAAACATATAATATAATAATATAACTTTTTATTATTTTATTTTATATATTAATAAAATATATAATTTATACCAATTTATATAAAAAAACACCAAAAATATGAACACACGCATAAAATTATGCAAAATTAAAAAAATACTAAACTAATGAAATATTTAGTATTTTAAAACAATCTGGCTATAATTGTGAAGGTTAGGATTAAAGTTCAAATTTCATCTCTCCTACTGAGGATTCTGTGAGAAACACTTTCTAATTGTCATCATCGGGTAATTAAAAGAAAGCGCCCAAGTTTTAGGGCCGGTCAAAATGGGGTGTCTACAACCTCCCACTCTGCTTTCTGTTTATGGCATTAAGTTGACTACGCACATTGTTATACTCAGCAACACGAACCTATCATGGTAAACCAAAAACAATTAGCATGCTCAAGTGAGTATCGGCTATAGAAAATTGTGAATAAATAAACACTATGCCATTAAGTCAAGTAGAAGGGGGTAATAAGTGTACTTTGTTGCCGAGGTAACTACAGAAGTTTCTAAGCTAATGCAGAGGTTCCAAGTTCTTTTTCTTCCATATCTAAAAGCCGGGGAAAAAAATTTAAAAAAAAAAAAAAAAAAAGAGATCATCAAACATGCCTATTCGTCACTAATACTCACACAATTTAAATTATATAAAATCCAAAACTATCCAGTTGATAGTACAATCATGGACGAAATTAAAAATGTTGGATATAGTTGTTCCTATAACTTAACACAAATTCAAGAATATCAGAAATGCCATGGTTTCTAAATCACAATATCGCACCACAAAATCACAATATCGCACCACAAATTGATAAGCCACCAGCAGTATTTTGATTGACATTGAAGATAATACAACTCAATAATATCTCTAAAAGTACCTCTATCACAAAATGGAGCCAGTTAAACTAAATGCATAAATATACCATCGACTTAAGAATCTAGAACTTTATCATAAATTTGATTGAAATTTCTATGCCAACAATGGGAACTAGCATTATGTAAAATATTTTCTACATTTCAATCAAATTTATGATATTTTACATAATGCTAGTTCCCATTGTTGGCACATAAATTTCAATCAAATTTATGATAAAGTTCTAGATTCAATGGGATGATGAGACTCTAAAATTTGAAATCTTTACAAGTAAATGATACGCTGAGTCTACCAAGAAGACGACATGTTCAATCAAATGACAACACATGCAGAGCTTGCAATGGAAACAATGTAGGATACCACCTCTAAAAAGGATCAGTGTGATCAGTGAAATATATGATGAGGTGCAGTAATGTCAATGTTACTCAAGTTATTCAAGTGACATGTAGAGCCTACTAGACTTGAAGTATAGTACACTCAATCATAGAATAACACCTATAAAGCCTACAACAAGGAAGCTATGGAGAATGAAATCCAAAGGATCAATACAGTTAATCAAATATGATTACACCTAAATTCAAACGGTGTTATCATACAATTTGAAATTCAAAATGGAGATAAGATTCTCTTATCACATAAATGGTCCTCTATAACTATGAGGACCATCACACAAAATGAGGGATGAGAAATAAAAGATCGGGGATTAGGGAAAAAGAAATCAAAGATCGAAGAAATTTTCAAAAGCAAGAAGAGAGACAAAAAGAATTGAAAAGCTAATTGTGAAGGGCGACAAGCATCAGTATTCAAAACTCAATACACAAGCACATAGCACAATAGCAAGCAATAGGCAAGCTCAACAATTGTATCTTCCGTATTTAGAAGTTTTAAATCCCAAAAAAATCAATAAAATAATTATTTTTCTTTAATTTTCTTTTGTTAAATTTTTTGTTCTTCATTAATCGGAGATTTCATTTGTTTAAATTGTGTAATTAACAATATGGAGTAGAAATCGGAAATAAGAGCCTACTCTATTTAGTCTAAAAACCAAATGGTGGACATTTATAATATGAATTTCAAAATGTGTTGAACATTTCACATTTCAAAATTTTTGTCTTCACCCACATATAGGCCTAACGCACTTTCTGTAATGGGAACTAGCATTATCAATGAAAAAAGTTCTTTAGGCATTGCCCATATACATATACAAAACAAAAAAGAAAGAAAGAAAAACTCTATCATATACATCGTCTTAATTCACCGTAGCATCTGTAAGTTCCAAAAAGCTATCTGTATAGGGATCTACCCACATACCACCCATTTCTCTCCCTTCACAAGTACCACATCAAACAAGTGGCAGTGGTACTGCAGACCACACTTTCTTTCTCCATTAGCTCATCTTCCCTTACCGATCTAGGAACAAACCACACCACAATAATCATTGCCAAGACCAGGTTCCACATCTTCCCTAACACTCTACAATGAATAAGGAGGTTATCTACTATTTCATCCACCTCCCTACACATACAACACTTTATTAGGCAATACTTTCCTTTTCTTAGGGAGAATATCAATGGTAAAAATCACACAACTCTTTTCATTGTAAACTTCTCACTTGGAGCTCTGTGTTGCAATTGAAGGAGTTGATTGCCCTTGCACAAACTGCACAGAAATTGTAAGGTTGGCTAAGAATATGATTACAGGAAAGACACTGCAATATTTACTCTGTAAATTCGGTATTGCAGCTTCTGTTTACATGTTATGTGCAGAAAAAAATAATAGAGCATTCACTAATGAATATAGGGATGTACTGTCTGTGTTAGCTGACATAGAGAACCTGGTTCGTGGTAAGATTATAAGCCCAAAAGGCTTTACTATTACAGATCAAAACTGGTCCTTGCAGAGAGCTTGGCATTTACCAGGAAAAATCTTTGCAAAGAAATAGTGATACTGCAAAGAATGTAAAAACATATAATAACAAAAAATAAAAATAAAAATTGTGTGATGGGATTGAATAGTAGTTGTATGTGAGGATTGTGAATGCTATGATGGGTTGCCTAGGAAGGACAAATATTGATGTGAAATTTTCAAATGCAGCTGTAGCCACATCTGTTGCAACGATGAGGCTCCCTGCTACAATTATTGTCTATGCATTTTGCTGACCCACTGATGTTCAATGAAGCTGACTGGATGCCTTGACTAGTGATTGGAATTCTTTGGATACTGATTCAGGTACTGCAATTTTAGTCTGTTAGCTGCTAGAAGTTGTCTTGTGTTTGTAAAGTTTGTAAGTAGCATGTGATGTAAGGGTTGAGATTTGGCTCATTGTTCGTTGGCTGTTGTTTGTAGTTCCTATTGTACAGCTTTGTAGAGTGGATAGGCATGACTTAGGATCGTCTCTTGAATGTTCTGGGGTATATGGCCTGCCCCTTATGTAGTGTTTGGTTCCCTGGAATAATTTTGGACACGAATGGAATGGCTATTCCCTGGTTTCTCAATGGAATGACTGTTATCCTAAATTAGAGAAACGTGATTCCATTTGGAATGTATATTTCTTTCCTTTTTAAGTTTTTTAATGTATGTTTCTTTCCTTTTTAAGTTTAACCAAACCAAACACGGAATCGCTATGCTAGAATAACCATTCCATTCTAGTGAACCAAACATCGCATTCCTATCTTACTTATAGGGTAAAAATATCAGTGGTAACAATCTTCCAATGAGCCACCTAAAAAAATTGAGGGAAGATTAGCCTTCTATATGACTCCAAGGAAATAACTCACTGAAATTACTGACCAATTCCTTGCACAATGACTTCACTAGAAACCTCCCCTACTTGCAAGGCACCCAATTGATTCCCAAATATCAATCTCATCACCATATGCAGGTATTGTTTTATCTTTTTTGGCCCGTATGAGTACCGGTAATAGTTTTTTCTGCTTAAAATCGAAGTTGAAATTGATTTCTTCTTGAAAGTTGAACAGGTGATGATGATTTATAAAAAAGTTCATTCAATACTATTAGAAGCATCTCAATACATAATTCAAGTAATGATGAATATGTCGGTTCCAGACTGAAAATGTAGTATTCCACGCTTATATCCACAAATATACTGACAATATCGTATATTACTCAAATTAGGAGTCCCGGACAAGTCTTGAGATAATAGCTTGAAATGTCCAAACAAATGCCACTGTTTGATCATGTTAAAGGAATACAAAATTGAGGCAAAAGAGTTGCTCACTTAAAATCAGATAGAGTGCTCATCATTTGAGACTGAAATGGCATACCTTTAAGTTCATCTTCAATCTTGGCAACTTGAACATGAATTCCATCAACAATCTCCTTCAAAGGCGACATAGTTGGGTACCTTGCCTCATCCCACACAAATCTACCACAAATCCAAACATATTGTTAGTGAATATTGTGTATATATATTATATTCACTATATATATTAGAGCATCTCCAATGGGAGCTGCTATATCAGTTGCCAAAGCTAAAAAATGACAGGAATGGTGTATATATATTATATTCACTATATATATTAGATGTTGTAATTAGGCTTTACATATTTCCATAACTTTCACTCTTACCTTGCCTATATAGGCCTCTTCATTGTTTTGTACAATACACAATATTAAATGGACTTGGCTCCTCTCCACTGGAGAGGAGAGTTCGGCTTTGGTGGGCCATAATCCGCACTCATGTCAATAATCCAAACCATTTAATATGTAGGACCCGTTGAATACATTATTTCTGCAAAAAAATCATGTTAATTGAATATCAATAACTACTTCATCAGATCGCATTTTCAAATATAATTTTCGAAGTAAATTGCGACATAAATACGATTTGATTAAGTGGTTATCAATATCCAATCAATATAATTTTTTACGAAAATAATGTACTAAACAGTACTACATATGATTTGGATTATTGACTGGGCCCGAATTAAGGCCCACCAAACCGAACTTACTAGAGAGGAGCAAGGTCTATATTAAATATTCACATAATATAATATTCTCTTAAATTCTCTCTCTCTTAGGTCTCGTTTGGAAACATGCTATTTTAGTAACTTTTTGACTTTTTTGCTTTTTAGCTAAAATATGAGGTTCACCTTGCTTGGTTAGGTTTTTCAAAAAACACTTTTCAGAAAATTCTACTTTTTCGTTTTCCGTATTTTTTTGTTTTTACTAAATTTTTTAATATTTTAAGCAATTTTTTTTTACTTTTTAAACATATCTAACATAAATATACCTAAAAAGTAAAAAATTGTGGAAAAAACCTTTTAAAAATTCACTAAATACCAAAAATACAAAAAAAATACAAGAATTTAGTACATTTTTTTGTATTTTTATGTATTTATTAATTTTTTAAAATATTTTTTCACAAATTTTTTATTTTTTAAATACATGTAAGTAAGGTGCATCTAAAAAAGTAAAAAAATATATATTTAAAATTTTTAAAATATTAACTTAAAACAAAAAAAAACACGAAAACCAAAAAAAAACTCAGTTTTTAAAAAACTTAATCCAAAAACTTAAATCAAACACACTCATGTTTGGGATTGACTTTTTAATTTTTTACAAAATGATGTACAAAAAGTAAAGAGAAAGGGAAATCTTCTTTTTTTCTCTTTTACTTTTTGGTATACATTATTGGCTTTTTTATTTTTTATTTTTTATTTTTTGAGATTTTTTGACTTTTAACTAAAAAGTGATATTGCTAAATGATGGCTTATTGTAACACATACATATAATAAAAGTAAAACTAAAAATCAGTAGTCTTTAAATCTAATATTCAAATTATTCAATCTTGATCACTCAAATGGCATTACCTAGTCAGATATGAATCAACAGGAACACCATCAACCGTCAATGAACTACTGACGACGCCTGAAACCCTCTCCAACTCCTCGATCTGACGCCGAATCTTGTGAGACACTCCTTCGATGAACGAATTCGACTGAACAAAAAATCTCACTCATCAAATTACACAAAATCTCAATACTGGCTTAAAAATCACAATAAATGTGTATAAAAAATAATAATAATAAATCACCTTCAAGAGGTCATCGCTAAGAGCTAAAAGAGAATCTAATGTGCCAAACGAAGATTGGGAATATTGAACTGCAACAAAAATCACATGAAAATTCAAACACTATATATATATATAGAGAGAGAGAGAGAGATGTGTGTGTCTGTGTGTGTTGGTTGAGGAGAATACTCGGTAGATAGCGGTATCGCAGGCACGCTTGGAGATGGATTGTTGCAAGCGAGTCCAGAGAGAAGAAGCACAGTTTTGAACGGGGAGAGAAACCACCCAATACCTCGTCGCCATTGTCGTTGCTTCGTCCCCGGAGATTCGAATTTATGCTAAATTGTATACAGTAAAGGAGTGATGCGACTATTCGGCAGAGAATTGGCCAGCCAGTAATGCTCTTTTCTCTTTATTAGTTAAAAAGTCAAAAATTAGTAAAGGAGTGATGTGATTTTTTTTTAGTTAATTAGTCAAAAAGTTATTAAATTAGTTAAAAAATTAATAGTTTATATTGAAAAGTCAAAAAAAATTTTTTTTTTTTATTTTTTGCATATCTTTTTATAATTAGCTAAAAAGTCATACCAAACATACAAGTTTTTTTTACCTATTTTTTTAACCAAATAACTAAAAAATTACTAAATTAACTTATTCCCAAACTACGCCTGAGGATCGAGCAAAATTGCAAAACAATTGATTAGACAATCGAAAAAATGGCAAATTGATCTCATCCATATGTTGCATGATTCGGCATCTCCCACGCCGTACTAAAGTTATCATTTACTGGAAAAGTATTAGTTGCGTTTGGTAAAATTTTTTAATCATAATTTAAGAGGATGAGTTGTATTTTAAGTTTGTAAGTTTTGAAATTATGATTTGAATATAAAAAATTTGTTTGGTGAAAGGTTTTGAATTAAGTGAGGAATTTTTGATATGAGATTTGATATTTGATACAAAGCTTACAATTCATAACTAAATATACAACTCAAAATTCTATTAAAACACATAAAAAAAATTAAAAATTCGAAAAATAATTTTTTCGAATGTATAAAAATTAAAATATGTCAATTGAAAAAAAAATTGCACTGTTCTGGTCAACCGGCCGGACGACCGGTAGGACAACCGATTAGGCCAAATTTAAAAAAAAAAATTGAAAATCGCACCTCACAAATAGAGTTCTCTGCAGAGTTGTAGAAAATTAGTTCCAAAGCTCTATCCAAACATCATATTGGAACGTGAGGGTAGAATCAACATTTGGAAATCGTTCCAAACACAGCCATTCTTTTTTATACTCTCATCAAATCTATATCAAATTGAGAAAATAATAAATGTTTCACCAAACTGAGAATCTGGACACCTTTCACCAGAACACTGCATAAGATCATTGCGAATGAGATACAAGACAACTAGCCAAACATTTGGCCGGTTGTCCACACAGTCATCTTGTTACTTGAACAATTCCCAAAATAGAGCAATGGTTTGGACTGTCGATAGACTTCCAAAGTTGTTTGCTTCCGAAACAAATCTATCTCTGTCCTCTCCTCGTTCTTTGCATTCTCTCTCTTTCTCTCTCTGGTTTTGGACCCATTGCACTTCTTTTTATCACACTTCTCAACCGACCTCAAAACCATTGACAAATCAAACTTCCCAACCAACACAATTGCATTGCCTTTCTGCAACTATGCATACATAATCACTGCCAGTCCAAACACATGAAACATCGGCAAAACACACAAATACACATTGTGCATTTCGCCAACGAAGTCTTGATTCGCAGACACCATTAGAGCCGATGCAATGAAATTACGATTACTCAATATCACACCCTTACAAGTCCATGTTGTCTCTGATGAATACAACAAAGCAGCTGTATAATTTGATCTAATTAAAACCTCAGGCAAATTTGAAACTGGCCCAACACTCCTAATCAAATCAATAAAAGATGTAACTTTTGAATTTGAGTTCATAACAATTGAAGCAGATTTTTCAGAACCCAGAAAAATAGATAGTAAACCAAAGTCTATAACTTTTTCCCATAATTAAAAAACAGTGATGATAAGCTTTGGTTTGCAATCTTTGATTTGTTTCAAAAGCTTAGAGATTGGTTTTAACACACTGGATATTCCTTATTTGATCCATTATATTCTTGATCTATTATTGTAATATCATACAATATATGGAACATAGAGCAAAAATTTTATTTATTTTTTTTCATTTGCTCTTGTCGGACGACTGGCCAGTCGACCCCCCAGACGACCTTTGTTTTGATGACAGCTATAAATTCACCATTGGAGTGATTGATATCAAATAAAGGAATTCGTGCTTTTTTTACTCAGATTTGATGAAATATTTGGTGAACCGTTGGAGATGTCCTTAGACTCTCTCCTACCTTTTGTTTTATCAAATTTAAATGGGATAATTACTAAAAAGTTTAATTTAAATAAGGTATAAGATATTAGATGTAGTTTATATTTTTTATTGGTAAGAAGTCTATCTTTTGTGAAATAATTTGGTGGAAAATCCTTTTATTTGGGGAAATTCTATTTCCACACCTTCCATACTTTTAGTATACACTATTACTCTCTGTTTTTATATTACAATTTTGTGCCACGATAAAATTACCTTTTTGGACAAATTTCTAAACCCTTCTCTCAACACATATCATCATCATCACCAGCCTCCGCTACCCTCAGCTGCCGTCCTCAACCACCACCACTACAACTCCCTTTTCCCACTACCATCGCAGCCCAATCTCCACCGTCGGCCATCACCATTGCTAACAATCCCCACGGCCATAACCAATTGAGAGATCTGGAAAACACAGATCTAAGGTTTGAAGAAAAAGAAAAGAATAAGAGAGAAGGCTAGCTATGGCAGATGTGATGGTTGATGCGACCGACTTTTGACCTCTATCTATTGTCCCCGAGCAACCACGATGACGACTTCCCTCTCTGGCCACCGTCGCAGCCCCTATCGCAACCCTTAAATTCTGTTGCCCTATCACTCATCGCCTTTGCAACCACCACTATGCAACCCACACAGTCGTAACCTACCACCGTGCAATAAGAGAGACAGAGAAAGAGAGAGAGAGAGAGATCGAGATCTAATGTTAGGGTGTGAGAGGTAAAACGGGGTTGATGGCAGAGATGGAAAAGTAGGCGGTAACGAGAGAGTGAGAGAATGAAGAGTAGTGGAGGGACGACGGCTGGAGGCGAGAAGTTGTGACTACTGTAGCAGCAGTAGCTGCCGATGGTGCTAGTGATTATGTGAGGCCCCTGACTTTTTTTGTAAACCTTATTAGGTTCCTAAATTTTGAATTATTATAATAAAGCCCTTAGTTCGTCGATTAATCGCAAATTAAGCCTAGGATTGAAAACGCATCACGGGCGAATCCATACAAACCCTAATCGATCCTGGAAGCTTAGAAATCACTTCTAACACTCTAATATTAATTACTTAAGTGGGTGACGCAAATCTGGTGGGACCCGAACTTGTTCTAGAAACTACTGAGAAGGTCAAATTGATCCAGCAACGATTAAAGACTGCCCAAGACCGCCAAAAGAATTATGCAGACAGGAGGAGAAGACCATTGATGTTTGAGGTAGGCAGCCACGTGTTCCTAAAGGGAAAACTGTCACCACGATATATTGGGCCTTTTGAGGTATTGGAAAAAGTGGGCGAAGTAGCGTATAGACTAGCTCTACCCCCGCAGTTAGCAGGAATACACAATGTCTTCCATGTATCTATGTTGAAAAAATACATCGCTGACCCCTCACACGTCCTCAAGTGGGAAGAAATCAGTCTTGACAAAGATGTTACGTTTAAAGAAAGACCGGTAGCAATACAAGATCGTCGAGAAAAGAACCTTAGGGGTAAGACGGTTCACTTGGTGAAAGTGCTATGGCGTCACCGGGGAATTGAGGAATCTACTTCGGAGCGCTAGGATTGGGTGAAGGCAAATTACCTCGAGCTTTACGAAAGCAGTATGTAGCTGAATTTCGGGGACGAAATTGTTTTAAGGGGGATAGGTTGTAAGGCCCCTAAAATATGTATTTACTTTTAAGACCTTAATGATGAATTATTAAAGCCCTCGTTTACTTGAATTAATTCGAATCTTGTCGGCTAGCAATTGCTATTTTTTTTTTTATCGAAACAGAAATTTCTCTAACCAGATTAGTTTCCCTAACTTAATTTAATTCTACCTAGGTTACATGTAATTAACTTCAAGCCCTCACTCTTTATTTAAATTTTAAACTTACCCCAAATTAGTACTTGTACCTTGTACCTTGGTATACCATCAATCTTCCAATATATATATATATATATATATGTATACACCTTGAGGGATGTGCCCTTGTACCTAAAATTAATAAAAAATAACCCCATCATCCTAGGGAGAAGAGAGGAGCCAATTTTCAATATATATCATCATGATATTCTAGGAAACCCAAACCTAGTACCCTAGACCTAGGTTGTTAATTCCAAAACTAGTTCCTTTCTAACTAGTGTTGCCTAAATCATTGACCAAGCCTCCCAAATCCCTTCTATTTCCTTAGAATCCAAACAAATCCTAACCTTTCCATCCATTTCCAACTAATGGGCTTTTAGGACATTTTACATCAAAAATTGCCTATATATACCACACCCTCCCTAGCTTGCAAACATACACACAACACACTCACTCACACACACATTTTGGTTAGAAAGAGGGGGGAGAGCAAGGAAGAGAAGTCTAGAGAAGAAGATGGAGGAAGAAAAGAGTTTCTTGTGCAAAGTTGGAAGGTAAGCCACCAACACAACCCTCTCTTCATTTCCTTTTCTAATGCATGTTTTTAGAGATTCTAGATAAAGTTTCAGATCTATTATTATCAAGTTCCCATGTTGAAAATACTAAGATTTGAGTATTGTTTCCATCTCTCATGTATTTTACCCATTTTGGCACAAAACCATCTTCTTTTGTACACATCTCTCAACTTTTCAAGATTACTCTTTCAAACAAATTTTCTGAGTTAAACATGTGATAGTTAGCATATTTTCTTCACAAAAGAAATGAAACTTTCCCATGGTGGAACCCCCTTTTTATAAATTTTTTTGTTTCGGGCATTCTACCTTAAAACTTGTTTTTGCAGTCAACTTTCAAAAATTCCAGAAAAAATGTACAAAAATATTCTGAACCTCTATTTTATGTCAAAACCTTCCTTAAGGAGTTAGATTTCAACTAAAATTGGTTTCGTCGAAAAAAAGTGAGTGGTTTGCAAGAAAATCAAGTTTTCGTAACAGTCGACAGATCTGGGCAGATTCTGGAACAGTGCTGGACTATTTTCTAAATAACTTAAAATCGGGAAAAGCAATCCCATTTCTGAAAAATGTTCTAGGAACTAGATCAAATTCTCTACGAACCATAGGAAAACCGAGTTCGGGGGATGAACCTAAGTAGTCCTTCCATATTAACCTTCATGTGATGTTAAATCTGGAAATTTGTTATGTTTGGATGTTTTATGCCCTTGTGTTCATGAAAATGTTTAATGGCCTATTATCATATCTTGGCATCATGTTGTATGGGTATGTTATGTTATTTATCTTCTTATCTTGAGGAAGCATGCTTATGTGAATTTTATTTTATCGTTTAGTTGGACTAACCTTGACTTAAAACACTTAATTCAACGGGAAACCTAATTGGGTGGGTATTGGGTTTTCGAACACTTGAGTAATGAAAAGATGAGAAAATGTGATATATGGTTTGTTGGGATGCGTTCCCTATTCGAGGTTAAAACTTGCGCAAGTGGTTTTCGGGACCCTTAAACGGAGCGGTTGTATTCGAACCCTAGGTGGTTTGGTGTAAGGAGGGATTTGGGCAAGGCCCTATTTTTTCAGTCTCTTTTGAGGCCCTGCGGTTGGCGCTACGCGGTATATAACCGTTAGTAGGCATCCGAGGTTAGTTCTACAACAAAGCAGCAAAAGAGGGGGCATACCGAATAATCCACGTCCGATTTTTGTGGTCGGGAGGACGGAATCTCTTTGGGGGATTTCTAGTTACTAACATCTGACTCAACTCTTAATGTATTTATTTGTTTATTGGAGTATCATGCTTTACTACTTGGTGCTATAAATGTAATTGTGTATTGGACTGGGAAAAAGGGGTGTGGTGTGTGTGTGTTTACTGGGCATTCAAAGCTCACGGCGTATCATGCCAGGTGACGAAGCGGAACTCATAGCGGAAGACGACGAGCCGGAAACCTTCGAAGACTTTTGGCTATCTTAGGAATACTAGAAATCTCCTTTTTGTTATTTTGTATGACTCATATGAAGTTTAAAACTTTCTTTTTGGGATGTAATGTAATGAACCAGGACCTATTGTTATAGGGTAATGCCATTTGGGCTGAAGAATGCTGGAGCTACATATCAACGGGCTGCGACCACGATATTGTATGACATGATCCACAAAGAGGTTGAGGTGTACGTGGACGACCTATGTATGTACCTTATCGTTGCTTATGAGACCTTGTGTCAATACCTTTTAAGATCTGTCAAAAGGGTAGTGCGCTGCCTAAGAAAGCTGGACTTAGAAGGGAGGCTATTTTGACTCCTCCGGCGATCTGGGATCTTACTTGGTTATTGACCATAGGACTCACTAGTGACTTCTCTTGACTACCACCTATAGTGTAGAATCAGGGCGTCGCAATTTGGTATCAGAGCCTAGGTTCAACCCTTACCCACGCGTTTCGACCTGCGGTTAGAGACTACCTTTCCCCGACTATGTTAGAATCTTTCTTAACCTATCTTAGGGAATTTCTTCGAATTTCTGGCACGCCAACATCAACTCATGAGGACCTACTTCAGGGTCATGAAATGGTTTTAACTTTGAGTGCGACCTCATCGCGCAGTAGGGGGGTACTATTAGTTCTACGCGTCTTCTATCGATTGTCACCCTCATCTTGTATTCGTAGCCTTTATTCAATGTCACCCTTTCCCAAAACTTAGTCTTGTCCATCTAGTCTTGTTTTATATACCACTATTTGTAAATTTGACCTCATTGACCCTTGAATATTTTGTTTAGCTCAAGGCTTCTTGTAAATAATTTCATTTTCTTTGCTCAGTGATGAATCTTGGATATTCAGTTTGAAACACGGATGGCCAACGCAGTTTCAAGTTAAATATCTAGTTTAGTCACTACATCTATAACCTTGATCACATTGAAGTTTGAAACCATAACATCATACCATTCATCCATATTTCAGACAATCCTGATGTTATCACCATAACTGCTTCGAATTCTTCATCTCCACTTCAATCCAATTTTAAAGATCATATTATGTACATGAAGTTGTGCTGTGTGAACACCCTAGGATAATCAAACTCTAACTTAAGATTAGTTGCTTACCTATAAGGAATTGCCTCTGTAGTTATAATTTGACTTACACCTCACCCCATTCATAGAAAAACAAATGATGGACCATACTTCGAGACAAGTAATAGCATAAGCTTGCAAGCAACAATAGAAGTGTGGTACCAGGAAATTGAAATCTTAAGAATGGATTAGCAAGCGTGGTTAAAACCCCGAACCCTATCAAGAATCAAATTTTTGAAGAGCCTTACCATCTTTGTGGAAATAATCGGCACAACATTGACCTCAGAATGAGGGGAGGTAGAATCCAAGAGGACTTGGAGCTTGTGGAAAGGAGACCCAACTTCATAAGGGACCAGGAAGGAGCAACCGGCAGAATCTTCGCCTTGCAAGAAGAAGAAGCGGACCCGTCTGTAATTTAGTACTACACAATTCTTGGGTGCATGTTTTATTTGATACTGGTGCATCACATTCTTTCATATCCTCTACTTGTGCTAAGTCATTAGAACTTAAATGTGAACCTTTAGAAATTGCCTTAAGTGTAATGTCACCTATGGGAGGATGCACTTGGGTAGGATTGATCTGTAAAGATTGTAAAATAGGAATGTTGAACCTACGCTTAACTTGTGACCTTCGTGTCATGGAAATGTCGGACTTCGATATCATCTTAGGCATGGACTGGATGTCCGCCCACCAAGCGGTGATCGACTGTCGCTAGAAGAAAGCGGTAGCTCACACGCAAGATGGAACACGTTTCCAGTTTAAGGGGGATAGACAAGACCCCATGGTTTCAACAAAACATCGGACGCAGTGGCGCGATCAACTTGCAGGTAGAATAGCAAGTCTGATTCTAAATGAGGAAGGCCAAGGGGAAATAGAACTCCCACTCATAGTATGTGATTATGCAGATGTATTTCCTATGGAGTTACCAGGATTGCCACCAACCCGGGAAGTAGACTTTGGCATCGAGCTACAACCTGGAACTACCCCAATATCCATGGCTCTGTATCGCATGGCACCAGCAGAACTAGGAGAATTGAAGACACAACTACAGGAATTGCTCAAGAAAGGATTCGTTAGGCCAAGTACTTTTCCATAAGGAGCACCCATGTTGTTTGCTAAGAAGAAAGATGGGTTGTTGAGGCTATGCATCGATTATCGTCAGCTCAATCGAGTCACAATTAAAAACCGATACCCATTCCCGAGGATTGATGATCTTTTGACCAACTTAGAGGCTCAAGGTGCTATTCAAAGATTGATCTCAGGTCAGGTTACCATCAACTACGAGTCAAGGAGGAGGATATACCGAAGACTGCCTTTCGTACTAGATATGGCCACTATGAATTTGTAGTAATGCCCTTCGGACTAACCAATGCACCGGCAGTATTCATGAGCCTAATGAATAAGATTTTTAGACCATACCTTGACCAGTTTGTAGTAGTGTTCATTGATGACATCTTGGTATATTCAAGGTCTGAAGAAGAGCATGAGCAACATTTAAGGACTATCCTCCAAGTTCTCAGGGATAATCGACTATATACCAAGGCAAGTAAATGTGAATCCTGGCTAAATGAAGTAAAATTCTTAGGACACGTGGTATTAAGGAATGGGATTGCGGTAGATCCAACCAAGGTGGAGGCAGTATTAGATTGGAGACAACTAAAAACCGTGTCAGAAATCCGCAGCTTCTTAGGATTGGTCGGTTATTACCGGAGGTTCATCCAAGATTTCTCCAAACTAGCTAAACCAATGACTCGTTTGACACAAAAATGAGTAACGTGTGAGTGGGACAAAAAAATCCTTCCAAGAACTAAAGAAGAGGTTAACTAGTGCACCAATTTTGACCATCCCAGAACGAGAAGAGGGTTACACTGTGTATTGCGATGCGTCTAAAGAAGGATTAGGTTGTGCGCTCATGCAAAATGGAAAAGTGGTCGCGTATGGATCCAGGCAGTTAAAAACCTCACGAGCGCAACTACCCCACACACAACTTGGAGCTAGCAGCCGTAGTTTTTGCCCTAAAGCAATGGCGACATTACCCGTATGGGGAACAATTTGAGATTTTCACCGATCACAAGAGTCTGAAGTATCTATTCACACAGAAGGACCTTAACTTGAGATAGAGACGATGAATGGAGTATCTTGAGGATTTCCAGTTCACTCTCTCATATCACCCCGGTAAGGCCAATGTAGTAGCAGATGCTCTAAGTCGTAAGAGCAGAGGGATGTTGGCTAAGATCTCCGTCAAGGAATGGGATATGGTTAAGACACTCAATGAGTTTAGGATCGAAGTGGAATCCCAAATTACAAAAGCATGTCTTGATACGAAGAAGGTGGTGCCTAAGTTGATGAATGAGGTCGTGGAGGCCCAGAAGCATGATCAAGAGGTAGCCTACATCAAGGGACGTCTGGAGTCAGGAGAACCCATGCCCGGTTGGATAATTCACCCTGATGGGAGTTTAAGATACCAAGGCAGATTGTTTGTACCAAGCGACGAGTTACTTAGAGAAAAGGTACTGGAGGAATGCCATCATTCTGCATTTGCGGTACATCTAGGAGGGACTAAAATGCACCAAGATTTGAAGAGGCAATATTGGTGGAATGGATGAAGATGGAAGTGGCTAAATTTGTAGCATGATGTCTGACATGTCAACAAATAAAGGCGGAACATCAAAAACCAGGAGGAATGTTGCAACCTCTACCAATAGCTGAATGGAAGTGGGAATACATGACGATGGATTTTGTGACAATGTTGCCTAAGACACCTAGAGGGTGCGATGCTATATGGGTAATAGTGGACCGCCTCACCAAGTCAGCACATTTCTTACCCATCCAACAGAATGCTTTTATTATTTAAGGGGGATAGACTAATGATGCAACAAATCAACCAACACAATGGGAAGTGTAGATCGCCACATCAGGAAATTGGCAAAACAAGCCCTCACGCGGAAGCAGTAGCGTCATTACCCTTGTAGTCAACAATTCAAGAAGCTCGGAGATTAGCTTATCTCCTTAGTCATTAATCAGAGAGGAATTCGATTCAAGACGCTGTTATTAGAAAGACCAATGGCGACTCTAGACAGAACGAAGAATAACATATAAAGAGAAGATGATCTGAATGATTTAAAAACACGCTGCCAGCACAAGGACGTAATTACCCACGACAATTTCGAGGACGAAATTTATTTAAAGAGGATAGGTTGTGAGGCCCCAGACTTTTTTTGTAAACCTTATTAGGTCCCTAAATTTTAAATTATTATAATAAAGCCCTTAGTTCGTCGATTAATCGCAAATTAAGCCCTAGGACTGAAAACGCATCACGGGCGAATCCATACAAACCCTAATCGATCCTGGAAGCTTAGAAATCACTTCTAACACTCTAATATTAACTACTTAACTCTCAAATTTTAGATTAATCGCTCTAAACCTTAACTTTCAATTTTTACAGTCATCGTTCGGTTATTTACCTTTAAATTCAAAGCAAGATAATACAAACCGAATTATTTTCCTAACACTAATTTATAGATACTTTAATTGAGTCCAAGCCCTCACATTTTTATTAAATCACAAATTGACCCCAAACAAGTATTATTATATTTATATATATATGCACTTATACCCAAAAATCTTTTTTTAATAATGTATTTTTGCAATTTCCAAGATTTGTACTATACATATATATAACATGTCCATCAATTCACCATCACATGGCTAGCCATCATACCCCCCCTTAGATTATAATCATTGTACTTTAAAATATCTTGAAATCTTGGAGCAATAATGACTTTGGTACCTATAAAGATTTGCTATATATATGTGTGTACTTCTAACTAGAAGATATTTACATTAGTCCTAGACCTAACTAGATCATAATTAAATACATCATTAAGGTTCTAATCCTCCTCATTTAATTACATTTAATGTGAAGCCCCGGAAAAATGTATTTGAATTATTTCCTTAAAACCCCTTAGTTTCTTAAAATTATTTCGAATCTTGCCAGATAGCATTTTTAATTTTTATCCA
>NW_021027457.1:318451-539869 GCF_004153795.1 Camellia sinensis
ACCCCACCCCTTTTTCCCAGTCCAATACACAGTCACAACTATAACATCAAGTAATAAGCATGATACTCAATTAAATAAATAAAGGTTTTAGTTAATTGAGTATCATGCTTTATTACTTGATGTTATAGTTGTGATTGTGTATTGGACTGGGAAAAAGGGGTAGGGTGTGTGTGTGTGTTTACTGGGCATTCAAAGCTCACGGCGTATCATGCCAGGTGACGAAGCGGAACTCATAGCGGAAGACGACGAGCCGGAAACCTTTGAAGACTTTTGGCTATCTTTAGGAATACTAGAAATTTCCTTTTTGTTATTTTGTAAGACTCATATGAAGTTTAAAACTTTCTTTTTGTGATGTAATGTAATGGAACAATCTTTTGAAGCAAGTATAATTGTGGTTATTATGTATGTATATCCTACGTATGAACCTTATCGTTGCTTATGAGACGTTGTGTCAATGCCTTGTAAGATCTGTCAAAAAGGTAGTGCGCTGCCTAAGAAAGCTGGACTTAGAAGGGAGGCTATTTTGACTCCTCCAGCGATCTGGGATCTTACTTGGTTATTGACCATAGGACTCACTAGTGACTTCCCTTGACTACCACCTATAGTGTAGAATTGGGGCGTCACAGATTAGGGTTATGGTTAGGGTTTAGAAGGGTAGTTTGGTATTATTTAAAAAATAAGGGTTTGTAATGGAGAGGCTCTATTTACACATCACTTTCTCTCTCAAGGCAAACCACTTCTAAAGACACACCAAAAATAATTTACAAAAATAAATATTTTTCTCATCACACACCACAAATTTATATATTTACCCTTACTCACACACCCACCCACAACAATATACACACAAAGTTCCATCTTTGCCCTCCACATAGCCACACACCCCACATCCACGATATTCATCTCCCCCTCTATTCTGTATTCACACCGGTGAATACCATTACTGAAAACACTCATCAAGATGTCATTGGTGGTGTTGCTCAACACAGTTCTGAAAAAAAAAAAGAATTTATAACTGTTCGGCAGTACAGAGTTGAATTAAATGAAAAAGTTAGACCGTAGTAATCCGAACAAATTGCACTTGTTCGATTGTAGTCTGTTGGACAGATGTAATTTAATCGATTGTAGTCTGTTAAACAGATGTAATTTGTTCAATTGTAGTCTGTTAAACAGATGTAATTTGTTCGATTGTAGTCTGTTGAACATATATAAGTTGTTCGATTGTAGTCTGTTGAACAGATGTAATTTGTTCGATTGTATTTTGTCGAACAATGATATATCATTCACCTCTGGTTAACTGAACAACGATTTACCACTCATAAACGAAAACGAAGACGAAAACAACCAAAAAAAAAACCATTTTCATTGCTCCATTGTTCCGAATGAGAATTGTCAGATGCATCCTTCATTGAATCCAATCAAAATCTTCAATAATACTATATTATTTATTATTTGTTAAAGGGTTTTTGATTTTGGTTTTAGGGTTTGGATTCCTGACAGAGAAGATACGTAAGGAACAAGTTTGAAATTGATGATTTATATTATATTGATTCTTGTCCTTTATGGTAAATACACAAATGTGGTGTATCATATTGTGATTTATAGTCATTTCACTTAAGGTTAAAATTGTAATAAAAAATAAATTAATTAATGATTTTCTTTAGAGGGAAAGTGGTGTGTAAATAGAATGACCCTTTGTAATGAGATAAAATCAAACTTTTCAATTTAGGTGTGTTGTGAACTGAGTAAATAGGAGAATATAGTGTGAATTGAGAGGTTTAGTAGTGTGTAAATAGAATTACACTTTTATTTGTTTTAAAGGACATTTTGTTTCCAATTTTACCCAGTAATTTATCTGTTGACTTTTTTTTTCACTATTTGTTCAAATTATTTTCTATCTGTTTAAATTTATTTCTAACTATTCAAATTTTTTGACTATCTGTTCAAATGTTTTGTCTACTTGTTCAAATACCTGTCTAAACTTTATTACTTGTTCAATTTTTTCCCTTATTTATTTAAATCTATTATAGATTTTTCTAACAATCAATCTTTAATCAGACCCTATCCATTCAAAATTCCTATACATAAAAATTATCTGTTCAAAAATCTATTCAAAATTCCAATTTGTTAAAATCATTTTTTAATTAGTTGCATTTTTTTTTTGAACTTATCTGTTCAAAAACCTGTTAAATTCCTGTATGTTCAAACTCTCTCCACAGCTCACTTCTCTCTCTATCTATTTAAACAATTCCTTTTTCTCTCTCTATTCACATAATCCAAATAATTTTTTTTTTTTTTTAAAAAAAGGTTTTTTTTTTTAAAAGTTTTTTTTTTTTTTTTGAAAAGGTAGATCTATTCATCAAGGCCAAATCCAAAATCAAAACAACAACAACAACAAAAAAAAAAAAAAAAAAAAAAAAAACCACCCAAATGTAGATCAATCTAAGAGAGAGAGAGAACAAGCAAGCAACAACTATCGCAGATTTTTCTATATTAATAGACATTTCAACATCATCATCTGCTAAAATTCACTGCTAACAATCAATTTAACAAATCTCAATCGATCTTCTAACAATCAATCTATAATGTTGAAGTGTCGATTAAGGCTTCTATCAAAAAAATAGATCTATTATATTACAGAGTTTTCTAACAACGTGGGGATGACTTCTGGCGAGTTTACAGTTGTAGTGGTGTAAGATTATAGACAGAAAGATCACGCGACGCGGATGGTGAAGTGGCGGAGGACGGCGGATAGTGGTGGTTCAAATTGTGCCACGAGTAAGGGGGTAAAGGTCGAGGTAGAGACAGTAGTAACAGTAGGGGTGGAGTAGCGAAGGGTGGAGAGAAGTGGTGGTAAGAGAGAATGAGAGAGATCTTGAAGCGGTGGTGGTAGAAGAAGCAAGGATCTGTTCGCGGATTGAACCTCTTAAATGGTGGCAAGCGGCGGCAAAGCAAAGAGTGGTGGAGGGCAACTGAGCGATCTAAGGTCTCTCTCTCGCTCGCTCATTCCATGAAATGTTGTCCCTCTATTGCTTTATGGAGTTATTGACCGCTCTAGCGGCGGCAGCGAACGAGGTCTCAATACCTCTTCTTTTTCCTTGATCTCTCTTTTTCTAGGGTTTCAAAATCTCTCTCTCTCATTTTGCTCTGTGTGGTTGAAATATCTCTCTCTCTCATTTTGCTCCGTGTGGTTGATGTGGGGTATATATAATATGGGTAGTTTAGTCATTTCACAAAGGCTTGTCCTTATAGTCATAGTAAAATAACGCCTGGACTTCTGAGCAATAAATATTCAACATTAGACTGTTCGGTCGAGAGCCCAATTTAAATTTGATAAAGATAGGTACCTTTTGCTGCTCTAACTCTATCGATTATAATATTCAGTATTTCTCAAATCTTTTCATCAAATTGAGGATGGATATACCTTTTATCAAATCACTATTCATAGTCATTGGAGCTGCAAGTCATTTTTACCACTGAACGACCAACCTGATGTTAGGCTAGTTGTCACCCTAGATGACTACCTCTTTGTAAAAATTTGTGAAAAAATTATACTGGCCGGTCGACCGGTTAGACATTCGCCTGATCATTCGCTCGATCAATAGATGTTTTGATGAAAGTTTAAAATTAGTTTTTACTCATATTTGGTGAAAAAAAATATACAACATCAGAGATGCTCTTAGTTTGGTCTTTTTAATCAATAAATTTAGGGAGTCTCCCCAATTTATTTAAAAAATTTATTAACTATCTACATAATAGTTCACTTTAATATGGAAGTTAATTTTATTTAAAAAGAAAAAATATATGTACAATAATATAGGCTCAACATAATTCAATTCATTAAGTTATCAATCTGTTTATGTAAAAAATACAAAAATTATATATTTTGACTAAAACACAAGTTTTGATTAAAACCAAGAGGTTTTGTGGTGATTTGCGGGTATGCTAAGGTAACAATGCCTAAATTGTGGAACATGTACTTGGAAAAATCTGACTTCTGAAAATGAGAGGTTGTGCGAGGCTCGAAGGGATAAAAGATATCCTGGTTCTTGTTTTGCCTCAATTAAGAGGATTTAAAATATCCATTGAGTTTTTAATGCCAAAATGAGAGGTAAATAAAGGGAAATAAGCACCAAAAAATATACTTTCATAAATTCATTGGATTAAACACATAAAAGTATAAAAGCAAGTTTTAAAACATTAAATTTAGTTATAAAATGGATGTAAACACAATCTAAGTGGATGTTTGGCATCTTCTAAAAAAGTCCAAAAATCACTGAAAAAGCAAAAAGTTAAACATTATTCCTATGTTTGGGTGGGAAAAAAATGCTGAATAGACAGAGGAAAAAATTGCGAATTTGCCCTTTTAAATTCAACAGCCAAGAGTGCATGTCAATGTACCTATCTTTACACATTTTACCAAATGCACTAACGTGGCTAATTATAAGCTACGAATTCCCAAAGTCAACAAAATTTTGAAATGCACTGAATGCACACGTATGTGTCAGGAAGGGTATAAGAGTCATTTTGATATTTGATATAGTATTTTATTACACATTTTTTCGTAAAAGTCAAAAAGTTATATCCCAAACATACATCTTTTTCTCTTTACTTTTTTAGCTAAAAAATCAAAAAGTGCACTTATATAGATCATCCCAAACAACCCCTAAGTCCCAAAACAATATCTATAAAGGCCAAAAACCATTAATTTGACACAGGTGTCATGAAAATTAGGAATCTAAGGCTAAATCTATGGCAAAGATGCCTTTCAAGACTACTCCTAAGTTGAACTAGAACTAAGACTAAGAATAAATAGCACTGAACTATGTAATAAGTCGTGTTGAATGTTGAATTGATTGGGGTTTACTCTATCTTCATTTCTTATATTTATATTTACTGAAATCTCTTGAAAATCACGAACAACCTCCTAGAAATCATCAACAGCTTCTTGGAAATCTCTATAAAATCCTAAAAGTGTGGCATGCTAAACTGCTTCCTGAGCTGACACTTGTCTCAATTTCCTTGTTCTTCTTAGCAGTTTGTTGGTTTGTTCCTTATGGATAGTGTTGACCAGTTCCTCTTAAAAAACATGAGCCATTAGATAATGGGTGGGATTTTGGATGGCTGCCACTTGGTGTTGCTTAATCAACTCGTCTATTTTGTAGAAGCTGTTGTGCATTTTTTAAATGGGACCGTTGGATTACTTCTGGTAGTGGATAAGATACTAATTAGATTAAAGTCATGTACCCTTTTACTTAAACTGTTTGAACTTCAACAATATCCAAATATATTTAAATATTTAATATATAGATATTAATATATAAATATATATTGATATATCCATCAAGAGAAAGAAAAAAGGGAGCATGTGATTGTACCCCCTTTTTATAGGGACTGAGTACAATCTTCTCATCATTGCCAACCCTTCCCAAGACCATCATTCAAACTTGCTAAAGTCACCCATTTAACGATTTTGGTTTTAACCTGACCCTTTTGATTGCTTTTGGATCCGAGAACTCGTGCATTTAACTGTTGTTTAGCTTATTTCTATCTTGTTGTTTGTTTAGTTTCGCTATTGGGAGTTTTGGTTGTGTTTGAAACATGTTGGGAAGTTAGTTTTTTTAAAGAATTGTTGCTCAGATTTTAGCTTGTTCGCTTGAGCGATCATTTCTGCGCTCGAGCAGTCTTTTACAGTCTGCAAAAGTACTGAGAGTTTGATATATTCTCTCGAGCGGTCTTTCTTGTGCTCGAGCGATCTTTTATAGGTTTGAACTACTGTGAGGAGGTCATTGTAACATCTCGAAATAATTACAATAAACTGGGAGTAATGATTAATTAAATAACATTGTAATCCGAGAAAAAGTCCTCCATTCATATACTTTAGGGGTACAAAAGAGTAACACATGCATTTATACATACAAAAGCCCTAACCCTAAATCTATAGCACGTGTTATAAACAAAAGATATGAAATAAAAGTTGAACGGATATAGAGTAATGCCTTATTGGCTACAATTTTCCAAGATAGTGCTTGATTACATCAAAAGTGAATTTAAACTCAATACAAATAAAGTCCTAGGCTTGTATAAAATAAATACAACAAAAACAAAAACAGAAGCTCTTGGCTCCAAGTCCTCCCAAGTTATTGCCTTGGTGGAGATATATCATCTGCACATGAAAATGGTTTTACCAGGTAGCATAGGGAAAGCCAAAGCCTAGTAAAGATACTCTAACACAATGTATGAATCTTAATAGAGTTATAAGGTGAATACATATGCAATGCTCGTGCTACAAACGTTTTATATCTCATTCCAAAAACTATGTAATGCCATGTTATATCACAATAGAAAATAGGGCAGTCATACAACACTGGGAATCTCTAGGACATGCCTGCAAGTAGGCTACAAGCACTATCAATTGCCATTTTTTTGATACTAACTGGAAGGCTCGGCACCTATGTGCGTGATTTTTCTAGACTTTCACCAAGGACACAGAGGCCAACATAATACCACAACTACACTCCCATTCAGATTTATCAAGGTATTCACCCATTTTTCTCAAAATGATAACCATTTTCAATGTGTCAAATATGTTACGATGCTCAATGCAATGGATGCAAAATTTGTTTCAATTCACCTAATTCTACTGCAATTTTTACAACAATCATAGCTATCCTCCACTGATAGCCTAAAATAGATATCTCTAAACAAATAATTAAATTTCAACACAAATATACTTTCCAACATTTCCAAGTAAGAGTGATAATTCATATCTAATTCCATCACCACCATTATCATTGTTCCAATTCCATAAAACCAACATCAATTCCTTTTTTCTTTTTACAAATCAAATTTTCGCAATTTAGGGAAAAACCCCCCTTTCTTTGAAAATCAATCTCATGAATAAAATCCACCATTTATCATAACTAACCATTTTTACAAAGCCACAATCATATGCAATAATCCATTTTGAAAACCCCTTTTTTCTATTTCAAAACCAAAACCCTAGATTTTACCCAAAAATCCCCAAATCACAATATCCATTTTAAAAGACAAATTACTAAGTTAAAAATCATAAAAAGAGTTAAAATAATCCCTACCTCAAGAAGAAGATCCAAAGGAAAGATGGGTAGAACTCGACGGAGCTAAAACACGAACTTCTTCAATTAAAACAACGCCCTCGACGTGCTCTACCTTTAAACAAAGGGTCTAAGGTGAGGAAATCACTAGATCAAGGTGTATTTGGGCCAAATTTTCAAGAACTAGAGAGAATGAGAAGATCTGGAATTTAGAGAGAGAGAGAGAGAGAGAGAGAGAGAGAGGTGAAAAAGTGATCTAAAAAGTGATCTTTACAACTTGATATACGAGCAGACCACTCAAGCGCATGAATGGTTGCTTGAGTGACCAAGCACAACAAGTAAGGCCGCTTGTAGACACCCCATTTTTGACCGTCCTTAAGACATGTGCGCCTCAGGTTGATTACTCAATGATGAAAGTTATGCTGTGCAAATGTTCGATTTCTTCAGCAAGAAGAGCTTCTAAATCTCAACCTTACACCCCATTTTTGATCAAAACTATTTTAGACCTTAAAACCCTCTCTTTCAAAATATTTTTGAAAATGTTTCTACGATGTTCTGAGACTCGCATTTCGTTAAATACTACACTTTTCGAGAAATCGAGCGAGGACAAAGTGGAAATAAATGAAAGGGAGGTGAACTTTTTGAAAAAATATTTAAAACATCTTATTTAAAGGTTTGGAGTTGAAGAAAATTGGAGAAGAGGGAAGAAAACTAGTTGAGGAAATGGTTGAGTATGAAACCATTAAGAGAGAACTGAGCAGCCTTCACTAAATTAGGCCTATCTCTTTGTACACTTAGAATTTAGTTGTAAGGCCACTACCATTGGAAAGTGGACTTCAAGGGCTTCAATTTAGACTCAATAATCTCCTAAATCCGAGTCCAGATAAAGGAGATATGGCCGTTTGAGGTTAGGCATCAATCTGATTAAGATACAAATGAGCAACCTTCACTAAAATAGGAATATCTCTTTTCACACTTAGAATTGAGATATGAGACTACCACCATTGGAAGTAGACTTCTGGGGCTTCAATTTAGACTTAATAATCACCTAAACTTGAGTTCAGATGAAGGAGATATGCTTGTTTGAAGTCGGATCTGGAAGTAGATTTTTGTGGCCAGCAGGCCACTACTTACAGATGCCCACTATTAGTGGCCGGTCGGCCACTACTTCTGGCTTGTCGGTCACTTGTGTAAAGCCCAAACATTTTTTCCAGCTGTTCCTATATATATATTTCCGACCTATGAGGCTATTTTTCTATATATACTTGAGCTCTGCTCATGTTTTTAGGTTACAAAAAATTCCAAAGGGACCAAAACTTGAAATTCTCTCTCTATCTCTATCTTGCAACCTATACACACTCTCTCTCTACACTTCCTAAACCAATATTGGAGCTCTCCTTGCTGAGATTATTGAGTCCAAATTTTAGCCTTTGAGAGTGAAAGACTTGTTGTTTGTGAAACGAAGTGTTACTCCTCTTAAAGACGTATAACCTTGGCCTTCTCTACACTACTTTTTCCTCATATTTTCTTACTGTTTTTGAACTATTTTTTGACTATTTTTATGGGCTAAAACTTATGGTTTAAAGTTACCAAAGGTGGAGGGGTTAATCACCCTTCTTTGAACCTTGCTCTCTAAGCTTTTGCCCTTGTGTTTTCCAATCTTTTCTTAACTTTTTTTGAGCTTTTTACCACTGAATTTAAGAGTTTTTCAGAGGCTAAAAATGTTGTTTTGAGGTCCCAAAAATGAAGGAGGTAGCCTTCCCTTTCTTGTGCTTGTTTAGTAGCTTAACTTGCTTCATGTTTTAGCTTATTGTTTTAGTTATTGTTAGCTTAATTCCAGCACTTTTTTGGACTGTTTTAGCACTGTTTTAGAACTTTTTTTAGTTGTTCATTGTATTTGAGCTTTGTATAGCATGCTTATAGTGTAATAATCCTCATATTAATGGTTTAATCCCTTTGGGGGTTCATTACCAACGGCATGACATTTCTCTCATGCCTAAAACAACTCTTGATTTGGTGCTCCTTTCCATTAGAGGACTTAAAGCTCACTTTTGGACTTAATTGGCTAAGGAATGGTTGGTAATTAAAATGAAGTAATAAAATGGGGACTAAAATGATGCAAGATAAAATCAACTTGGGTTCAATAGGACATTAATTAAACCCACTAAGTCTTGAGTTGTTTCATACTTGTTAGTGATGTAAACGGTTCAAGAGTCAATGCCAACCACTTCCCTTGATCAATCCATGATAGAGAGGAGGTTTGAGAGTCTTTATTTGTGCATTTATTGAAATTATACACCTTGGTTCATAGGCCATCATGCAATGAAATTGCATCAATTGATGGCTTGTGAATTAAGCTTGCCACTCCTTTGAGCTATTCAATGATAAGGAGGGGTAAGGTGTACAAACATACCTTGAGGAATACCCTGGTTGTGCTCTGTAAGCCTTCTATTGTAGCAGGGGAAACCAAGCTTAAGTGGCCGACAGGCCACTATTTCTGGACAGTAGGCAACCATTTATGGCTGGCCGACCACCACTTCTGCCCTGCCGGCCACTTTTGTAAGATTTAGCAGCTGCTTTTTTGGAACAGAACAGAGTAGAGGCTAAGGTGAAAGATGTTTTACTGTGCAACAAAAGCATTCTGGCAGTAGAACAATGTGCTTGTCGGGCGAAAATCCGTGCATGCATGAGCAATCCTCGCTTCTTAGGGGTTGATTAGTTAGCTCGATTACTTATTTCATGTCGTATTCATGTTGTAATTAATTAGCTATTTGTAATTAATTAGTTAGTTCATAGAATAGTTAATTAATTAATTGGTTTTGTAATAACTAGCTAGCATAGTTAGTTTATTCGTGTTGTAATAGTTAGTTAATTCATTTTGTAATAGCTAGTTAATTAGCTTAGCTAGTTAGTTTATTCGGACCCTCCTACACGAGGGCATAATTGTAATAATGTGTATGTCTTCCAACCCCATGTCTTTCTTCCTTTTATTTAACTGCTTATGATGGTTAGTTTAGAGCATCATGTTTTGTTTAGTATTTCTCATGCCTTGCATCCATTGTCTTGCATGCATTGAGCTCGGCGCGTCATTCTAACTTGCATTGTAGTTAAACATTTCTTTGAATACGTGCTTAGACCACATGCTAGCAAATTGACTTACATGACATACCTAGTAGCCAAGCTTATTAGTTGCATATCGCATGTGTTGCATTAGTCATATCGTATAGTTAGTATTATGCATTATTCTAACTTTGTCACCTTTTTTGGCTTGGGGTACTGGGTAAGCTCTATTTGCTTTAGCATATTGCATGAGTGTGGTTATTGCCATGTCTAGCATGCTTTCCATAAGGCTAATTGCTTAATTGATAAATTGTTTGAATGCCTGTGGATGAAAGCTAGTTGCTTGAATTGGGATAGTTTGATTAATATACATTTCAGCCTACTTTTTCAAGTGGCATATTCACAAACTCTTTTAAAAAACAAACATGAAATCAAATGTTCCAATTTTGGAAAAATAGTCTATACTTGTGTGCGCATCACATAGTAATGTTAGCCTAATAAATCAAAACGAGAGCATATAATGTAAATAAGATTCACATCATGATTAGTAGAGGCCGATCTTTTGATCGGGCAAGTAGGGGTGCTCAATTCATGACCTTCCCCTCTCGTACTTAAGTTCCCAAGCCGAGACAATCTCGGTGATGATGGACACATGGCCTTTGGCACGAGTCACGGCTTTCCTAAATTTCTCAAAAATATTTAGGTGGCGACTTTGTATCTGGCAAAGCAGTCCATTTTTAGCAATTTGATTTAAAATCGATTTTCTAAAAGTTTTGCCAGATTTGAACTCTTTAGTGTTTATCTATTTCACATTGCATTTGTGAGATCAGATTTAGAACCGCAAGAGTCCGAACTGTAGGGCTAGTCGTCTTTCGAAAGGAGCGCGAAAAGTTGAGCTACACCGTTCGAGCGACCAAGGCGACCGCTCGAGCGACCAACCCTTCTGGTATTTTTGCAGACCTGCAAAAGTACTGAGAGTTCCAAAAGTCCGCTTGAGTACAAGAAGGATTGCAAGAGCCAAGACCGCTCGAGCGCAAGAAACATCACTTGAATGAAGAGTGCCATACTTCCAATAGTTTTACAGGCCTGCAAAAATACTAGAAGTCCTCAAAGTTCGCTCGAGTGCAAGAAAGTTTGCTTGAGCGAACAATCAAAAATCTGGGCAGCACAGTTTTGAAAAGACTAAATCCCAACTTGTTTCAAACACAACCAAGACACTCCAATAGCCAAACTCAACAAGGAATAAGATGGAAGAGGACATGAACAACCATTAAGGCAAGAAAACTCGGATACAATACAATAAACGGGTCGGGTTTAAACTAGAGTCGTTATAACCTCCGCCCATAAGGAATTTCACCTCCAAAATTTTAAAATCAACACAATAACCGATGTATTTAAATAAATTACAACAACTCATAACCATGACCCATCCACCGGTCATTCAATCTCAAAACAATGATCAACAAGTTTTCAATATTGAGTATGTAATTCATTTTTCCCAAAACATATACAATGTTCACATATCATCATCATAACAAAGTTTTCATTACACGTTTCGAACATTAACAAAAAGATCCGGATACTTCTCAAGGACTTCCATATCACGTTTCCAAGTTACCTCCTTAACCCCATGGTGTCTCCACAACACCTTTACCAATGAAATTGTCTTGCCTCGCAAGACTTGGTCCCATGCATCTAGTATTCTAACCGAGGAATCCTTACTTATCTCCATCTTGGTCCAATCTAACACATATGATGGATCTGGCTTATATTTCTCAAGCATATAGATATGAAACACGTCATGAACCTCAGAAAGTTGCGGCGGCGGCAAGGCTAAACGATAAGTTACCTCCCTAATGCGCTCTAAGATCTCAAAAGGCCCAATAAATCTAGGAGACAACTTCCCGCTTTTCCCAAACTTCATCAGACCCCGTCTAGGTGATATTTTTAAGAAGATGTGATCTCCAACCTCAAATGATAATGGCCACCCCCTATAGTTGGCATAGCTTTTTTGATGACTCTGAGCTGAAACCAACCTCTTACGGATAAGTGCAACCTTCTCCGTTGTTTCCTAGACTAACTTAGGACCTAACATTGGTGCGTCACTTACCTCAGCCCAACACATAGGAGATTTACACGGTTGGCCATACAAGGCCTCAAATGGTGCCATGCTAATACTTGCCTAAAAGCTATTGTTGTAGGCAAATTCCACTAAAGACAAGTACCTCTCCCACGACCCCTTAAAGTCAAGAATACAACCTCGAAGCATATCCTCTAGGATTTGAATGGTACACTCTGACTGCCCATCAGTCTGAGAATGATAAGCGATACTAAATGTCAATATAGTGCCCAAGGCATTCTGTAGGCTCTACCACAATCGAGCTGTGAAACGCGGATCTCTATTTGAAACAATAGTTATAGGGACCCCGTGAAGTTGCACTATGTCCCTAATATAAAGGTCGACAAGGTAATCTACTAAGTCACTCGTGCGTATAAGTACAAAGTGTGCCGACTTGGTTAAACAATCAACTATCATCCACATATCATCATTACCCCGTTGAGCCCTCGAATGACCCACAACAAAATCCATAGTGACATGTTCCCACTTCTACTCGGCTATAGGCAAGGGTTGCAACAAACCCGTTGGCCTCTGATACTCGGCTTTCACTTGTTGACAAGTAAGACACCTCGAAACAAACAAGGCTACGGCTCTCTTCGTCCCCCTCCACCAAAAATGGCCACTAAGGTCGTGATACATCTTGGTGCCTCTTAGATGTATCATAACGCGCAAATGGTGGAACTCTCGGAGTACTTCTTCCCTACAAGATTCCGACACGAAAAAACGGTCAAGATATTTAACACTTGAGTTAGAATACACTTTCAAGCCCTTCTTTACCTTCCCACTAGATATCTTTTCTCGGATAGACTCTACCTCGTGGTCACCCCATTGTGCTTCTATTACTTGGCTCACAAGTGTAGGTTGGGCAACCATAGTAAACAAAGCTGCAGACTCAATGGACTCACTAAGATACAAGTCAAACTTGCCAATAACACCTAACATCTCCCATTCTCGAATGACAATACTAGCTACACTGCTAATGGATTTCCTACTCAAGACATCGACAACTACATTGGCCTTCCCCGGATGGTAGTGTAACTCAAAGTCGTAATCCTCCATAAATTTCAACCACTTTCTCTGCCTCAGATTCAAATATTTCTGTGAAAATAGATACTTCAGACTTTTGTGATTGGAGAATACCTCAAACCTCTCACCATATAGATAATGTCTCAAAATCTTCAAGGCAAAGATCATAGCTACTAGCTCAAAGTCATGAGTAGGGTAGTTTCTCTTGTGTATTTTCAACTGACGTGAGCCATATGCTACCTTTCCCTCTTATATCAAAACACAATCCAAACCTTCCCGAGACGCATCACAATACACAAAACAACCTAAACCCCTTGGTGGGTCATTTTACACACAAAAATAAACACTAAACTATACCCAATTCCTTAGAATAATAATAAGTCCATGTATTGATCCACATAGAAAAATGTGAAATTAAACTAATTTAATTATTAAATTTTGAAATTAATTTTGATCAAAGAGATAATTGTTCAATAATAATTAAAATACTAAGAGATTAAACTAGCAATTAAAAGTAAAATTGGAATTATTGATTTTGGGAAAAAACCTAGGGTAATGAATTCACCACTAGTTACATAAATAAGGTTTGAATTTGAAAATCGATTATGTTACGGTTTGAACCAAATAATACCTCGCAAATACAAGTTCGAAGCATTGATCAAGAGAATTATCACATTCAATGTATAGGCATGAACCATCTCAAGTAGCACGAGTCATTCACTTTAAACTAGGGTAGCAAAATGACTCGTCCCTCGCAGTATGGCTTATCTCATACCTTGAATATGAAAGAATAGCAAACCATTGCATGGAAAGCATTCAATAATCACAGAAAGAAGAATACTTGAAGAAATAATGGAAAATATATTTAAACACTTCTTGAATACCATACAACTTGTTTAAACCATTACATAATCAAAACTCAAAAAAGAAAACCCTATTTACTTGGCTAGGGTTTCACCAAAACCCTAGAAATAGAAGCCTAGCCACTCATGGAGGAGTGGGAAGAGCTAGAAGAAGAAGAAACCCCCATGGAAAATCTTCTTAAAGCATGAGAACCCTCTTTTCCAAACCCTAGCCCCTTATCTCTTTCAGAATTTTCGGAACCCTAGAGTAGATTCTTTTTCTTCTTTTTATTCTCAGTAAAACAAACTTGAAATTTTGCGCACCTGTAGACACCCCATTTTTGACCGCCTTTAAGACTTGGGCGTTACTGATGGTTTACCTGGTGGTGAAAGATGTGCAGAGCAAAGGATCAATTTCTTCGGCGAGAGGAGAGTCAAATCCAAACCTCACAACCCATTGTGGACCAAAGCTATTTTGAATGATTTTTAGACCTTAAAATCCTCTCTTTCAAAATTTTTTTGAAATGAAGTTCCTACGATGTTCCGACGCTCGTATTTTGTCAAACGTTGTGCTTTTCGGTAAACCAGGCAAGGGCAAAGTGGAAATGAATGAAAGAGATATGAAATCTTTGAAAAATATTTCAAAACACCTTGTTTAGGGGTTTGGATTTAAAGAAAAGAGGAGAAGAGGGAAGAAACCAAGTTGGGGAAAAAGATGGGCATGAACCGTTAAGAGAGAGTCAGGTAACCCTCGCTAAATCGGGCCTATCCTTTTGTATATTTGGATTTAAGCTATGAGGACACCACTGTTAGAAAGAAGACTTCTGGGGCTTCATTTTTCACTAAATAATCTCCCAAAGCCAAGTCCGGATGGGGGAGATATGATTGGTTGAAGTTGGGCATCATTCCGGTTGGACCGAAACTGAGCAACCTTCACTAAAAGAGGGATATCTCTTAGCACACATGAAATTTTGAGATGAGGCTTCCAAATTTAGAAATAATACTTCTCGGGCTTCATTTTTCACTTAACAATCTCCCAAAACCGAGTTCGGATGCGGGAGATATGATTGGTTGAAGTTGGGCATCATTTTGGTTGGACCGAAACTGAGCAGCCTTCACTAAAAACGGGATATCTCTTAGCACACATGGAATTTTGAGGTGAGGCTGCCAAATTTAGAAATAAGACTTCTAAGGCTTCATTTTTCACTTAAGAATCTCCCAAAGACAAGTCTGGATGGGGGAGATATGATTGGTTGAAGTTGGGATTCATTCCGGTTGGACCGAAACTGAGCATCTTTCACTAAAAGAGGAATATCTCTTAGCACACATCTAATTTTGAGGTGAGGCTTCCAAATTTGGAAAGAAGACTTCTGGAGCTACAGTTTAGGCTCAAGAATGACCTGAAAAGGAGTCCAGATGAAGGAATTAGACTTGCTTCAATTCAGGAACTAGGGTTGATTTTTTCCATCGGCCTCTATGGAGGTCCATCGGCCACAATTTGACCTCAGCAGCTATGAGTTGGCCCAAAGTGAACCTTATCAGCCAAAAATGATGGCCGGTCGGCACGAAAGATGGTTGGTCGGCCAGAAGTGCCCAGAAAGCTCAGAATTGACAGATATTTCTCCTCTAACTGTTCCAGGCTGTCCTAGATATTTCTAAATTGAGATATTTCCGAACCAATGCTCATATATTGCTATATATTGAGCCATATCTCAAGGGTTGAGGGGTTGGAAATTGTGGGACTCTCTCTCTCTCTAAGAACTCCTCTCTCTCTATAAGACTTTGTGAGCAAAAATCTAAGCCTCTCTCCTTAGAAGCTCCTCTTCTTGTTTTGAGCCTTAAGCTTAGAATCCTCTACACTTTTGCAAAGAGACCCTTAACCAAACTTAACCACCATTGGGATGAGGTTCTTTGAGGATCATTTGGAGCTCCAAAAGGCTGATTTTGGCTCAGGTTTTGGTTGGTTTTGCTACTATCCTTCAAGGTGCTTTAAGGGTAAGCTCTTGCTCCTTTAAACCTCAACTTTGCATGCTTGTTTTACCATCTTTGCAAACTAATTTTGGCTTGGTTTTGAACTGCTAAAATCTTTGTTTTTCAGTCCTAAAAGTGTTGGTTTAAGCCTTGTTTGGTTAGGGGGTTGTCTCTCCCTTTTGTTCCTTAGCTTGTATAGCTTTTGAGCCATCTTCTAAAGCCTTTCAAAACAACTTTTCGTGGCCTTTCAACCACTAAAATCCAAAGGATTTTTAGTGGTAAAAACTTTGTTTTGAGGTCCCAAATGGGTGGGGGGTTGTCCCCCCTCCTCTTCTCTTGTTTAAATGTCTTGGTATATCTCTGGTTTTCTTGCCTCAAATCTCTAACCTAAACAAAGGAGGAGGAGAGGTGCTTATATAAGCAATGCTAAGCTTCTAAGACAAGCTTCAAAGGGGCCAAGGGGTTCAAGGGGGGTGCAAGGCTTCTAGAGGAAGCTAAAACAGCTGGCCAAGCTTAGAAGCTTGGCCAAAAGGTTCAAGCTTCTAGAAGGTTAGGGGGTTCAAAGGCTCACAAGGTGCAAAACAAACACACATGTGCGTGGGGGATCAATTCTGTGCATTCCAGCTGGCACAGCTGGAATTCACTCAATCTGCAGAATGCTCCCGAAGGCCGTCGGCTAGCAAAAATTGCCGGTCAGCAAAATAAAGTGCCGGTCGGCACAATAAATTGCCGGCCGGATAAATATAGTGCCGGTGGATGGCCGGTAAGGTCAAAAAACGGCCGGTTGGTGTCTAAATTGAAGCCCCGGAAGTTAGCTTTCCAATGGCGCAAACCTTGCATTAAAATTCCTCCTGTGGAAAAAGTTATGCCCATTTTCGTGAAGCCGCGCAGATTCAATCCAACCGGGATGATGCCCGACTTCAACTGATCATATCTCCCCCACCGGACTTGGCTCTAGGAGATTCTTGAGTGCAAAATGAAGCCCCGGAAGTCATCTTTCCGACGGTGGTGGCCCCATAGCTAAACTCCAAGTGTACAGACAGATAAGCCCGGTTCAGCGAGGGCTGCTCGACTCGCTTCTACCCGGATTCATGCTGAACTTTTCCCAAACTAGTTTTCTCCTCTCCATTCCTCTCTTCTTCAACTCCAAACCCCTAAACAAAGTGTTTTGAAGGATTTGCCTCTCTTCTAGCCGAAGAAACTGATTCTTTGCCCTGCACATCTCTCAACACCGAGCAAACCATCAGTAGTGCCCAAGTCTTAAGGGCGGTCAAAAATGGGGTGTCTACATAAGCCTTGTTTGCTTAGGGGGTTGTCTCTCCCTTTTGTTCCTTAGCTTGTATAGCTTTTGAGCCATCTTCTAAAGCCTTTCAAAACAACTTTTCGTGGCCTTTCAACCACTAAAATCCAAAGGATTTTTAGTGGTAAAAACTCTGTTTTGAGGTCCCAAATGGGTGGGGGGTTGTCCCCCCTTCCTCTTCTCTTGTTTACATGTCTTTTTGGCCTATCAAAGGAGCATGTATCTCTATACTTTTGAGACTTAGTTCAGGCACTTTTTTGTGACTTTTAGGACCTGCCTTGACTCTGTCCATGACTGGTTTGGTCACCCCTTGCATGCATCTTGCATGTGTAGTGTAATCCTATTTGTGGCTCATCAAAGTAGCATGTCTTTCTAGCATGTATTGGCTTCATTTCAGTAGGTTTTTGGCCATCATTTGACATGTTTGATTTGGGTTGGTTTGGTAGCCTCTTGCATTCTCCATGTACTTATAGTGCAAAACTTGCTTACTAGCCTCGTATGCATGATGTTTTGGTCAAGCATGATAGCTTATTTTGGCTATACTTCATACATGTTTTAGCATTATTTTGGGCTATTTTAGGACTATTTTGGGCTTCCATGGTCATATGACTCATGTTCTGTATAGCTATAGTGCAAATGCCTTGACTAGTCTTGAGTTTTGAGGCCCCTACCATGCTATACTTGTGATGTTTGCATGCCTTGGCATCATTTGGCATTGAATTTCAGTTCTTATATCTGTGCCATACTCCCATGTTTATCACTCTTTAATTGTGTTTAAGAGTTGTGCCTTTATGCCTTGTTTGTGAGCTAGCATGTCTTTCTTGCCATCTATGCTACGAGTCAAGCATGTTTTTGCTACTATTTTGACCTGCCTTAGGTCTGTTTTGAATGGTTGAGGCCATTTGAGCATTACTTAGTGTGGTTGTAGTGTAAAGCCCTTGACTAGCTTTGTGTTTCAAGCTTCTTGACATGCTTTCTTTGAGCTATTTACATGATTTAGCATCCATTGGAATGTAATTTCAGAGATTGCTTCATTGCTACATTCTCACATTTGTCACATCTTCATCATGTTTAAGAGTTGTACTATTATGCTTAAGCCATGGGCCAATGCATTGAGCATGCATTTCCTTACTTTTCAAGCCATAATTTCATCATTTTGGCCATTGATTTAGGCATGGCCGAGGCCTGCCCTTTTAGTTTAAGTCCATTTGAGCATGTTTGCTTTCATGATATTTGCATGCTTGTATTGTATCATGTTTGCATATTTGGTATATTGCATGATGTTTAGCTAGTTGCATTACAAAACATTGTTGCATACTTGGCATGCTCATGTTACATTAGCTTAGCTTGCATGCTTAGGTTGCATTGCATTGCGTTGAGTTGGTATGCTCATGTTGCATTACATTGTTTGCATGCATTACATTGCATTTGGCATACTTGCATGCATCGCATTGTGTTTGGTTTGGGGTGTCAAACCAAACACGAGGAACGAGGGACGTTTCGTACTTGAAGTGATGAAACGTGCTTCAATTCTCGGTCACCGGCACTCTTGATCCAACATGATAGAGTGTGAGGCATATGTGTGTTTTGGTGCATTCATTCCATATTGATTTGCACACTTGGCTCCTTTGGCCATCATGCATTGGAATGCGTGATTGGTGGCCCGAGGATCGAGCATTACACTCTTTTGAGCCTTAAACATGATAAGGGGTGTTTGTGCACACAATGCCTTGAAAATGCATTGCCATGCTCTATTTGTCCTCTACTATAGCAAAACAACATTCTGCAGGAATATATGGCCGGCCGGCCATCTTCAGTGCCGATCGACTAAACATTGTTGGCCGATATCCTCACAAATGGTCGGTGACCAATTCCACATGGCCTGTGTTCCTATACCTTGGCCGGTGACATCTCACAGTGCTCAGGGAGTGGTTCGGAAGCATCCTTGGGACTTGTGCAGTTTTTAGAGGTGCAAAACAGTGCAAATAGAGGCAACTAGTGGCATGGCAACGGGTTTCCGAGCGAGGCAATCAAGCATGCATCATTCAATCATTCCGAGGCGGAGCTGTGGCAGCCTCTTTAGCTTTCATACTTAGTCTATTTTGTAACTTAATTGATTTACTTAATTAGTTAAGAGTTATGTAATAATTAATTAGCTAGGGTAGTTAATTAATTAGTTGGTTTGTATTATTTATTCGGACCCTCCGTCGAGAGGGTGAATTTTGTAATAAGTGTGCGTGAGTGTGTGAATGTCTTCCAACCCTACGTCTTTCTCCCTTTTACTTAACCTCTTACGATGGTTAGTTCTAGGTCATGTTTCAATTAGCATCCTTATGCTCGCATGTTTGCATCATTCATTTGTATTGCATGCACTGGGCTCGGCGCATCATACTAACCGCATAGGATTTCAATTCCAAGTTGAATACGCGTATCGAGTTGTCACATTTCACATGCCATTCTTAGATTGGCCGAGCCTATTCTATTTGCATTTTTGCATGTGTTGCATTAGCCATCTTAACATGAACTAAGATCATGCATTTGATTACTAACTAGCTATTGTTTTGGCTCGGAGTACTAGGTAAGCGTTTACACTTTAGCATACTGCATGCGTGTAAGTGTTGCCATGATAGCATGCTTGCCATGAGGCTATTTGCTTAAATGATATAACTGCCTGAATGCCTGTGGGTGAAGGTTGGATTGCTTGAATTGGAACAATTCATTGAAATGCGAGTTTTAAGCCCATTTGAGAGTGGCAAAATTAGGTTTTCTAAGCCCACTTAAGGGTGGCAAATCCACATTTTAGCCTACTCGCGAGTAGCAAACTTCAAATCATTTTCAAACAAACAAAAATGCAATGCTTTGTTCCAAATTAGGCGCTCTAGTCTATACTTGTGTGTTGTGCGCATTACATATTAAATTCTAGCTAATAACCGGAATAAGAACGCATATGTTTTCAAAAACAAGATATCATGCTTAGTACAGGCCGATCTTTGGTCGGGCGAGCGGGGGTGCTCATAGATGACCTTCCCCAATTGTACCCAAGTTCCCGAGCTGAGGCAACTTTGGTGATGACGGACATGTGGCCTTAGGCAACGAGTCAGGGTTTCCTAAATTCTCCCAAAATAAAATATTTAGGTGGCGACTCTGTATTTGGAAAAGCAGTCCATGTTTGGCACTTCTTTCTTAAAAATCAGTTTTCCAAAATGATTTGCCGGATTTGGACTCTTTGGTGATTTATCGGTCTTGCATTGCACTTTGCGGGATTAGATTCAGAACCGTGACATTTAAGTCCGAACTGTAGAAGCAAAGCCCGAGGGCGCGTCTACAGCACGCATCCTTAGGTGGGTCGCTCGAGCGCCCACAATTTTTGCTTGAGCAGTGGTGGGCCGCACATGCGGTGAAGTCTGGCCACATGTGCGGTGAGGTAGCAAGTCGAGCATTTTCACTTCTTGCGTGGAGAATCTGCTTTTGTGCCACTTTTCACCTAAATTTATGTGTTGCCTGCCAAATCTGTACAAGTGCACAAAACACATCATCTTTTCCAAATAGACAAAATTCAAAGACTATAAATGTACTAGAGGTGTTCGTGATTCGGTTGCGGTCGGAGAATCTCCAATCCGCCATTCGTCCATCAGATTGGCGGATTGGAAAAAATCAATCTGTATCCATCTGCCAGATTGGTGGATGCGGATTGAGCAGATTGGCGGATTGGCGGATGGATGAGAATTGATTTGGCGGTTTAAACTTTTACAAATTTTGAATATAATACAGCAACTTGTCAATATATATATTTTTTTGGATAACAATCCAACTCAACATAACCAAAAGATTATTAAGTAAATTGTCAAATACCAGTAATAAATACATACAAGAAAACCATGCATTATCAAAACTATTTCATTTTTTTTTTATTCAAAAACTATGTAATTTTTTTTTAAATGAAAAAATTAGACCTTATATTTTCCACCAAAAAATATCAAATATCAACACTTGCCATTTGATAAAAGAATTTTCAAATTGAATACAAATTGAAAAGATAATAGAATATCTAACCTCTTTTTCAATTGAAAACACAAACAAAATATCTAAACAAATTTAAAACACAAAGTCTTACAAATTAGTAGGGGTGCTTGCGGTTTGGCGGTTTGCTTGTGGCCAAAGGAACCTCAAATTCACCATCAGTCCAAAACTAGGCAGATTGAAAAAAATAATAATCCGTAACCATCTGCTCGTCATCATGCATCCTTCCAAAATACGGTGGATTGGTTTGGTTCGGTCGGTTTGGGCAGATCGAAATATCCGCTACTCACCCCTAAAATGTACTTTATGCGGCCTCAATGTGGTAGGGATCACAATTGCATTTAGCATATGCAACAAGCCTTTAAACCACAAGGTTACCCCAAGTGGACAAGTATAGTCTCGTAAGGGTTTCCAGAAATGATACCCACAAACATCAACATATTCACATCTGCCCAACAACAATTAATCACACCACTCCACCTAACAATTAACTTATGTGCCAACTAGAGTGCGATATTAAGGCATGATGAGTTATTGAAGGCACAGTGGACAAGCATGAAGGAATCTATTGAGCAAGAATCGCAATTTAGTATTACAAAAGTTAAGTCCCCTATAATTGCAAATACTAGTGAACACATCATCAATGCCCTTAGTGTAAAGTGCATTCCCCATAACTACTTAACTGTCCACCATAATAGCCCAGCGTAACTCATAATAACACCCAACATATACAGAAAAACTAAACTTTTGCAACCAGAATTCTCAAATTTTTCTCTATTTTTTTCTCTATTTTTTTAGACTGTGCAATGTCCTAACCCATTAAGCTTTTTAATCAACCCATGTAGTAAGCATTGGGCCAATGACTCTCAAATTAGACAGTTTTAGGACACTAGGTGTGAAGACACCCCTATGGGCTTAATAACTTGAACTGAAAAAAGGCTACGGATCCGAACAAATCATTTTCATTATTTTTCCTTAACTGTGCAATTTATAGGTCCTTTAAGCTTTCTAATTAACCCATGTAGCAAGTATTGGGCGAATGACTCCCAAAGCAGACAGTTTTAGGGCACTAGGTGTAGAGACACCCCTACGGGCTTAATAACTCAAGTTAAAGAGGCTACGAACCCAAATAAGTCAAGTTTTTGTTTTGTTTTGTTTTGCTTTGTTTTGTTTTTTGTTTTTTTGTTTTTTGTTTTTTTGTGAGAATCAAGGCTACTCATTTATTCTTTTTTACAACACTAGCAATTATCAATGATGTATACCAGGGATTAGAATAGAGAGGTCACTGTTATGATAGCGTGTTCATATGAATCAAGGTATACTCATGATAAGTGTACTAATACCACAAACACAAACAACTATTTTAGTGCAAATATCACGTGCGACTATTCACCCAATAAACCCTTTTCATACAAGTCCACTATGCTCTCCAATTAACATATGTTTATATCACCACCTTATTAGCAAAAAGCTAACATCAAGTGAAACGGTGCAATCAAGTGCAGCAAGTACAAACATGAATTGTGAAAACATCCTCACTCCCCCCCAACTAGAATACAACATTGTCCTCAATGTAAGCAACTGTGAAGTAGATAGTAAAATGAGAGAGAGAGAGAGAGAGAGAGAGAGAGAGAGAGAGAGAGAATATTACCACACGGCGGAGGCGCACATCTAGTGAGACAGAGACGAACCAAACACACACATACACATAATTTTTTATTAATATTTTTTTATTTTTGTTTTGTTTTGTTCTTACTGTACATTATAAAAGAAAACCAAATAGAAAATAAAATAAAATACAATAAAAATAAATAAAAAAATAAAACACAAAGAAAATAAATAGTATTTCATTGATTAGAATCAGACGGTGGTGGAAAGTACTGCTCAAATAAGGCATGCGTCAACATTTGAGTCTCGAATGCCTCATCATGAACCCTAGCGCTAAGCTGATCAAAGCACTGCTAGCTCGACTTCCGATGTGCATAGAAGTTAGTTTGCATAGATGCAAACTGACTGCTAATCCTTGGGTTGGTGGGCATTAATTTGGTCGAATGTCGTCTGAGAGTAATCCCGATACTCCTGATAGTTCATGCAGAAATTAATCATGGATTGCTGAATGGTGGCCTGATTATCCAAAATAGCCTGATATTGCGCACGTGTCATGCAGAATGGTGGTGGTACTGGCGTGGTAGCTGGTTCTGCTAGAACAACGTTGGGGTTGCCCGGTGCATCAGGGATGACTAGTGGAGGCAGTAGGCGAGTAGTGGTTTGGCGCCATTGGGTTTTAGCATAGAGCGATAGCAACTGAAGCTGAACCTCATTTGGATCAAGTGAGTAAGTCCCATGGCCTTTGATTAGTGCTGTAATGAGGTTGGTGAAGGGGAGGCCCCATGTAGAACCACCTCAGGTATTGTACAGTTTGATTTCATTTAGTATACGAGTCATTTGGTTGAAGATCAATGTAAAGATGTCGACCCAAAACCTGAAATCAAATCAATGCAAGGTGCGGAGGAAGTCCCCTCACCGCTTTTCTTTGTGGCCTAAAGGTAGTACATTCTTTTTGAGAACGACATTAAGAAAGATGAGGCAATATGATAATTTAGCCCGGCGGATACTGGTGCGGTTGTCATCGTCCTACCGCCCCTCATAGAATTCTATCACTACTGCAGGAACTGTGAGTTCCCGAATGAACACCGAGAACTACTTTTCTTTGATGGTGTCCATTGAACAGTGGAGAGTTTCAACAATGGAGGCTGGTGTGACCACTAACTCAGCCCCGTCAACAATGGAAAGAAGGGCTGCTAGGGCCTTATCACTGATACATGTCTTCAAGTTGTTGCACACGCCACGTAGTGGGTTTGGTGGCACTGGAAGAAGGCAATGTCAACGGGTGCGCTAGATGCAATTTATTTGTTGGCCCAAATGGCGGTTGACATATCCCTACCTCCTAGGTTGGCATTGCGAGGGTGTTTGGGTGCTCGATAGGATGATAAAGCCATACCTGAACAACATAACATAACATAACCAATGCAACCAAAACCGTGGAAATATTATATTAGAACTCATCAAATATCGCATGCATGCACAAAATCACTCAAATCCTCATTGTCAACACACCACTGGATCGCTTTTATTTTTATTATTATTTTTAATTTTTTTTTTGAATACTACCCTAAATTAGCTTAAACTAAATTAGCATGAGACAAGTGAGTTAAATTAGATGAGGTACAGTAATGAACTAGAGGTAACAAAAATAAAGAAAGAAAGAAAATAAAACAAATTAAAAATAGAATAAGGAACTAAATAAAGAAAAACAGAGAAACAAAAATATGAAGTAAAAGAAATAAAAGAAATTTGTAGAGAAAAGTAAAATAAAATAAAGTAATAAAAAAAAAATAAAAACTAAATCACTAGCCAAACTAAACTAAACAACTACATTAAACAAAAAATAGGTAACCACAAAATGTTTTTTGGGTGGGTCGCACGTGCGCCAGAGTGGGCCGCATGTGCAGCGGTCGTCTTCTTAGCTGCCCAATTTTTTATTTTATTTTATATTTTTATAATGATGATGATGAACAAAGGTCAAGATTACATTAAACTACCAATGTATTATGCTACAAGTGAGGACTAAGAAATCTAACAAAAAGAAGGTGGTTACTTTGAAAAAGTATGAAAAAAAAGGATGAAGAAGAGTGGATTGAAGATTTGCCGAAAAAAATGGCTGTCGGAAGGTCGCCGGTCGAATAATATGGTGATGCTCTAGTGGGAAGATGGTGGTGAGAAAAGATAGGGTGAAGGTTGAAGGAAGAAGGGTGGGTGATGGTGGGATTTGGTGGGTTTGTGGAGTTTATAGAGAAAGAGAGAGAGAGAGAGAGAGAGAGAGAGAGAACAAATAAGATGATAAGAGGTAGAGAGAGAAAGTATTTGGAAAGCGATGGTTAAAGTGGGCTAGGGATTTTATTTATTTTTAATCTATCTGCTCGTATGCCCATGTTGGCCATACATGCGCTGAATTTTGGGCCGCTTGTGTGGTGGAATTGGGCCGCTTCAGCAGCGCTTAAGCAAAATGCTTTTGGGTGCCCAATTTTATTTATTTATTTATTTATTTATTTTTTAGGACAGGCCGCTTGTGCGCCAATGCAGGCCGTACGTGCGATGAATATTGGGCCGCTACAATGGTAGAATTGGTCTGCTTCAACGATGCTTAAGTAGTAGCCTATTTGGGACGGGCCACTCGTGCATCCAGGTATCGATCCACGGGCCACTCGATACTTGGACTTGCTATAATTGTAATCGCTTTGTTTTTTTCTTTTCTTTTTTTTTTTTGAAAAACAAAAAAATCCTACTGCAACCATTTTCTCCCCTAGCCCAACTTATACCTTTATTTCATAATCAAAATAAGAATAGCACTTTAAAAACATACAAAAGCTCAATAAAGGTATAATCTTCATGCGAAATCCATGGGTACTACTTTTCTCCCTAATCATGTTTGTAACTTTCCTTATTCTCTAACAATTGGCAGACTAGGTTGATTCAGTATCTAGAATTGAGGCGCCTAAAGCTAACTCAACCTATGGAGCTACTGTAACAACCCCGATTTGTGATTAGCTTATAATCCTCAATTAAGAATGTTTAACAAGTAATTAAGATGAAATCTTAAGTAAACTGCTTGTGCCATATGTTATTTGTGTTTATATTTGTTTGCTTTAGAAATATCTGTCGGTAATTTTGCTTGAATCTATGAATTGAAGGCTTTATTGGCATCTAAACACAAAATTGACTACGTTTATGTGTTATCTAGAATTTTTAGAATATTCTAGTAAGCTTAATTAGAATTCAATTCGGAATCAAATAATTAGAATAAATTAATATCGATTGATTAGTCATAAGCCAAGCTTAATTAAACCCCACTAACCAAGCCTATATAAGGCTAATGGTGACTCAACAACATTCTATCTTCATTTACTTGAGCAACAAAATGTGTAAGAGAGAGGGATTGAGTGAGAGAAGAGTGAATTCAAGCTTGAGAAGGAGAAAAAGGGGAAATTCTAGAGCATTGAAAGGAAAATTGAAGGAATTGAGGAATTTAGCTTCAACACTTGCTAATACAAGGCTTAAGGTAGGAGTTCAACTTTTCATTTATGAATTTGAGTCAAATAATGTAAGAATTCAAGAGGTTCAAGTGGTTAACCATGAGAATTAAGCTTGGACTATGGAAATTGAAACCATTCCATACATGCATGCATAGTTCATAGATTTTGAGTTTAGTTGTCACTCAATTCTTACATGCAAGTGTTTATTTCTGTCAAATTATGAGAGCTCACTGTGATTCTACACTCAAACACTTCAATTGTGTATGGTTTAGAGGTTTTGAATCCATATCATTACATGCATGTGAAGATACATAAAGTTTCATTTTGATTATGAAGAATTGATTTGTGTTTGGGCCTTGATTTTACGAATAACCTTCATTTCATGTTTTACTACAGGTTTCCAAGTGTTTTCTGTAAGTTTTTAGCCCAAATGAACAAGATTGAAGCTTTGAAATGAGTTTTGAATGTGAAGAGCAAATCTGGAAATTACAGATTCTGCATCATCGCTCGAGCGACCACCTTTTGTTTTGAACTTTGGCTCGAGCAACCAAAAGTTGGCTCGGGGGTAAATTTTGAGCTCCCAGTATTTTTTTACAGGGATTGATGGTTGGCTCGAACGACCGAAAGATCGCTCGAGTGATCACCCTTTATTTTTAGTTATGGCTCGAGCTACCAAAAGTTGGCTCGAGCGTAGCTCCCAGTACTTTTGCAGACTTTGCAGGCCGTTCGAGCGACCAAATCTTCGCTCGAGTAAATTGCCCTTGTAACGCCCCAAAAATATAACGATAGCTCATAACGTGTAATACAATAAGATAGTGCGTTTCCAAGATGAACATCCTTTCCATTTATATATGATTTGCATTATACAAGAGATAACACATGTATTTACACATTCACAAGCTCTAAACCTGAATCTGTAGCATATGTTACAACAAAAGACATGATATGAAAGTAAAACATATAATAAATTCCCTAAAGGCTTACAACTTTCCAAAACGATGCTTGGTTACAACAAAAGTGGATTTAAATCCAATACATTTAAAGGCCCTTGGCCTGTACAAAATATATACAACAATCAAATAGAATAAAGCTCTTGCTCCAAGTCCTCCCAAGCTATTACCTTGGCAGAGGCATTTTATCAGCTCCGGAAAATGTTTTTCCTACATAGGGTGAGCCAAAACCTAGTAGAAATAATCCAATGCAGTATATGAATCTTAACAAAGATATGAGGTAGACGCATATGCAATGCTCATGCCAAAACATTTTATATCCTTTCCAAAACCATGAAATGTCAGGTTAATATCAGAATTCATAAATCACTTCCTTTACAGTAGAAAACAGGATAGTGAATCATACTTTGGGAATCTCAAAACAATTCTAACCTTTCACGGAAATTTCGTTCGTGGGAAACCGTAAACCGGCACCCATGTAAACATAGGCTCTACAAGCACTACTATTGCCATTTCACAGAAATTTTGTCTGCGAAATCGGCACCCATGTATATGCACGGTATTTTGGACTTTCACCATGGACACTCAAGCTAACTTATTTTAAAGAGACAATATATATTCCTAGATTCACCCATTTTTCTCACAACGATAAGCAGTTCCAATGTATAAAAATGAAATAATACTCGATGCAAATGGATGAGATAATAGTTTCAATTCTCTTAAGTCTCATGCAATTTCTACAACAATCATAGTTATCCTCCACCAATAGCCCAAAATAGATATTTCTAAATAGATAAACAATTTTCACTAAGGATAAACTTTTCAAATTTCAAGATGTGAGTGATAATACATATTTAACTCCACTATCCTCATCAATATCAACCCAATTCCACATTTCCAACATCAATTTCATTTATCCTTTAAAAATCAACATTTGATACATTTAGGGTAAAACCCCCATTCCTTTATAAACCAATTTTAAAGGTAAAAATCCATTAATTCATTATAACTCAACAATGAATACATTCTCTTAATCATTTCCAACAAAGCATTTGAAAAACTCTCTTTTGAAATCAAGCCAAACCTTAGGTTTGTCCAAAACTCCTCCAAATCACAATGTTGTTTTATAAAGACATATATCTAAGTTAAAAATCATAAGAAAGTGAGAATCCCTACCTCAAGCTTAGAAGATGAGAGAAAGAGTGAAGGAACTTCAACAATTCCCAAACCCAACTTCGTTCGGATTAAAAGGAAGCCCACGTCGTGTTCTACCTTTTTAACAAAAGGACATGGGTGAAGAACTCGACGAATCTATGTGTATTTGTAGAAAGAAGTAGAGCTTTAGAGAGAGAGGGTGTGGATATAGGGTTTTTAGAATGTTTAGAGAGATATATGAAAAAGTAATCTAAAAAGTGACTTTTACGAACTGATATACGTGCAGACAGCTAGAGCGCAAGAAGTGTCGCTCGAGAGACTAGACACAATAAGTGTGACCGCTCGAGTGAAGAATACAAACTCCTAGAAGCTTTATAGACAAACAACCATCACTCTGGCTTAAGAAGGATCGCTCGAGCCAACACCGCTCGAGCGAAGAATGACAACTTCTAGTAATTTTGTAGGCCTACAAAAGTACTGAGAGTTCTCAAAGACCGCTCGAGAGCAAGAAGTGTTGCTCGAGCGAAGAAGCAAAATTCTAGGCAACAACAGTTTGAAAAACAAGCTACCAAACTATTCCAAACCCAACAATGATATTCCAATAACAAAACTTAATGAGGAATAAGGAGAAACAAAACATGATCAACTATATAAGACAATAAAACTCAGATCCAGAATATCAAATGAGTTGGGTCTAAATCAGAATTGCTATAACTTCCCTCCCTTAAGGAATTTCGTCCCTGAAATTTGAATGAAACAACAAAACCAAATTTAAAGCAATTACAACAACGATAGTAAATCAGATTCAACACCATGATCCATCCACCGGTCATTCATTCTCATCACCATGATAAACACATGCTCGTTACTGAATATACAATTCACATTTCCAAAACATATACAATGCTTATACTACATTAGCATAACAAGATTTTCAATACATGTTCAAACATCAACAAATAAGTCCGGATACTTCTCATGGACTTCTAACTCATGCTCCCAAGTTGCTTCCTCAATCCAATGATGTCTCCACAACATCTTTACCAATGGAATTGTCTTGCCTTGCAAGACTTGATCTCGAGTATCTAAAACTCTAACCAGTTGCTCTTTATATGAGGCATCCTCATCTACTTCTATCTCAATCCAATCCAACACGTGTGATGGATCCAGCTCATACTTCCGAAGCATACAAATACAAAACATGTCATGAAATCCAGAAAATTGTGGCAGTAAAGCCAAATGATAAGCTACCTCTCTAATCTGCTCTAGGATCTCAAGGTCCAATAAATCTAGGAGACAACTTCCCAGTCTTCCTAAACCTCATCAAATCCATTCTAGGTGATATTTTAAAAAAGATGTGATCTCCCACCTCAAATGATAACGGTCTCCTCCTACGATCGGTATAACTCTTCTAGCGACTTTGAGCCGTAGCCAACCTTTTACGAATAAGTGCAACTTTCTCTGTCGTTTCCCTAACTAAATCAAGATCTGTCATAAGTGCATCGCCCACCTCGGCCCAACACATAGGAGATCTACATGATAGGCCATACAAGTCCTCAAATGGTGCAATGCTAATACTCGATTGGAAGCTATTGTTGTAGGCAAACTCCACTAAAGGCAAGTGCCTCTCCCATGACCTCTTAAAGTCAAGGACATAACCCCGAAATATATCTTCAAGGATCTGAATGGTAGGCTCTGACTGTCTGTCAGTCTGAGGATGATAGGCTTTGCTAAAAGTCAATCTAGTGCCCAAGGTATTCTGCAGGCTCTGCCGTGACAGAGTCGTGAAATGTGGGTCTTTATCTGAAACAATAGTCATAGGGACCCCATGAAGCCGAAATATGTCCCTAATGTATAGGTCGGTGTAGACTCGACTTTCTTTGCGTGCCCCTCTTTCGGAGAGGCGTGAATTGGTTCTACAGTTTGGACTCCTGTCACGGTTCTGAATCTAATCTCACAAAGTGCAATGTGAGACTGATAAACACCAAAGAGTCCAATCTGGCAAATCATTTTTGGAAAATCATATTTTGAATCAAATAACGCCAAAACTGGACTACTTTGCCAGATTACAGAGTCGCCACCTAAATGTTTTATTTTTGAAAAATTTAGGAAACCCTGACTCGTGCCAAAGGCCACGTGTCCGTCATCACCAAAGTTGCCTCGGCTCGAGAACTTGGGTACGAGAGGGGAAGGTCCTGAAATGAGCACCCATGTTCGCCCGACCAAAGGATCGGCCTCTACTAAGCATTATATGTTGTTTTTATAAACATGTGTTCTTATCCGGTTATTAGCTAGCTTTACTATGTGACGCACATATACAAGTATAGACTAAGTCGCAAGACTTGGAACAAATCAACTCATGTTTATTTTCGAAAATGGTTTGAAATTGTCACTTGCAAGTGGACAATAGCGTGGATTTGCCACCTTCGAGTGGGCTTAAAACATGATAATTTGCCACTTCGTAAAGTGGGCTTAAAACTCGTATTTATTGAATTGTTCCAATTCAAGCAACAAAGCCTTCATCCACAGGCATTCATTCAGTTTAGCAAATAAGCAACTAGTCTCATGGTAAGCATGCTATCATGGCAACACTCACACTCATGCAAGTATGCTAAAGTGTAAAACTTATAGTGTACTCCAAGCCAAAACAAAAGCTAGTTAGAAGTATGCATGATCCCAACTATGCAAAATGCCTAATGCAACACATGCAATAATGCAACTAAATGGGCTCGGCTACCTAAGATGGCATATGAATGCAACAATTTGATAACATGCTTTGAAACACGTATTCAAATAAGTATTGAAATTCAATGTAGTTTGAATGATGCGCCAAGCCTCGGTGCATGCAAGATAAATCAATGATGCAAACATGCAAACATGCAAGCATAAGGTATGCTAATTGAAACATGATCCCTAATCTAACCATCGAAAGCGGATAAATAAAAGGGAGAAAGACGTGGGGTTGGAAGACATGCACACACACTCACACTTATTACAACATTACGCCCTTGCGAAGAAGGGTCCGAATGAATAAGCTAAGTTACACTAAGCTAAGCTAATTATTACAAAACGACTAATCAACTACTTTAGCTAATTAATTACAACAATTAAAATAAATTAACTAAATATTCTAAGCTAGCTAAAATATTACAAACCAAATTACACTAATTAATTACAACACATGTAATGATTAGCTACAACTAACTAATAAAGCAATAAAAAATGGCCTCGCAGGCGAATGAGACATGCATGCTCGGTTGTGTCCTCCCGAAAATCCATCGGCTTGCCACCGGTTGCCTCTGTTTTCATTCGCCTTGATCTCTGAACACTGAACCAGCTTCTAGACTGCATTCACTTCAAAACAGGAACACTTTTGCACAAAAATGGACTGGTGGCCGATCGGTCACAGAAAGTGGCGGTTGGCTAGTATAGGTGGCCGGTCCGTCATTACTTTTCCAAACTTTTGTTTTTGCTACAACAGAGAGCAGCAGAGGCAAAACAATGTATTTGCAAGGAAATGTGTGTATTACCACTCTCCTTATCATGTCTCAAGCTCAAAGGAGTATAGCACTTGGCTCTCAAGCCACCAACCAAGCATTTTTATGCATGATGGCCAAAGAACCAAGCTTGTACAAGCTTAATGAATGTGCACATAAGACTCAAAGGGCTGCCACCCTATCATACATGATCAAGGGTGATGGCGACCAAGAAACATGACACGTTTCATCACTTTGAGTATGAAACGTCCCACATTTCTGATGTTTGAATTAACGTCTAATCCAAACACATGCAATGCAACACATATGTTTATCTTGCTCAAGTTTTACTTTATTTAATTTTGTTTACTCATTTTAGCATTACCAAGCTATTCTTTAATTGGTTAAGTCCAATGTGAAAGTCCTCTAATTGGAAAGATAGCCTAAGCCACAAGTGCCTTGAGCATGAAAGAGGTCTCATGTTGTTGGCTAGTAGAAACCCTCAAGAGAGGATTAGAGCTATTAGGCATGAGAGCCTCAAATTCACACTCAAGCCAATAATGGGCTCAAGACCACTTTCAAAGCAAATTGAAAAGTGAAGAAGAGAGAGAGGTGGCAGACTTTTTAGTGCTGAAATGGCATGAAAAATGATGCTAAAACATGCAAACAACTCATGTACAACATGTTAAGAGCCAAGAGTAACAAAGCTAGTGAAGAGCACTACACTAGAGGCATGCAATATCAAGCTCAAATGACTAAACCAGCTCTGAACAGAGCTAAAACATGCCAAAACAGTGGCTAAAACATGCTGAAAGTTTGGCACAAAAAGCAAGAATATCATGCGTGCATGTTGGCTCGTAAACAAGACACAAAGCACAACTCTCAAAAGCAATGAAAGAGTGAAGTTTGTGAGAGTGTGATAGAGATATATGCACTGAAATCACATGCTAAATGATGCTACAACATGCAACCATCTCATGCAAAACACGTTAGAGGCCTCAAAACACAAAGCTAGTGAAGACCATTTGCACTATAGCTATACAAAGCATGAGTCATATGATCAAGACCACTTCAAATAGAGTTAAATCATGGCAAATCAGTAGCTAAAATGTGCTGGAGTCAAGCTAACACAAGCTAGAATAACAGGCTAACTCATTAGGCATGCTAGACTAGTAAGCATGATTGCACTACAAGTGCAAAGAACAAGCAACAAGTGCCCCAACTAACCAAAAACCAGAGTTGAGACATGTAAAAATAGAGCCTAAAACATGCTTGAAATAAGCTAACACAAACCACAAAGATATGCTACCTCGTAATGCTAACTAGGCATGGAAGAGAGAGACAAGGAGGGGAGGCTAACCCCTCCATTTTTGGACCTCAAAACCAAGTTTTTACCACTGAAATTCCTCTGGAATTCAGTGGTTAAAGCGCCAAAAAAAGGTGCTTCAAAAGGCTTTGAAAAGTAGCACAAAAGGCTTCACAGGCCAAAGAGCAAGGAGGAGACAACCCCCTTAACTCACAAGACTTAAACCCCCATTTTAAAACCTTAAAAACAGAGTTTTTTATGGTTGAAAAACCAGGTCAAAACAGTGTAAAAAGATGGATAAGTAATGGATTAAAACAAAGCTTAAAGAAGATAAGCTTATACCTTTGAAGCACAACTGCAAAACAGGTCTTCTTCTGAGCTCAAACCAACTTTAGAAGCTCGAAATAGGACTCCAGGAACCTCAGCTCCAAGATGAAGCTATTTGGTTAAGGGTCTCTTTGCAAATGTGTAGAGAATTCCTACTTTCAAGCACAAAAAATATATATAGAGAGAGAAAATTTGCTCACAAAATTTCTGAACCTTCAAAATGGGGGAGAGACCTCCCATTATATAGAAAAACGAGCAAAAAGCTTGCCTTTATCCCTCCATACACGTGTATGGAGATGAGCATCAGTGATCAACAGTTGGCACAGTTGGCAAATAAATATCTAAAAAGGAGAAAAATGGCCGTCGGCCATCATAAGTGGTCGACCGGCCACACATGTAGCCGATCGGCCATCAATGTGGCCAATCGGCCACCACTGATGGCCGGCAGGCACAAGCCATGGCCGATGGACATTGGGGATGGCCGACAAGCCACCCTCTCCTCTAGATTCAAAGCAACAAGCTCTTAGTCCACAACCAAGCACAAAACAGACAAGTTGAGAGGCTCCAAGGCAAGGTGCTCAGCCGAGACGTTCAGGGACTCAAAACGAACACGAACGAGAACAATCATCGGCTATTTAAATGATGACGTCCAAGTCTTGAGGACGGTCAAAAATGGGGTGTCTACAGTTGCCCCTCTTTGACAGAACTCAAAAGTCATGAAATGACGGGAGTGAATGTCAAAGCCCAGAGACGACCCACTTTTGACAAGGCCGAAGACTTAGACAAACAAGCAAGATAACAATACATAACTAAGCCTACGGGCTGTGGCAAAATGCAAATGATATGCACAATGCAGAACATAACTTATGATCATGCAGCAAGATTGTAACGAAACATCTAGATACAAATGTTATGCAGAGAAACGTTACAGCAATCTTGTACATAAGCAAGTTAACATGAACCAAACCACATTTCATGCAAAAAGGATGTAAGAAAATTATGCAAGCTTAACTACACATCAATGCAGGAAAGATAAAGAACCATGACCGTCGGGCGCACTTGAGGCGACAAACAAGATTCCAATGCGTGGCACATGCGAGGATAGAAGTGGTGCGAACCCAAAGACACATCCTAAGGTTCCGAGCCATAAAGAACACATGATAACAATTGAAACACATCCAAATATTATGCAATCAAAGCAAAGAGCGGTATAAGCATTGGAATCCGTCCAAATGCATTTAACCAAAGCATCCTAATGCGCTACGCGCGAGAGGGAAAAGGGAGCGGTGCAAACACTAGCGGGTGGTATAAACATCAGAGCACATTCCAATGTTTCTAACCAAAACAGAGTGGTATAAGCGTCAGGAGATGGTCCAAACGCTTCTAACTGGAGAGTGGTATAAACATCGGGCACACGACCCAATGTTTCTAACCAACAAGAGAGGTACAAGCGTCGGGCACACGGTCCAAATGCTTCTAACCATGTCGGCGTAAACATCGGGCGTACTCGAATGTTTCTAACCAATGAGGAGGTATAAGCGTCGGGCACACATCCCAGACGCTTCTAACCGAAAGGGTGGTATAAACATCGGGCACACGTCCCAAAGTTTCTAACCAGGGCAACATGTCGGTGTAAACACCAGGCATACCTGAATATTTCTAACTAACGAGGAGGTATAAGCGTCGGGCATACATCCCAAACGATTTTAACCGAAAGGGTGGTATAAACATCGGGCACGCGCCCCAATGTTTCTAACCAACGGGGTGGTATAAGTGTCGGACACATGTCCTAAATTCTAACTAGGGAGTGGTATAAACATTAGGCACACATCCTAATGTTTCTAACCAAAACAAGGTGGTATAAGCGTCGGAAGACATTCCAAATGCTTCTAACCAAAGCAACAAGTCGGTGTAAACACCGGGCGTACTCGAATGTTTCTAACCAACGAGGAGGTATAAACACCGGCCATACCCGAATGTTTCTAACCGAAGCAAGGTGGTATAAACACCGGGCATACCCAAATGTTTCTAACCGAAGCAAGGTGGTATAAACACCGGGTGTACCCGAATGTTTCTAACCGAAGGGGTCAGTGGAAACACAGGGCGTACCCGAATGTTTCTAACCGAAGCAAGGTGGTATAAACACTGGGCGTACCCAAATGTTTCTAACCGAAGGGGTCGGTGTAAACACCGGGCATACCCGAGTGTTTCTAACCAACAAAGGAGTGGTATAAGCATCGGGCGTACCTGAATACTTCTAACCAAAACAGGAAGTGGTGTTCAAAGGACAAGAATGATCTTACTCGAAATTCCTCCGAATGAACCGTACATACAATATCGTCTGGTTGCACTAGCATTGAATGAATTGTACATACAATATCATGCCTGCACAAGAAAGAAACTTTGACAAGTACAGCAAGATAGGAATGCATGTCCCATGCGAATGTGAGAAGCACATATTAGATGCGAATGTAAGGGCATGCATAATGCAATATGCATATTCTATGCAAGCATGATAGTTTGTTTAATACAATGCAACACAACATACGTGTTCTATACACAATAACAATGCATATTCAATGCAACATCAATAGGATATTTAACGCAACACACCGAATAAAGAAATGCGCGTCTTAACAAGACTAATTCAATTGTAACCTCCGATTTACCTCTCGGAGGAGTTGCAACAAATTAAAAGGATACACCTCGTACGTGCTGAGCATCACATGGAAAACACAGTCAGGAGCTTTTGTGGAGGCCACTTGAGCTTAAAAATGTACTTCCCTTGCACTTTCTTCGAGGGATCAAGGCACAAAACAACAAAACAACACCCAAGGAGAACATCAGAGGCCTTTCAGCCACTCTGGGAAGCCACCGGCCACCCATCAGCCACAAAATAATGCCATTGGCCAAAAATGTGGCCGGTTAGCCAACACTGGTGGCCGGTCGGTCATCGATGACAGATTCGGGGCAATTTTGGCATTACACCACGAGTCTTTAAATATAGGGTTCCAAACCCTATTTCCTCACTTCCTCTTTGCCAAAAAACATTCCCCTTGTGCTCTAGACCACTTTCTCCCTTTCGATCCACACTTTGTACCCATTTTCGGACATTCCATAAACATCCGATTCGCGAAACCCTCTTTACACACTTTGTTTTGAACCAATTAAAAAGTGGTTTCGGTGCTCTCTTCTTGATTTCCATCACTTGGGGTTTGTTTCCCCCAAGTTACCCTTGATTCCTGTGCCCTCTTCTGAGCTTTGACCTTTTCTTCTATTTTTTACCCCTCGGAGTTGACTTTTTGTTGACTTTTGGCATTCCCGCCCATTTCCCACATTTGCGATCATTTTCTCATCCTTTCTTCGAGATGGTGGACAACATCCCACACGATGGAGCTCTTCTGGGGATGGAGATGGATCCCGAGTTCGAGCCCTTACTGCTCAGTATCCGACCATTCAACCTGGCGACGTATCATCCTGAGGTACACGTGCTGCCTCCCGATAGCATCCGCCAGTTCAAGGGGTTCGCGCGAGGTGCACCGGAGGACCTCCTGTTACGTGAGACGAATTCACAGCTATCCCATAGCGCCTCCGAGGTATACATTTTCTCTTTATTTTCCACAATGTAGATCACATTTCTTGTATAGCTCACACTGCTTTTCACATGCTCATCCCAAACACACCTGCGTACTGTATCTTCTACACTGCCTTGCATTTGTTTACCCTGAATATACCCTTGCACTGTATTTCTTATACTGCCTTGCATCTGTTTGTCCTACTTATAGGGGAATTCACATGCCATCTGTGGATACGGGACCACCTCTGCGAGGGAGTGGTATATGGAGCTTCCTAACGCCGTCCGTCACATCATTGATGAGGCCGGCTTCGATGCATTTTGCATGGGGCTCTCACGTTTCACTGCGAGCCGGCCTCTATGGGGCACATTAGTAAAGAGGTGGTAGGATACCACCGATTCTCTCCATTTCTCTACAGCAAGGGAGATGACGATGACTCCCTTTGACTTCTTTATGCTCACCGGCATTGGAGTAGGGGGTCATCCGATTCCTTACAGCACAGACATGGGTGAGTGGGAGGCCACTTAGGTCTATCTACTGGGGATTCGCACACCCATCTCCTGATCATGGATGGTGCGATAGACCTAGTTCGCCGACCATTTCAGAAGGACGACACCGACGACCCGCGAGGAGACTGAGTATTATGCCCGGGGTTTCCACATGTTCTTGTTTGGCACTACCCTGTTCGCCGACCGGGCGAATACCGTCGGGCTCTATCTCATGAGCGCTTTGGTGGACCTGTCTCGCGTTCGATTCTATGACTGGGGCGGCGCAGGCTTGGCCACATTATATGGTACATGAGCTCCACCTCCCGCCGGAGTGGGCATCTGCTAGGAGGCTACTGGAGAGCTTGAGAGGTACACACTACCCTTCTGCTTTACATTTCTGCTTCACATTTTCTGTATACTGCGCACTACACATTGTCTGCTACATAACATCTATTTTCTACTTTACATTATCTGCATACCGCACACTGTCTGCCTTCTGCTTTATCTGTACACTGCACACACTGTATACTGCACTGCACACAATCTGCTCTCTTCTTTACATTATCTGTACACTGCACACACTACATACTGCACTTATCTGATACATATACTCACTGCTACCCTTCCACTTTCTGCAGCTATAGGTGTACGCCTATTTCCCGAGGCTTGCCCCAGAGCCAGAGGTAGAGATACCACCTACGGTACCATACTCACACAGATATGACGGGAGGTGCCAGCGGAGGCCCTAAGAGTCATTCTTATTCTTCCGCCGATTCTTCGACACCGTGACCGTGGCAGAGGTAACTGAAACCTTACAGTTATTTTAGCTTTGCTTCATATTACATATACAATGGCAACTAACAATCTGTATATTCACTATCTGTAGGTCACCTGGCAGCCGTGGGTAGTGATGCCTGCCAGGGTCAGAGACCAGTTTACGGGCACTCGGGAGGCCTCTTGATTCCGGATCTTGCTTGAGGGCTTGGTCTGTCGAGCATGGTTCTTGGGGGAGCGCTTCCTGCGACAGAGCCTCGGCTTGCCTGAGCTGGTGGTTTCGATGCCGCTTCCTTTATACATGAGGGTCATAGAGAGGTATACCACGCAGGAGATGATCGACTTCACCAGAGGTTGGATGCCGACTTCTTCAGGCTTGAGGGCGATTACACTGCCTTCATCCAGACATACCTCATGCCACCACTGACCGGTGCTCGTGGAGGTGAGAGAGCTAGAGCTCGAGCTGCAGGAGAGATAGCGGGAGGATCCAGGGCACCCCAGGCTCATGAGAGGAGGAGTTCCCAAACGAGATAGAGAGCGGGGTGGCCAGAGCTGCCTACTACACTGACCTGCTGGGGACCCAGAGGGGAAACTTATCAGATTCCCATCGAGCCCGCACCAGCCGGTCACGAGCTTGTAGGTGTTTGAGGCTCGACCCTGGTACGTACCATACTTTACATTTTGCACATTCAATTCATCTCAATCATGCTTTGTAGACCACTGATCATCTCAAGACATTTGTAGGCTTCCATAGAGTACATCGAACAGGCTCTCGAGCTGGTAGCTTCTCTTATGGGGATGGTTTAGACTAGTCTGAACCTACTTAGCCTGTACAGGATCCCGGTAAGTTTCCTTCAATTTGCACTTCAGAAAGTTTTCTGCTGATACATTAGTATTTCAACTGCAATCTACTCCATACTGATTTGAATACATTACATTGAGAACACTGCATTGATATACTGTTCTCACATACCATAACTGATGTATTCGACAAACTATCTTTTTCAGGTCCCTTTTCAGATACCAGTTCCTCCTGGCGCCCCAACGGGAGCTATAGCAGGACCTTCAGTGCCTTCCCCGACGGCAGGGAGAGAGTGATGAAGGACTCTGGCGCACAGCCGAGGTAGAGTCAGACGTACTCATGCCATGAGCGGTCTACCAGAGCCTATCCCAGAGGATGAGGAGGTAGATGAGGATGAGGAGCCAGCGAGCCCGCAGTCAGAGTCATCTGAGGGTGGAGGTGACGGCACTCGCTCAGGTTCTGAGGGCGGTGGTAACACTAAGGAGGGTGTAGACGCGCCTGTGGGCCCCATGCTACAGTTCGGACTCAGATTGTCACGGTTCTAAATCTGAACCAAAAAGTCCAGATCCGGCAAATCGTTTTAAGAAAACAGATTTTTAGAAAGAAGTGCCAAACATGGACTGCTTTGCTAGAGACAGAGTCGCCACCTAAATATTTTTTTATGGGGGAATTTAGGAAACCCTGACTCGTTTGCCTAAGGCCACGTATCCGTCATCACCAAAGTTGCCTCAGCTCGGGAACTTGGGTACGATTGGGGAAGGTCCGCTACGAGCACCCCCGCTTGCCCGATCTGAAGATCGGCCTCTACTAACCATGATATCTCGTTTTGAAAACGTTATGTGTTCTTATTCCGATTAATTAGCTAATCTTACTATGTGATGCGCATAACACAAAAGTATAGACTAGATCGCCTAATTTGGAACAAAGCATCGCATACCCGTTTGTTTGGAAAATGGTTTGAAATTTGCAATTCACGAGTAGGCTAAAACACAGATTTTCAACGAGTTGTTCTAACTCAAACAATCCAACCTTCACCCGCAGGCATTCAGGCAGATATATCACATAAGCATATAGCCACATGATAAGCATGCTGTCATGTTAACATTCACACTCATGCGAGATGCTAAAGCATAAAACACTTACAGTGTACTCCAAGCCAAAACAATGAACATGTTAGTAACCAAATGTATGATCCAAGTCCATGTTAAATGGCTAATGCATCGCATACAAAATGCAATCTATAATAGGCTCGGCCAATCCTAGGATGGCGTATGGAATGCAACAAGTAACATGTATCAAGTTAGATTTGAAATACTATGTAGTTAGCATGATGCGCCGAGCCCGGTGCATGCAAGACAAATGAATGGATGCACGCATGCATAGCATAAGGTATGCTAAATTGAATATGACCTAATACTAAACTTCAAAAGCAGGTAAGTAAAAGGGAGAAAGAAGTGGGGGTTGGAAGACATGCACACACGCAGCCACACTTATTACACATTCGCTCTCGCTCGGAGGGACCAAAAGAATAATACACTTTAATTAATCTACAAGCTAATTAAATAAATTATACAACACTTAACTAATTAATGAATCAATTAAGCTACTGAAAGCAGCAAAGGGCCTCGGGACGAGGGATGCACGCATGCTCGGATTGGCTTCGTCTGGAAATCCAATGCCATGCACAAACTGCCTCTGTTTTCCTTGCTCTACTCATCTGAAAATGGCACAATTCCCAAGGTATACCTTATGAACATTGGGGAATGCCACCGGCCATGAGGGATGGTCACCGGCCAAATAGAAGTGGTCATCGACCATCTATGGAGTTATTGGCCATCAATAATTGGTCGATCAGCACTTGATGTAGTCGACTGGCCAAAGCTTCCTGCAGAACCTGTTTTGACAGCAGCAGAGGGCAAAACAAGGCATGGCAATGTATTTCAAGCAAATGTGTGCACCAATACACCCCTTATCATGTTTATGACTCAAAGGGGGATAGTACTCGATTCTTAGACCACCAATCGCGCATTTCAATGCATGATGGCCCAAGAAATCAAGTTGTGCATTTTCATGTCAAATGAAATGCAAACCAAATAAGCACATAAAGCCCAACCTCAATCATGGTGATTTTAAGAGGCAAGGCATGCATGCAAAATGCAATGCAACTTAGGCATGCAAGCTAAGTATGCAACATGAATATGAGGGCAAGCAATGCAAACATGCAACATGGACAACACACAAACATGTAACAACATGTTAAGTGGCTAAAAGAGAGAATACATGCCAAATGCATTACAACCTAAGCATCACAACCTAAGCATGCAACAACATGTCACATAGCTCAAGCAATGCAACAAAATGCAATATGGCTAAGCATTTGTCAACAATGCAAATAATGAGCATGCAAAACATCATGCGACCAAAGCATGCAAACATGAAGCAATGTAACAACATTTGAGCAACATGCAAAAGGTGAACTTAAACTGATATAGACAAGCCTCAGCCATGTCTAAAATCAGTAGCCAAAGGCTATGGAAATGGGGCCAAATGCACATACAAACATGTATGCATACATGATCCAATTCTTAGGCATCAAAAGGCAACTTTTAAGCACACTAAAAGGGAGGACAATCATGGACTAATGGCATGCATACTAAGTTCTGAAATCATGTTATAAAAGGTGCCAAACCACGCAAACAAGACAAGCCAAGCATACAACTAAGGTCCAAGGCCTAAGGCTCGCCAAAGGGGTATTGAACTACACTTAGCAAAACCAAATATGACATGATTTGAACAACCAAAATCAGAGTTTTAGCATGTTAAAACAAAGCCAAACACACATTGATATGGCATCCTAGAGGCCTAAACATGATGGTATACGCAATGGCACATTCATGGAGCATGAAACACAAACCCTCTAAGTCCTTAAAGGAACATCAAATACAAGCATACGAGCATGCCACAAGGATTGAAATGACATGGTAAGTGGTTCGAAACCACTGAAACAAAGCAAGTAAAGCATGCTCAACATTCACACACCCAAGGCTAGTAAGCCAAAATGCAAGGTGGCTATACAAGGCATGTCATGGATGGCCAAAACAACCACAAACAGACCTTAGGCATGCGAAAACATGCATAAAAGCTTCACAAAGCTAGGCCAAAAACATGCTAGAAACGAGGCTCAAAGCACAAAGCGTGTTAAGGCAATCATGGCATTACAAGACAAGTATGCAAAGCAAGCATGGTGTGTCAAAACCAACTTAAAATAGAGGCAAAACATGGCAAAATACTACTAAATACCCACTAAGACATGGCCAACATGGTCTTAACAAGATGCTCACACATGAGGCTAAAATAGCCAATATTGAAGGCAACAAGGAGAGGGGATGGCCCTCTTCTTCTTAGGACCTTAAAGCACCATCCCCACCACTGAAATCCCTCAAGATTTCAGTGGTGAGGAGGCCCAAGTAAGGTGGTCTCGGAGCTCACCAAAATAGCACAAAATGGGGGCCAAACAAGGCCTAAGAGGGGTCAAACAACCCCAAAGCTCAAAACAACCGTAAACAACTATTTTAAGCAAGTAAAAACAAGACTTTTATATGTTATACACTAAGCTCAAAAACAGATGCAAGGTAGGCAAAAAGACTATGAAAAAATGGGGTATTTAAAGGTAAAGTTCTTACCCTTGTAGACCCCTTCAAGAACAGCACTCCAGCTACTTTCCTTAGCTCAAAACCAGCTCAAAAACTTCAAGAACAACCTAATGGCTCCTCAGCAACTAAGGTAAGGTGTAAAACGAGGTGTTTGTGCACAAAAGTAAGGACAAACACACACTTATACACAAAGAGAGGGAGATATAGAGATAGAATAGACACATTATGGCTAACCCTAATCCAGACCTCTAGAACTCAACCCTCTAACCCTTGAGGAGGGAGGAGAAGCCCTCCTCTTATAGAGGATCACTCTTGCAAAGCTTACAAGACAAGCTAAGCAAGAGTGAAATCTCTCCATACACGTTATGCCAGCTAGCACAGCTGGCATAAAAATATCTACAAAAGCAGATGCACCGTGATCGGCCAGCCAAAAATGACAAATTGGCAAAAACAATGGTCGGCCGACCATCAATAGTGCCGACCGGCCAAATATATGGCCGATGGCAACAAAACAATGGCCGGTGGCCTCAAGCCATGGCTAATGAGGTGTGGGGGTGGCCAACAAGCCATTCCCTACCCTCCAAAGCAAAAACACAAGTGTTTGGTGCAAAACCAAGCACAAAATAGTTGAGTCGAGCAATTCTAAGGCAAGGCGCATGGCCGAGACCTCCGAGAACTAAAGATGAACACGAACATGGATGATCACCGAGTGTTCAAACGGTGACGCCCAAGTCCTGAGGACGGTAAAAAATGGGGTGTCTACAGAGGGCTCCAAGGAGGGGAGCGAGGCAGCTCTGGATCGAGCTCCGGCTCAGATTCAGATAGCGGGGCTGATGGCAACAGCTCTGAGTTCGCCCAGCCGAGGAAGAGGATGAAGAGGGCCTCTCGATCCTGAGGTGGCTGGTGCCGATTCAGACGTTTTTTTTGCTTTGGTTTTCCTTTTACTAGTTGTGAGCACATTGTACAACCTTAGGTAGTTTTATTTTCCTTAAAACTTGTACTCTTTTGTAAAACGGAAACCATGATTGGAATGAAAACAACTTTTTGATTCAAAAGTGTTGCATTTTATATTCTGAGCATCGTATCATATCGGACCAATTTTCACGAAAATAGGATTGATGGAAATCGAAAATTGTATTGGCAATTACTTAATCAGGTAATGAACCAACCGACACAAAACAACTCAATGAACAAAACAACAACTCAACAATCAAAATAATACAGCTCAATAAACAAAGCAAAAACTTGATAAGCAAAATTACAACTCGATAAGCAAAACTACAACTTGATAAGCAATTTGACAAAATTCTTAAAGAAAGATGGAGAGAATGCCCTAAGAGTGGAATAAAACACAGTTTCTTGGCATTTTAAACGTATGGAAGGACCAGAAGGCAAAATAGAAGGCCACCAGCCACAAAAAGATGCTGTTGGCCATAAAGAATGGTTGTCGGCCACTAGTACTAGTCGGTCGGCTACAAAAGTGGCCGATCGGACTGGCCGGTCGGCCAGTAATTTTGAGAATCTCTAGATTGTTGCCACCTGTCTTCCACTCAGCACCTTATCCTCTATAAAAACTCTAGCCTCGGGGCCTTTTCATTTCAGCTCTATTTTTTCCACAAATGGAGCCATTCTTTGCCGAAAAACTCTCGACTTGGATTACAACTTTAGATGGCTTGGAAAAGTTGAACTTCTTGGGTTTCAGGATAAATGCACTATTCCCGCTGAGCCGTACCCCGCTGTGTTTTCCATTCCTCCATGCCGCGGCTAGATGTTGGAATCCGATTACACATGTGTTTAGCTTTGAGGGACAAGAGATATGTCCCACAATCGAAGAATTTCAAGCTTTGATGGAATCCCAACGTGACGAGGAAATCTTGCCCCAGTCTCGTTTTGGCCACATCCAAGCTTTGGGAAGGATGTGCGGGCTTACTTTGCATGATGCCCGATCTTTACTTCACAACGGAGAGCTGGACATTCCAAGCTTGATCCATCGATTTTCTGATGCCGGTGACCGTGGCGACCGTCTTTGGCAAGGTTTTCGGCAGCATGCTTTCTGCTTGTCTATGTTGGCCCATTTTCTGCTTGCCCTTGGCTTTGGAGGGTTGAGCATTTGTTTGATAGAAGTTGCCGAAGGTTTGAAAGAGGGCAAAAGCTACATCGGCTTAACACTAGTCGAGACTTTGATGGGTTTGGATGCTTTCCATCGCCGGGAGACAACCAAGTTTGCAGAGAGTCCACTACTGTTGCAGATAATGTTTCCCACCCTTCTTACATGTGTTTCTCACATCACTTGGCCCTCAGGCTCTGTTTTTCTTTCAAAACCCTTTCTTACTTTTTCTCTCCACGTACACCTCTCCATTCTTTAATCTATTTTATTTTTTATCCCTCCCCAGGTATGGCTCATGGATAAGTTGAAGGTAGTGGACGCTTGTCCTGCGTATTCAGCACGCGGCTATTTCTTTCACCCTCGGCTAGTTGATTTCCCGAACGAGGGGTGGTGGTGCCATTGGATGTGCAACAGGTTTGCTGTCGATATTACTTGCCGTTGCCCCTGGTTTGATCTGCCTCAGATGAGCTACAGCATGTCTCGACAACCTGGTATTCAGTTGGTTGGCTTGACACATTGTGTCTACTACTTTCCATTTCGGTTCAGCCGTTAGTTCGGCCACGACCAAACTTGCCTGGAAGAGGGGATAGAGTACCTAGCTTCATTTCCAATCCGAGGCATACAACTTGCTTGGTATTCGACTGCATGGAGGACAAGAGAACTTCTGGCCCCTGCTCCCAATTTCAGTTGTGCCCTTTCTGGCAAATGTATAGCTTGGCTTGAAGATGAGGCACAAACTGGGCCTACTTTGGCATCCGAAGCTTCCACAAGCTCTGGGAGGGGGCACAGGAACACCTGACTATGCCCCAAGTTTATTGCTTTAATCTGTACTTTCAAGTTTTCCTTTTGAATGTAATAAAAAACAACTTCAATTTGTATCAAGAGTCGGAGAAATCTATATTGAAATCAATGAAATTGAAGGTTGTGGATACTGAAAATTTTCCTTTTGGTCCAAAAATGGTCTAAGTTGTAAAAAGATTAATTTGAACAAAATTAACTTTCATTAAAACTTTTCAAAACCATTTTCAATATGGATCACAACTGGACATACCCGAAATCTAACCTTGAGATGCACAACCCCAAATCCAATAATTGGAAAGTTGCCCCTTGTCTGAATAGCATTGCACTGCTATAGACACCCCATTTTTGACCGCCCTTAACACTTGGGCGCCACTGATTGTTTACTTGGTGATGAAAGTTGTGCAGTGCAAAGGTTCAATTTCTTTGGCAAGAGGAGCTTCAAATCCCAATCTTACACCCCACTTTGGGCCAAAACTATTTCAACCAAAAAGATTTTAGACCTTAAAACCCTCTCTTTCAAAATATTTTTAAAAAAGTTCCTACGATGTTTCGACGCTCGCATTTTGTTAAATGTTGTATTTTTCAATAAATCGAGCAAGGACAAAGTGGAAATGAATGAAAGAGAGATGAAATCTTTCGGAAAATCTTCAAAAACACCTTATTTAGGGGTTTGGAGTTGAAGAAAATGAGAGAGGAGAGAAGAAAACTAGTTTGGAAGAAGTTCGGCATAAATCCAGGTAGGATCAAAACTGAGCAGTCTTCACTAAAAGAGGCATATATTTTTGCATACTTGGAATTTTTATGTGAGGCTACCACCATTGGAAAGAAGACTTCTAGGGCTTTAATTTAGGCTCAATAATGACCTACAAAGGAGATATTCCCATTTGAAGTTGGCCCCAAAAAGCAGATTTTTCTGGCCAACCAGAGGTGGAAGTTGCTAGCCATCAATGGGATTTTCTGGCCATGTGCCGGCCATGAATGGCCTTTTCTGGCCCCATGCCATTCAAGAGTGATTCTTGTCGGCCAACAATAGACATGTGCTAGCCATCAATGATCCCCTGCTGACCATTGATGTCAAAAGTCAGATTTTTTACAGATATTTACCACCAGCTGTTTCCACACTGTGCCAGCTATCCTGTGTTGAGATATATTCGACCAAGGCTTGTGTTTTGCTATATATAGAGGCCATTCTCTCATATTTGAAGGTTAGAAATTTTTTTTTGGAAGCCTCTCTCTCTAGAACCTCTCTCTCTACAAAAATTTTGTGAACAAAATTTCCTCACTCTCTCTAGAATCCTCTCTCTCTCTCTCTCTCCCTATTTTGTGCTTGAAAGTGGGAATTCTCTACATATTTGCATACAACCTCTTGACCAAACACCTCCACCTTGGAGCTGAGGTTCTTGGAGGCCTTGTTTGAGCTTCTAAGGTTGGTTGTATCTCGGAATTTTTGTTGTTTTGCTGCTGTGCTTCAAAGGTATAAAGCTTACCTCTTTTGAGCTTTGTCTTAGTTACTTGTTTGGCCACCTTTGCATGCTGTTTTTGGCATAGTTTTGAACTACAAAAACCTCTATTTTTAAGGTTTAAAAATGGTGGTTTAAGGCCTTTTTGAAGTGAGGGGTGGTCTACCCTCTTTTGTTGCTTATTTGCTAAGGGTTGTGCCAACCTTGTCAAAGCTTTTAAGTGAACTCTTTTTTTAGCCTTTTAACCACTAAATTCTAGGGGAATTTCAGTTGCAAAAACTTTGTTTTGAGGTCCAAAATAGGAGGGGGTGGCCTCCCCTCCTTGTGTCTTGTTTGCATGCATAGATAGGCCAACATGTGAGCATGTTTTTCTACCTTTTTGTGACTTGATCTCAGCATGTTTTTGCTACTTATTTAGCATGCTTTAGCTTTGTTTTGAGCCTTCTTGGTCATATAAGCCTTGTCTTGCATGGTTGTAGTGTAAATGGCTTAACTAGCTTTGTGTTTTAAGGCCTCTAACATGTTTTGTATGAGATGATTGAATGTGTAGACACTCCTGTAGACACCCCATTTTTGACCGACCTTGAGACTCAGACGTCACCAGTTGAGCACTTGGTGATATTGCATGTTGTGCTTGTTCAGAAGTCTTAGAGTCGCGGCTGTGAGCCCTACCTCCGGACTTCCGAACCCTCTTCTGTGCCCTACCTCGGTTTGCGAACCAGACTCGGTTTTCTCGGTTTCTTTTCTTGAGGGAAGGGAGAGGTCCAGTAGACCATCTCTCAGTGGCCGTGGGCTACATTTTGTGGCCGCAGGCCATTTTGCCCATTTCGGAGTCTGGTTTCCGATTTTTCGGGACCGTTGGCCGTGTGCCTCGGTTCGGGACCGCGCCTAACCATCTCCGTTTGCTCTGTTTTTGGCATACATCTTATTTTCTCCCTTTTGAGGGACACTGGGGGTCTGAGAAACCCACTTCGTGGCCGAACGCCACTTTCGGTGTTTTAACGGGCAGTTTCCGGGGCCCCGAACTGCGTGTTTTGGCCCCCGAACATTCGTTTTGCATCGGTTTTCATTCGTTTTTGGCAGGTACCTCTGTTTCATCACTAGGAAGGTCATGGAAGGGTGGGAGGCCAGCAATTGTTTCAACAACCAGTTCTTTACTCCTCCGGCGCCCTCCGACACCCGTTTTTCGCACTTTCGGGCCAATGTTGAACACCTTGGAGCCATTTTCTTCAAACCCAAACCACATATTTGTGTTGTACACACATGGGAGGACCCTAAAAGTTTCATGGCCGGCCACTAATGCTTCTTGACCCTTGTAACAAGCCCGCGGGGGACCTCGCTACAGCTCGGACTCTTAAAACGTCACGGTTCTAATCTGAACCAAAGAGTCCAAATCCGGCAAATCGTTTTGAGAAAACTGATTTTTGAAAGAAAGTGCCAAACATGGACTGCTTTGCCAGATACAGAGTCCCACCTAAATATTTTTTTATTTGGGAATTTAGGAAACCCTGACTCAGTGCCAAAGGCCACGTGTCCGTCATCACCAAAGTTGCCTCGGCTCGGGAACTTGGGTACGATTGGGGAAGGTCACTTCGTGAGCACCCCCGCTCGCCCGTCATGACCGGCCTCTACTAACCATGATATCAATTTTTGAAAAACTTGTGAGTTCTTATTCCGGTTTATTAGCCTAAGGTTACTATGTGATGCTCAAAACATATAAGTATAAACTGAGTCGCCCAATTGGAACAAAACATTTCATGCTTGTTTTTTAAAAAGGGTTTGCTACCCGCAAGGATAGGCTTGAAAACATTTGATGATTTATTCCAATTCAGATAACCCAACCTTCACCCACAGGCATTTCAGGCAGATATATCATGTAAGCACAATAGCCTCATGGTAAGCATGCTATTCATGGCATTCACTCACACGCATGCAAGGATGCTAAGCATAAAAACTCACCGAGTACTCCAAGCTAAAAAGAAGTTTTATTAGAAATCAATGCATGATCCTAAGTATACAAAAATGCCTAATGCAACACATGCAAAATGCAATTATAGCAGGCTCGGCTATTCTAAGATGGTATATGAAATATTACAGCCATCATGTATTCAATTTTGAATTTTGAAAGTACAATGCAGTTAGTATGATGCGCCGAGCCCGGTGCATGCAATACATATGATGGATGCAAACATGCTGTCATACTGTATGCTAATTTAAACATGCCCTAATCTAACCATCAAAAGCGGATAAATAAAAGGGAAGAAAGACGTGAGGTTGGAAGACATACATCACACTCACGCACACTTATTACAGCTGTGGCCCTCGCGCAGAGGGTCCGAATAAATATACAGTCCCAAATAAAAGAATATTACAGTCCAAATATATTACAAAATCCTAATTAATTAATGAATTAACTAAGAAAACAAGTAAAACTGGCGTGCAAGCCAGGGACTGCCTTGCTTCTGGTGGATGATGCATGTCCGGATTGTCTTCCGCGGAAATCCACCGGAATGCCCCAATTAGCCTCTGTTTACACCTGTTCTTCTTGAAAAGCGTGCCAAGTCCCGGAAAATTGCTGATTCCTCGTTTTGCTGCAACAGAGAGCAGGAAAGGGGCATAGCAATGTATTTGCACAAATATATGCATGACTCGATCTTCGTGCCACCAATCACGCATACCGAGGCATGATGGCAGAGGAGTCGAAATGCACAACTCAATATAGGATGAATGCACATGAAACTACAGCTAAAACCTAACTCCATCATGGATAATCCGGAGTGTCGGCGACTGGGGAATTGAGACACATTCCGTCACTCGGAGTACGAAATGTACCTCGTTTCCCGTGCCCGGATTAACTCCTATTCCGGACACGATGCGATATGCATGATATGCATGAAATGCAACTAATATACAATCCTAACATACACAATGCTATGGAAGTGAAATGCCTCGAAATGCGTGCACACGGGCACGCAAACTGAGAAAATGACAGAATGCAATGAAAATGAGGTGCCTCAAAGTGCGTGCACGCGGGCACGCAAACCGAGGTAATGATATGTGTCTCGAAATACGTGCATGCGGGCACGCAAACCGAGGCAATGCTATGTGTCTCGAAATACGTGCATGCGGGCACGCAAACCGAGGCAATGCTATGTGTCTCGAAATACGTGTACGCGGGCACGCAAACCGAGGCAATGATATGTGTCTCGAAATACGTGTACGCTGGCACACAAACCGAGGCGATGATATGTGTCTCGAAATATGTGCACGCGGGCACGCAAACCGAGGTGATGATATGTGTCTCAAAATACGAGCACGCGGGCACGCAAACCGAGGCGATGATATGTGTCTCGAAATACGTGCACGCAGGCACGCAAACCGAGGCGATGATATGTGTCTCGAAATACGAGCACACAGGCACGCAAACCGAGGCGATGATATGTGTCTCAAAATACGAGCACGCGGGCACGCAAACCGAGGCGATGATATGTGTCTCGAAATACGAGCACGCGGGCACGCAAACCGAGACGATGGAGGAATGCTATGAAAATGAGGTGCCTCGAAATGCGTGCACACGGGCACGCAAATCGAGGCAATGGCAGAATGATGAATCGCTCTATTCCCCTTTTCTTTTTTCTCACTTTCCCTTTTAGTGCTCAGGAAGAAAGTTTCTCCCTAACTCTCCCCGCCCTTCTTTGTGGCGCTCTCTTTTGTTCTAGAAACTAGTTAGTTTGGGCAACTAATAGTTTCGTTAGCTTAAGTGGCTAATTTCAACACAAACTAATCTTGCTCTACTTCCAAGTGAGCAATTGTGGCTTAACAATATTGGTTTCACTTATGTTAAGGTTTCCTAAAAGTTATTCCCCCAAAAAAAAAAAAAAAACCCGAGCCGAGGCAACCTTTGGTGATGACGGACGCGTGGCCTTTTGGCACCGAGTCAGGGTTTCCTAAATTTCCCAAAATAAAATATTTAGGTGGCGACTCTGTATCTGGCAAAGCAGTCCATGTTTGGCACTTCTTTCAAAAATCTGTTTTCTCAAAACGATTTGCCGGATTTGGACTCTTTGGTTCAGACTTAGAACCGTGACGACAAGTCGAGTCCGAGCTGTAGCGAGGTCCCCCGCGGGCTTGTTACAACTCCATTTTTGATCAACCTTAAGACTCATTTGTCATCGATTATGCGCTCAGTGATTGTGCATGTTGTGCTCGTTCTGAGGTTTCAAACTTTTCGGCCGAGTGCCTTGCCTCTGGGTCTTTGAACCTTTTGTGGTTGGTCTCGATTTGCGGACCAAACCTTGTTTCTTTTCCCTGGAGGGAGAGAGAGGACTTGTAGACCACTCTTTTGTGGTCGTAGACCACTTATCCTATTTGGAGATTAGTTTATGATTTTCGGAGCCTACGGCCGCGCTCCTTGTCTCGAGATCGCTTAACGTTCTCCATTTGGCGTGATTTTTGAACCACACCTTGTTTCCTGGGCCTAGAGGGCCCTTGTGGTTTGGGAAACCACTTTTGGTGCTCGACAGCTAGTTTTCGAGGCTCCCAGCTGCGCGCCTTGCCTCCTAAACTTTTGTCTTACATCTCTTTTGGTTTGTTTTTGGTACAAACCTTGTTTTCCTTCTTTGGAAGGTAATACAAGGGTGGGAGACCAGTTCGTCCCCTTGGAAATCACTTTGCCTTCTGCCAGCCAGTTTTCTGGTCGGGCAACTAGTTTGCTTGGTCTTTGGGCCACCTTTTTTGGTCGGCCACCACACCATTGCATTGTTTTCATACTGCTGATCATCTCCCAACATGGCCGACCAGTTGTCTTTTTGGGAGACCACTTAAAGTGGTCAGCTGACCACTTCAAGTGGTCGACTGCTTTTTGTCATCTTTTTGGAGATATTTTTTGGCTAGCTGGCATAGCTGGAGAGCACAAGAACCATCCTCCATACACGTGTATGGAGGGATGGCCTTGAGCCTTAGCTTCTTCAAGAAGCTTGTGCTTTTTCTCTCTATAAGAGGGAGGCTCCCCCTCCCTCCTCTAGGTTCAGCTTTTTGTGTTAGAGAGTGATAGATACACCTTTATCTCTATATCTCTCTTTTTGCTTCATTTTTGTGCCTTAAAGTGCCCTTTTGTCATACTTTAACACACAAATACATACTCAAACACCATCCCTTTGTTGTTGAGGTGCTTAGGAGCTGGTTTTGGAGTTTTTGGTTTGGTTTAAGCTTGAAAAACCTGCTGGAGTTGTAGCTTTGAAGGTGGTCTTCAAGGGTGAGCCTTTAACTCCTTAAACCCCCATTCTTGCTTAAGCTTTTGATCCTATTTGCATGCTGTTTTAGGACTAACTTCCTAGTGAAAAAAGTTCTACATTTTGGTGCTTAAGATCTTTGTTTAAGGTCATTTTTGTATTTGGGGTTGTTTACCCCCTCTTAGGCCTTGTTTGACCTTGCTTTTGTGCCTTCTTTGTGAGCCTTTGGGACCACCTTGTTTTGGCCTTCTCACCACTGAAACTTAGAGGAATTTCAGTGGTGGGAAGGGTGTTTTGAGGTCCCAAAAAGGAGAGGGTCATCCCCTCTCCTTGTGTTTTGAATACTAGCTTCATATGCCTCATGTTTGAGCACCTTTGTTAAGCTTGTGTTGGCTTGTTCTTAGCACGTATTTGTGGTTATTTTGTTGTGGCATACCACTGTTTTTACTTGGTTTTGTCACTCAATGCATGCCTAATACACTTGTAGTGTAAATCTCACAAACTAGCTTTGTATGCTTCATGAAGTAGCATGTCATTCTAGCTTGTTTTGTTTCCATTTCAGCATATTTTTGGTGATGTTTTGCCATGTCATGACTCTGTTCTGGTTTGGTTTGGTTGGCCCTTGCATGCTCCATGCACTTGTAGTGCAATTCCATGAAATAGCCTAACATGTATCATGCTTTAACATGTCACTCTAGCATGCTTTTGGCTTAACTCTAAGAACCTTTTGTCCATGTTTTAGCATGCTCTAGCTCTGATTTTGGTTGTTTTGGCCATGTATGACTTGCTTTGTATAGCCATGGTTCAATCTAGCTTGTTAGCTTTGTGCATCAAGTCCACTAGCATGCGTTGCTTGGCCTATTTGAATGATTTGGCATCATTTATTATGTGATTTCAGTCCATGTTTCATGGTCATGCACTTGCATTTAACACTCATTCAATGCATTGGAGGGTTTCCCCCTTTATGCCTTAACATGAATCATTGCGTATGCCTTCATGCCTAAGCTTGCGAGCTATCATCTCAATGTGTTTTTGGGGTTATTTTGCCATGATATAACTCTGATTTTTATTGGTTAAGTCATCCCATGCTTGGTCCTAATAGGTGTAGTGTAATCCACCTTATTTGCCTTGTATGCAGCATACCTTATGCCCTTCATGCTAGCTTGTTTTAGCTTCCTTCCATGCATGTTTTAGTATCATTTTGACATGTTCTAGGACTATTTTGGGTTGCCTTTTCCACATGCTTCATGCTTTGTATAGCTGTAGTGCAATTTAGCCGTGCTAGCTTTGTGCTTTGTGTTTTGTTGACTCATGCATGCTATCTTTGAGCTATTTAGATGATTTGGCATCATTTAATACTTCATTTCAGAGTTTATAGCATGACTATATTCCCACTTCTTTCATGTGTTTAAATGCCTTTTAGTATTGTGCATTGTCACCTTGTTTATGGCCTAGCTTGTATGCTTGCATGCCTAGGTCTTTGAGCCTCCATCCTAGCATGTTTTGGTCATTGTTTTGACCTATTCCAGCTCTGTCCATGGTTGGTTCATGCACTTGTGCCATGTATTGCATGCCTCCTTTGTAGTCCTCCTTAATAGCTTTCATGCTTTAGGACCTTTGCATGCTATACTTGTGTTTGATTGAATGATTTGGCATCATTTCTTACTTAATTTCAGTGCATTTAGTGTTGTTACACTTCTGCATTTGTTACTCCTTGAGCCTTCTTGAGGGTTGTGCTCTTAGGCTTACTTGATTGGCCAATGCATTGTGCATGCATGCCTTGTCTTTTGGTGCCTTTGTTTTGGTATTATGGCCACTAATTTGGACATGGCTGAGGCCTGTCCATTTTGGTTTAAGTCCATTGAGCATTGTTGTTTGCATGTTGGTTCATTGCATTTGTGTATGCCATGTCCATTTGCATTGTGTATAATAGTTGTCATTTGCATTGTGTATGCTAGTTGTTGTTTGCATTGTGCATGCATTAGCATTGTGCATGTCATTAGCTTTGTTAGGTTGTTCATGTTGCATTGCATGTTTGCATACTCAAGTCATATTGCATATTTGCATGCTTGTGTTGCATTGCATTTCTGCATATTCCATGTTATATAGCATTGTGCATGCCATGTTATGTGTTGTATTTTGTTTGGAATAGGTGTTAGTCGAAACATGAGAAACGAGCGGCGTTTCATACTTAAAGTGATGAAACATGCCTCAATTCTCGGTCACCGATGCTCTTGATCATACATGATAGAGTTTTAGGCCTTATGTGTTTATATGTGCATTCATTTTCATATTGAATTGTGCAACTTCGCCTCTTGGCCATCATGCATTGAAATGCGCGATTGGTGGCCGAGGGTCGAGAACCACACTCCCTTGAGCCTATGAAATGACAGGGAGGATGGTTGTGCACACATATCTTGCAAATACATTGCCATGCCCTTTCTTGCTTTTTGTTGTAGCAAATTGCAGTCTGGTAGTAACAACTGGTCGGCCAGCCAGAAAAACTAGCTGCCCGACCACTTTTTCTGGTTTACAACAACAAAAAGTGGTCGGCCAGTGGCTGGAGAGAGCAACAACTGGTTGGCCACCCTCCCACAGGTCCCCAAGGTGTGTTTGAAGCTTTGTGGAGCTTGGTGCAGTGTTCTGGAAACAATTGCAAACAGAGGCAAATCGGGGCATCGCGTTGGATTTCCGAACGAAGCGACCGAGCATGCATAAACTCCTCGCCTCGAGGCTCCTACTTTATTGCTTTCCTTAGCTGCCATGCTTAGATAGTTAGCTTATGCTTTGTTTTGTACTTAGATAGTTAATGCGTTTAACTATTCAGTTTGTTTTGTAATAGTTAGTTAACTAGGATTAGTTAATTAGCTTCGTTGTGTAATAATTAGTTTAATTAGCTTAGATTAGCTAGTTAGCTTCTTATTCGGACCCTGCGTCGAGAGGGCCAATTGTTGTAATAAGCATGCGTGTGTGCGATGCATGTCTTCCAACCCCCATTTCTTTCTCCCTTTTACTTAACCGCTTATTATGGTTAGTTTTAGGGCATATTTCATTTAGCGTACCTTATGCTTGCATGCATACATCCATTCATTTGTTTTGCATGCACTGGGCTCGGCGCATAATACTAACTGCATTGTATTTCAAATACACTTACTTGAATACGTGTTCAAACAGCATGTTATTGAGTTGCATTTCACATGACATCATAGAATAGTCAAGCTTATCTTGATGCATGTCTTCCAACCCCCATTTCTTTCTCCCTTGTACTTAACCGCTTACGATGGTTAGTTTTAGGGCATATTTCATTTAGCGTACCTTATGCTTGCATGCATACATCCATTCATTTGTTTTGCATGCACTGGGCTCGGCACATAATACTAACTGCATTGTATTTCGAATACACTTACTTGAATACGTGTTCAAACAGCATGTTATTGAGTTGCATTTCACATGACATCATAGAATAGTCAAGCTTATCTTAGTTGCATTCGCGCATGTGTTGCATTAGCCATCCTAACATGAACTAGGATCATGCATGATTTCTAACTAGTTCTTTGTTTTGGCTCGGAGTACACTGTGAGTGTTTACGCTTTAGCATACTGCATTTGTGTTATTGACTGCCATGAAAGCATGCTTGCCATGAGGCTAACTGCTTATTTGATATAACTGCCTGAATGCCTGTGGGTGAAGGTTAGATTACTTGAATTGGAACAATTCATTAAAATCCCTGATTTAGTCGACTTACGAGTAGCAAACTCCAAACCATTTTCAAACGAACATGTAATGTTTTGTTCCAAATTAGACGATCTAGTTTATACTTGTATGCTGTACGCATCACATAGTAAGATTAGCTAATTAACCAAAATAAGAGCACATGTGTTTTCAAAAACAAAATATCATGCTTAGTAAAGGCCGATCTTTGATTGGGCAAGTGGGGGTGCTCATTTAATGACCTTTCCCTCTCGTACCCAAGTTCCCGAGCCGAGGCAACTTTGGTGATGACGGACACGTGACCTTAGGCACGAGTCAGGGTTTCGTAAATTTCCCCCAAAATAAAATATTTAGGTGTCGACTCTGTATCTGGCAAAGCAGTCCATGTTTGGCACTTCTTTATAAAAATCAGTTTTCCAAAACGATTTGCCGGATTTGGACTCTTTGGTGATTTATCGGTCTTGCATTGCACTTTGCGAGATTAGATTCAGAACCGTGACATTGAGTCTGAACTGTAGTAGCTTAGAACAAGATGAGATTCGCGCCCCATCGCGAGCGCGTATATCGGAGAGTTCCCGGGAGCGCGTCTACAGCATGCTATAGCATCATTTAACATGTGATTTCAGTGCATATATCTCTGTCACACTCTTACATATTTCACTCTTTCATTGCCTTTGAGAGTTGTGTTTTGAGTCTTGCTTGCGAGCCAACAGATGAGCATGTTTTTCTTACCTTTCATGCTTCTATCTCAGCAAGTTTTAGCCACTGTTTTGGCATATTTTAGCTTTGTCCAGAGCTGGTTAGGTCATTTGAGCTTGATATTGCATGCCTCTAGTGTTGTGCTCTTCACTAGTTTGTTGATTATGGCTTTTGAACATGTCGTGCATATGTTGCTTGCATGTTTTAGCATTATTTTTCATGCCATTTTAGCACTAAAAAGTTTGCAATCTCCCCAATTTCTTCATTTTTCTATTTGTTTTGAGAGTTGGTTAACCTTATGATTGTGTTTAAGCTTGAGATAGAGCTTGTGCTCAATGGCTTTAACCCTCTTTTGAGGGTTCCTCCTAGCCAAAGGCATGATCCCTCTCATGTCTTAAACCATCCTTTGGTTGACCCCTCTCTCATTAGAGGACAATTACTTTGGACTTAATCGGTTAAAGAATGGCTTGGTAATGCTAAAATGAGTAAATAAAATTGGACAAGTAAAACATGAACAAGATAAGCATGTTGTGTTTGCATTGCATGTGTTCAATCGGACATTATATTGAGCACAAGGTAGATTGGTCCATTTCATACTCAAAGTGATAAAAATGAGCCAATCTCCTTTGTCCCCATCACCCTTGATCATGCATGGTAGGGTGGTGGTCCATTGAGTCTTGTTTTTGTGTATTTATTGAATGTGTACAAGTTGGATCCTTGGCCATTATGCATTGAAAATGCCTGATTGGTGGTTTGGGATCCAATAGTGCCACTCCTTTGATGTTTTGAGATGATAAGGAGCGGCACAGTACAAACATACCCTTGGGAGACCCTTAATTTTCCTCTATTTGTGCTCTGTTGCAGAATGGTGATTCAGCACACCAGTGGCCGGCTGTGCCTCATTAGTGGCCGGCACTGCTTCATCCTTGGCCGGCAGTGCCTCTCATTGGCTGGCAGATGGCCAGCAGCAAGCATTCATGGCTGGCAGGCCACTGGTGCATTCTTCAGCAGTGAGTTGGTAAGATAGGGCAGAGAGTTCTCGGAGTGACCCTGCAAACAGAGCCTCTCAAGAGCAAACCGGTGGGCTTTTCAGGACGAAAACTGAGCGCATGCATCTTCTATATCCTGCAGCAGAGTAGTAGAAGCGTAGTTTAATGTGTTAATTATTTTGTTAATTAGCATTGATTGTTGGAATAATTAAATAGCTTTGGCTTAGCTATTTCTTTATGTTGTGTTGTAATAATTAGTCTAATTAGTTTAATTAGATTAGCTTAGCTTAGATTAGCTTAGCTTATTCATTCGGACCCTCCTTCGCGAGGGCGCAATGTTGTAATAAGTGTGTGTATGTGCATGTCTTCCAACCCTACGTCTTTCTCCCTTTTATTTAACCACTTTCGATGGTTAGATTAGGGCACGTTTTGATTAGCATACCTTATGCTTGCATGTTTGCATCATTCATTTGTCTTGCATGCATCGGGCTCGGCGCATCATTCAAACTGCATTGTATTTCAATACCTATTTGAATACGTGTTTCAAAGCATGTTATCAAATTGTATCAAATGCCATCTTAGATAGTTGAGCCTATTAGTTGCATTATTGCATGTGTTGCATTAGGCATCTTGTATAGTTAGGATCATGCACGATTTCTAACTAACTTTTGTTTTGGCTTGGAGTACTTGGTAAGTTTTACACTTTAGCATACTTGCATGAGTGTGAGTGTTGCCATGATAGCATGCTTGCCATGAGGCTATTTGCTTACGTGCTAAACTGCATGAATGCCTGTAGATGGAGGCTTTATTACTTGAATTGGAACAATTCATCAAATGTGAGCTTTAAGCCCACTTTGCGAAGTGGCAAAATCATGTTTTAAGCCCACTTGAGGGTGGCACTTTCAAACCATTTTCAAAAACAAATATGAGTTGTTTTGTTCCAATTCTTACAATTTAGTCTATACTTGCCTACGTGCGCATCACGTAGTAAAGTTAGCTAATAACCGAATAAGAACACATGTATTTATAAAACAACATATTATGCTTAGTAGAGGCCGATCCTTTGATCGGCTAAGCGGGGTGCTCATTTCATGACCTTTCCCCATCGTACCCAAGTTCCCGAGCCGAGGCAACGTTGGTGATGACGGACACATGGCCTTTGGCACGAGTCAGGGTTTCCTAAATTCTCCCAAAATAAAATATTTAGGTGGCGACTCTGTAATCTGGCAAAGCAGTCCATTTTTTTGGCGCTTTTTGATTCAAAATCAATATTCCAAAACGATTTGCCAAATTTGGACTCTTTGGTGTTTAGCAGTCTCATATTGCACTTTGTGAGATTAGATTCAGAACCGTGACAGGAGTCCGAACTATAGGACCAATTCGAGCTCTTCGAAAGGGGGTGCGAAAAAAGTCGAGTCTACAACTGCGCTGGCTCTAAGAGCAAAGACTCACAACCAAACTCTTGGATACAGAATAGACAAAGACAACCAGAACAATCACATGGACACAGTTGATTTGGAAGTGTTTATGGCTGGACTTTAGAATGAAGTTGCCTACGTATCCCAAAGATGGGAATCAAGCTTTATGTAGTTCGGTTTGGGTTCACTCGGGTATTAACACTCTCCTTTTGCGCTCTAACTTTTGCCAAAGCCGCCCTTTCTGGGTTTTTAACCTTGCGAGCTCAATTTTTCTTATTTCTAATTTTTTGTGCTCTAACTTTTGCCTAGGTCGCCCTTTTGGGTTTTCGGCCTAGCGAGCCACTCAGGGGTAGTATTTCTTCAACTTGTCCATGCTGACTGGTTGGGAGAATTCAAGGTCATCTAAATCCATAAGAATGATGGCTCCACCTGACCATATAGATTTGATGATGTAAGGACCAGTCCAATTAGGTCTGAACTTGCCTCTAGGATCGTGGATGGGAGCTTGGTTGTCTTTGAGCACGAAATCCCCTTCTTTCAGATTCCTAGACTTAACTTTCTTGTTGAAAGCCCTGGCAATCCTTCGTTGATAACCTTGGACGTGGTATAGTGCTTTCAGCCTCCTATCATCGAACAACATAAGTTCCTCGAACCTGCTCTGCTGCCAATCTGCTTCTACTATCTAGCACTTAGCCATAACTTACAGCGACGGAACCTCAACTTTAATCGGCAGAATAGCCTCCATCCCATAAACCAAAGAATACGGAGTTGCCCCAGTAGAAGTCCGAATTGATGTTCTGTAGCCCCAAAGAGCAAATGGCAGTTTATCTGGCCAGTCCCTATAGGTTTCCACCATCTTCTATAGAATGTGCTTGATGTTCTTGTTGGCGGCCTCAACAGCTCCATTGGTTTGCGGCCGATAAGTAGATGACTTATGAAAAGCCACGTTGTATTTCTCCAACAAGTCGATCACTTCCTTCTTGAAGTGGGAACCATTTTCCGAAATGATCTAATTCGGGACCTTATAACGTCAGATGATATTATTCCTGATGAACTTAGCTACGTGTGACGCCTTTAGCACTGCGTAGGATTGGGACTCGACCCACTTTGTAAAGCAGTCTATCGCCACCAGAATGTACTCATGCCCATTTGACCACTTCGGAGTAACTGCCCCAATAACATCAATTCCCCAGACTGAAAACGGCCACGGTGAAGTCATGTTGTACAGTTTCGACGGCGGGATATTCATGCGACTTGCATGGATCTGACACTTGTGGCATTGCCAAACAAAACCAATACAATCCTTCTCCATGGTTGACTAGTAGTAACCCTGTCCGAGAATCTTCCACACTAGCATTACTCCACTCATGTCCGATCCGCACTTCCCTCCGTGGATGGCCTCCATTAGGCGCTTCGACTCTTTAACATCAACACATAGCTTATGCATTCCCAAATGGCCCTGTTTGTATAATTTACCCCCGCAGATGATAAACTGAGTAGCCATTCGCCATATCGCCCTTTTATCTTTGGCATTTGGCCCTAGTGGATAAGCCTCATTTTCCAAGAAGTTCCAGATGTCATGATACCAAAGGTTCTGATCCTGTATTTCATCTATTATGGCGATCAACTCGTAGGCCGGCACATACCTCTGTTCAATGATGATTGGATGCATCCGGACTCCCAAAGGGATGTCTATCATGGAAGATAGAGTTGATAAAGCATCAGCAAACCAGCTGCTCTCCCTTAACAGATGCGTGAAGGTTAGCTTCTCAAACCTAGGAATCAGAACATCCAGGGTTTGGTGATAGATTTTCATAATTTCTTCTTTAACCTTCCAGTCTCCTTTTGCTTGAGATACAACAAGGTTCGAGTCCCCAATGACATCCAACCATTTTGCCCCTAGTTCCAGGGCGGCTTCCAAGCCAGCGATACTTGCCTCGTATTCTGCTTCGTTGTTTGATACCTTGAACCGGAGTTTGAAAGCTAAAGGTATGTGAGAATTGTCAGTCGCTATTAGCAACACCCTTATCCCATACCTGTATTGATTAGATGCTCCGTCAACGTACATAGTCCAAATCTCTTCTTCGACCTGTAGAATGGCCTCATCCGGGAACAGATACTCTACTGCTTCATCTCCCTCCACTGGGTGATCGGCTAGGAACTCCGCTGCCGCTCTCCCTTTCACAAACTTGCGAGTCATATACTTCAAATCAAATTCAGAAAGAAGAAGCAACCAACGGGCTAGCCTACCCGTAAGTGCTGGTTTCTCGAAAAGATATTTGATGGGATCTAATCTCGAAATCAGAATTATGGAGTGAGCTAACAGGTAGTGCCTCAACTTCCTGGTAGCCCATACCAAGGCCAAACAAGCCTTCTCCAGCGGAGTGTAACGGATCTCAAATTCCAGCATCTTCTTGCTCAAGTAATAGATGGCCTTCTCCATTTTATCCTGAGATTCCTGCGCAAGCATGCAGCCTATAGTCGTGTCGGTTACTGACAGATACAAAATCAACAGTTTCCCTGGCTCAGGCAACGACAACATGGGTGGGTTCTGTAAATGCTGCTTGATCTGCTCAAAAGCAACTTGGCATCAGTCATCCCACTGGAATTTCTTTCCTTTCTTCAGGAGACCAAACAGTGGTTCACAATTCAAGGTTAATTTTGCAATAAATCGTCTTATGAATTGGACTTTACCCAGAAAGCCTCGCACTTCCTTTTCAGTCTTTGGTGGTGGCATTTCTAAGATGGCCTTGATATTAGAAGGATCGACCTCAATGCCCATTTGTGTAATCAAGAACCCCAGTATTTTCCCTACTGTGACACCAAAAGCACATTTCTGAGGATTCAGCCGCAACCGATACTCTCTGATCTGTTGGAAAAATTTCTTCAAGGTGATGTAGTGGCCTTCTCTTTCCTTAGACTTGACAATCATGTCATCTACATACACCTCAACCTCTTTGTGAATCATATCGTGCAAGATCGTAGTTGCATCCCATTTATAAGTAGCCCCAGCATTCTTTAAACCGAACGGCATCACCCTATAGCAGTAGGTTCTCCATAGGGTGGTGAAGGCAATCTTCTCCTTATCCTCGGGTGCCATTAAGATCTGGTTGTACTCGAAAAATCCATCCATAAAGGAAAACAACGCATGCCCTGCAGTGAAGCCCACCAATTCGTCGATGTGCGATAGAGGAAAGTCGTCCTTTGGACTAGCTTTGTTCAGATCTCTGAAGTCCATACACACCCGAATTCTGCCATCTTTCTTCGGCACCGAAACAATGTTGGCCAACCAAGTAGGATACTCAGATACTAACAAGAACGCTGCATCAATCTGCTTGGTGACCTATTCCTTGATTTTCAGAGCCCAATCTGGGTGTATTTTCCAATGCTTCTGTTTGATGGGTCAGGCCTCAGGGTCAAGAGGGACCTGGTGCTGTACAATCTTAGGATCGATTCCAAGCATGTCTTCGTAGGACCATGCGAAAACATCTTTGAAATCTTTTAATAAAGCGACTAAGTGCTCATGTTCCTCCGAAGGCAACGTGGACCCGATCTGGACAATTGAAGTGATTTCATCAACCAAAGGTTTTACAAACCTCTTCTCCTCTTGATCAATCAAATATTTTAAAATCGGAGGAATTTCATCCTCGTCGTTTTTATCAAAGTTTTGAAAGTCTTGATTAATGCAATAAACGAGCGGCATAGAAAAGTACTTTGAAACATCGGTGGTACCATTCTCATTCACAACTTCCAATTCGTCTGTTTCTTCGGTTACAACCGACTCAAAAGAAAATAAAAAGGATGACCTGGACAAAACAACGGCATTCGGGTTATCAACCCCAAGAATACCAGACTCTGACTCAGAAGAACTAGAACCTGATTCTGACTCCACAGACTCTGTGGAATCAAATTCTGGTTCACTACCTGACCCAGAACTACTAGACAAAAAGCCTTCCTCGTACTGCCAAACGAGGGAGGGTGTGATAGATGCATCCAGAATACTAGAAGAAGGGCCCACAGCCGTTTGATCTCCAATCATGGAAACAAAGAAGTCATCCCCCGAGCTCTCTGGTGTGATCTGAGGATCTGAGAGGAGACAAGCCAACGTTGCTCCGATCTCAAGTTCTGTGTCATCGGACTCATCCTCTTTGCACTGTTCAGCAACAGTTGGTAGGTCAGTTTGCTCTTTTACAACTTCATCCCCTTGCAACTGCAGGTCAAAAAAGATCTTAAAGCTGGGCAAGCGCTGCTTCTTTGAATTCAGCCATGGCTCAAGAAAGCCACAAATGGGAAATCCTCCCCCTCTCGGACAAAGCGTCCGTTCAGGGTTCCTTGAATAGTTCTATGCATTAACTCATAGCGCTTCCCAGCTTGTTTAGCCTTGGCCCTTCCTGCCATTTCTTTTCCCTTCTTTACCCAATCCTCTCTGGTAGGCGTATAGCCTAGACCAAAGGTATAAGGGTTATGTGGCACTTCGGCTAATGCAGTGACGCCCTTCCGGCCGCTTCTTCCCAATCCCATTCCGGGTACATGTTGAAGCTTATTCATGAGGTAGACGGATTGTGCACTGACATACAGTCCCTCATCAACAGCCAGCATATCCTGCACTACCTGGGCCTTGACCAAGGTGAACCCAGACAAAAAGACGTCTTTCTTGCCGTGTACAATTTCCAAGACCGGTGTAGTGACCTTTGGCGGCGGATGTATGGAAGAGTTCCCAAAAACAAGCTACCCCCCTCCCATGGGGGTACTTCAACATCTGGTGTAGAGTGGAAGAGACAGCTCTCACTTGGTGCAGCCACGACCGTCCAAGGAGTAAATTGAAGGTGGCTGGGACATCCAGGACATGGAACTCAATGTTTTGTTGCACCGGGACAACTTGAGTTCTGATCCACACTGTCCCCATCACCTCCCGACTTGTATTGTCATGAGCCCGAATCACCTGGGCTGTTGGTGCGAAATCTGCCAGCTTCAAACTGATAGCATAGGTCGTACGCGAAGGATACAGATTAATTGCAGATCTCGTATTAACCAAGACAACTGGTATCAACTTCTCCTTACACTCCACAGAGATATATAGTGGCTCGTCATGCTCAGAGCCCTTAGGTGGCAATTCTTTATCTACGAAAGTCAAGGTCGGTGAAGCTCTACCCGGGAACACCAGTCCCACTAACTGCTCAGGGGTTGCGTCAATAGAGAGCTTAGCCTTGTCCATTGCTGACAGGATGGCTTGTCTATGAACCCGTGAAGCCATGAGCAAACCCCAAATAGAGCTATCTGCCTGGATTTTCTTCAGCTGCTTCAGTGCAACTTCCTCTTCTAACTGTTTCTCTGCTTCCTTGTCTTTCCCTGACACCTCTGGTTGGCCCAAGTGTGGGGGCTTAAAGTATCGCCCACTCCGAGTCATGTGATCAACTTCCTCGACATACCAAGTATCATCTGGTTGATTCGGTCCCCAGTCTTCATCAGTATGGGCAAGACACAAATCATCGTCTTCCCACCACATTCCTTCGGCCACTGACAAACAACTGTCTGGTTCTGCTGTAATTGTTCCCGTGTTCACAAAACATTCTGTCCCCACAAGACCGTTGGCTTTTCTAGCTTTCTGATCAATGTCAATCCTCTCATTTTCGAACCGCTTCAGTGCGGCCTCCTGTTCTGTATCAGCTGTACACAAACTACTCACTTCCTGAGCAAAATTCTTAGTACAGGTGCTCTTCGGCAATTTCCAGTTGTTGTCGACCGTTTCGGCCGTTGCAGACGTTCTTGTTTCTGACTGTTCCTGCTTTGGTAGAGACCCCTCATCAATATTCGACTCGTCATTAAGCCACCCTGTATTATCCGTTGATTTGTTCGCCTCAAACCAGCTGATCTGTAGGTCCCCCAAATCTTGTTCATCAAAGAACTGCAGATTACTGATGTCCCCCCTTAAGCTCAGCTAAATCATCCTGTCTCTAGCTCGGCCCGTCCTCCGGGACTACATTTACCTCCATCCCCATCGGCAATTCTACCCTCAGCCTGGCCTGGCTGGTTAGCACAATGTAACAGCAAGGGTTGTACTCTTCTTTAGTTAAGCTCACGGAGCCCTCAAGCATACCTTCTTCTACCATAGCCACCACCACGGGTTCAGGTTGGGATATGGACGTGCTCATCATACACAAGTCTGTGCTTTTTGGGATGAACATCGCTTGTTTAGGCAGGTGGAAGGGAGTAATGTATATGCTGGGGTCGTATGGGACGACCATTGTTTGGATAAGGTTTACTTGCCTAGGTAGAGGAGAGGGTTGGTTATATGGTGGGAGAGGGTCTGTAGTGATGTTAGGCTTCTCAGGAGGTGCTATCACTTTGTTGTCGATGAGATCCTGAATCTCATGACGAAGTCTGAAGCATTGGTCAGTGTCATGACCATGCTGCTGATGGAAAGCGCAATACTTGGCTGGGTTGTGTATAGGAGGGACGGGATTTGGCAATGGGCATGGCTCTAGGGGCTTCAGATGCCCTTTTCCGATCAGGACCCCCAAGGCTTTAGATAGAGACATGTAGAGTGGGGTGAAAACCCTCTGGCCTCGGGGTGGGTATTTTGTAGGTTGTGAGGTGGCTCTAGATGTGCCGGTAAAGGGTGTGGCTGTTTTTGGTGTGGTGGTGACCATACCAACGTCAGAGGTTCTTGCAGCTGCATTACTACTAGTAGCCGCATTCGAACTGCGCGTAAACGCCCTCTTTTGCTGCTCTTTTTCATGGTCAATCAGACCCTGTTTCATAGCATCTTCTATCTGTACCCCAATCTCATGAAGATCAGCAAATGTAGGTAGGGGTAAGACAATCATCTTCTGCATCAGCTTCGGTTGCAGGTTACGAACAACCATTCTTATTTGATCCTTCTCGGCTGGCCTGGTGGTCATCATGGAGGCCTTGGCCCTCCACCTAGTAATGAAATCAGGGAAGCCCTCCTTCGGTTCTTGTCGAGTGGCCTTGAGATCACGAGTTGTGACCTCGATTTGAGTATTGTAAGAATATTGAGCGACAAAGGTCTCGACCATCTTTTCCCGACTCCTCTTCACGGAATCCTCCAGTTTGGCATACTAAATAGCTGCAATACCCAACAGGGTCCGGCCAAAAAGGGATAGCTTTTGCAGTCTATTCAAGCCCATCGGCGGTAGAATGTCTGAAAACAACCTCAGGTGGACCATAAGATCGCCTGAGCCATCGAAGCGGTCTATGTGTGGCATTTTAAATTTTTCCGGCAATGTCACCGTTGAATCTATGTAGCCGTTCTCTATATCTGGGATTGAATTGTCTCCCTGAGCTTGTTTGAATAGCTTCTCAAGCTTGCTTACTTTCAAAGCAGTAGGATTGACCTCAAACTCGAACGGTGTGTCTATTGGGTAGGCCGGTGCTTTGGAAGTCTGAGGTAGGACTAACCCTGCTGGAGTATCCATATTCTCCTGGACATTAGCTATATCCCCGGGTATTGGAACCCTAAGTGGGGGTGGGTGCGAAGTAGAAGCTGTTGCCTACTGCGGTTGTTGTGGCTGTTGAAGCTTAGCAATTAGTTCAGCCTGCTGGGCTACAACCTTTGTTTGACGAGCGGTAACTTCCGCTTAGCGAGCAGCATGGCCTCAATGGTCTGTTGGAATTGACGCATCATTTCCTCTATACTGACTGAGGGGTGTTGATCTATCAGAACTGGTGTATATTCTGTTTCTGCGGTGGAAGTAGAAAACTGAGCCTAATTGCGCACAGGTGAAGCAAATAGCGACCATTGAATTGGTGACTGTTGAACTAGTTATCTATGCCTGACTGTCCTCCGTCTCGTAACTAGGGGTAGTGAAGCAAACACTGGTTGTCCTCCAATAAGATCCTCAGATCGATAAATCCTCCTGACCCTGGTCTAGAGTGCTCGGGGGGAAACTGACTTGTCGGAAGCAATTTTGAAAATACTACCTTGTAGAAAGAAAAATAAAGCAAAAAGGAAACAATAATCAGCAAATGCACAGCACCACGACTTAGATAGAGACAACACACAGTTGAAATCATAAGCTGGACAATCTGTACTCAATCATTGATTTTTGTCCCTAAAATTTTCTGCCTCAAACTAATACCCTCAAACTAATGCCCAGACTTGCAACTGATACATACATTCCTATAGAGACACACCCTAATAGCACATATCAAGCAAGTGAGAGCCAGAACACCCCTATTGTGGGGTAGGGTTTCCCTGTCCTAATTTCGTCAGGAGCTAGGGTTTCACTACGCACTCATGCGGTTTCAAACAATCCTGTAATCGGGTGAGCAACTTGTCCTAGTTTGGAACAGTCTCTATGGCTTCCGATATGCAACTAGGTCAATTGGTCAAAAAAGGGTGCCTCAGCAAGACCACCTAATATACCTCTTGCTCCTAACACCGAGAAGTGAAAATCAAACGGTACAACAGTAATCCAGATCCAAGGTTTATGTTCCCATCATGGCGGAGTCCGCAACCAGTCAGCCTTATGGCACGCTTTTTCAAGCAAGCCTTCGGCAAACCATTCAGGAATAACAGATGGCAAACATTGTGACTTAGGCGCACCTATGCAAATGCAATGCAAAGAAACACATAAATGTAGATAAAAAAACATATCATGAGTTCGAGTCAAGTTCTCTAAGTCCCCAGCAGAGTCGTCAGAAACTATAGACTCGACTTTCTTCGCGCGCCCCCCTTTCGGAGAGGTGCAAATTGGTCCTACAGTTTGGACTCTTGTCACGGTTCTGAATCTAATCTCACAAAGAGCAATGTGAGACTGATAAACACTGAAGAGTCCAATCCGACAAATCATTTTTGGAAAATCAGATTTTGAATCAAATAATGCCAAAACTGGACTACTTTGCCAGATTACAGAGTTGCCACCTAAATGTTTTATTTTTGGAAAATTTAGGAAACCCTAACTCATGCCAAAGGCCACGTGTCCGTCGTCACCAAAGTTGCCTCGGCTTGGGAACTTGGGTACAAGAGGGGAACGTCCTGAAATGAGCATCACCGCTCACCCGATCAAAGGATCGGCCTCTACTAAGCATGATATGTTGTTTTATAAGCACATGTGTTCTTATCCGATTATTAGCTAACTTTACTATATGGCGCACACATACAAGTATAGACTAAGTCGCAAGACTTGGAACAAAACAACTCATGTCTGTTTTCGAAAATGGTTTGAAATTGCCACTAGCAAGTGGGCTAAAGTGGGGATTTGCCACCCTCGAGTGGGCTTAAAACATGACAATTTCTCACTTCGCAAAGTGGGCTTAAAACTCGCATTTATTGAATTGTTCCAGTTCAAGCAACAAAGCCTTTATCCACAAGCATTCATTCAGTTTAGCAAATAAGCAACTAGCCTCATGATAAGCATGCTATCATGGCAACACTCACACTCATGCAAGTATGCTAAAGCGTAAAACTTACACTATACTCCAAGCCAAAACAAAAGCTAGTTAGAAATATGCATGATCCCAACTATGCAAAATGCCTAATGCAACTCATGCAATAATGCAACTAAATAGGCTGGCTACCTAAGATGGCATATGAATGCAACAATTTCATAACATGCTTTGAAACACATATTCAAATAAGTATTGAAATTCAATGCAGTTTTAATGATGCGCAGAGCCTCGGTGCATACAAGACAAATGAATGATGCAAACATGCAAGCATAAGGTATGCTAATTGAAACATGATCCCTAATCTAACCATCAAAAGCGGATAAATAAAAGGGACAAAGACGTGGGGTTGGAAGACATGCACACACGCACGCACACTTATTACAACATTACGCCCTCGCGAAGGAGGGTCCGAATGAATAAGATAAGCTACACTATGCTAAGCTAATTATTACAAAATGACTAATTAACTATTCTAGCTAATTAATTACAACAATTAAAATAAATTTACTAACTATTCTAAGCTAGCTAAAATATTACAAACCAAATTACACTAATTAATTACAACACATGTAATGATTAGCTACAACTAACTAACAAAGCAATAAAAAATGGCCTCGCAGGCGAAGGAGACATGCATGCTCGGTTGCGTCCTCCCGAAAATCCATCGCCTTGCCACCGATTGCCTCTGTTTTCTTTCGCCTTGATCTCTAAACACTAAACCAGCTTCTAGACTAGCTTCACTCCAAAACAGGAACACTTTTGCACAAAAATGGACCGGTGGCTGGTTGGCCACAAAAGGTGGCTGTCGTCCACCTTAACTGGCCGATTGGCTAGTATAGGTGGCCGGTCTGCCACTACTTTTCCAAACTTCTGTTTTTGCTGCAACAGAGAGCAACAGAGGCAAATCAATGTATTTGCAAGGAAATCTGTGTACTACCACTCTTCTTATCATGTCTCAAGCTCAAAGGAGTATGGCACTTGGCTCTCAAGCCACCAACCAAGCATTTTCATGCATGATGGCCAAAGAACCAAGCTTGTACAAGCTTAATGAATGCGCACATAAGACTCAAAGGGCCGCCACCCTATCATACATGATCAAGGGTGATGGCGGCCAAGAAACATGACACGTTTCATCACTTTGAGTATGAAATGTCCCACATTTCTTATGTTTGGATTAATGTCCGATCCAAACACATGCAATACAACACACATGTTTATCTTGCTCAAGTTTTACTTGATTCAATTTTGTTTACTCATTTTAGCATTGCCAAGCCATTCTTTAATTGGTTAAGTCCAATGTGAAAGTCCCCTAATTGGAAAGATGGCCTAAGCCACAAGTGCCTTGAGCATGAAAGAGGTCTCATGCTGTTGGCTAGTAGAAACCCTCAAGAGAGGATTAAAGCCATTAGGCATGAGAGCCTCAAATTCACACTCAAGCCAACAACGGGCTCAAGACCACTTTCAAATCAAATTGAAAAGTGAAGAAGAGTGAGAGGTGTTAGACTTTTCAGTGCTTAAATGGCATGAAAAATGATGCTAAAACATGCAAACAACTCATGTACAACATGTTAAGAGCCAAGAGTAACAAAGCTAGTGAAGAGCACTACACTAGAGGCATGCAATATCAAGCTCAAATGACTAAACCAGCTCTGAATAGAGCTAAAACATGCCAAAACAGTGGCTAAAACATGCTGAAATTTTGGCACAAAAAGCCAGAAAATCATGCGTGCATGTTGGCTCGTAAGCAAGACACAAAGCACAACTCTCAAAGCAATGAAAGAGTGAAGTTTGTGAGAGTGTGACAGAGAAATATGCACTGAAATCACATGCTAAATGATGCTATAACATGCAACCATCTCATGCAAAACATGTTAGAGGCCTGAAAACACAAAGCTAGTGAAGACCATTTGCACTGTGGCTATACAAAGCATGAGTCATATGATCAAGACCACTCAAAACATAGTTAAATCATGGCAAATCAGTAGCTAAAATGTGCTGGAGTCAAGCTAACACAAGCTAGAATAACAGGCTAACTCATTAGGCATACTAGACTAGTAAGCATGATTGCACTACGAGTGCAAAGAACAAGCAACAAATGCTCCAACCAACCAAAAACAGAGTTGAGACATGTCAAAATAGAGCCTAAAACATGCTTGAAATAAGCTAACACAAACCACAAAAATATGTTACCTTGTAATGCTAACTAGGCATGGAAGAGAGAGACAAAGAGAGGAGGCTAACCCCTCCATTTTTGGACCTCAAAACCAAGTTTTTGCCATTGAAATTTCTTTGGAATTCAGTGGTTAAAGGGCCAAAAAAAGGTGCTTCAAAAGGCTTTGAAAAGTAGCACAAAAGGCTTCATAGGCCAAAGAGCAAAAGAGGAGACAACCCCTTTAACTCAACAAGACTTAAACCACCATTTTAAAACCTTAAAAATAGAGTTTTTTATGGTTGAAAAACTAGGTCAAAATAGTGTAAAAAGATTTCTAAGTATTGGATTAAAACAAAGCTTAAAGAAGGTAAGCTTATACCTTTGAAGCACAGCAGCAAAACATGTCTTCTTCTGAGTACAAACCAACTTTAGAAGCTCCAAATAGGACTCCAAGAACCTCAGCTCCAAGATGAAGTATTTGGTTGAGGGTCTCTTTCCAAATGTGTAGAGAATTCCCACTTTCAAGCACAAAATATATATAGAGAGAGAATTCTAGAGAGAGAGAGAGAGAAAAAATTTGCTCACAAAATTTCTGAACCCTCAAAATGGGGGAGAGACCTCCCATTATATAGAAAAACAAGCAAAAAGCTTGCCTTTATCCCTCCATACACGTGTATGGAGATGAGCATCAGTGATCAACAGTTGGCACAGTTGGCAAATAAATATCTGAAAAAGGAGAAAAATGGCCGTCGGCCATCATAAGTAGTCGACCGGCCACACATGTAGCCGATCGGCCATCAATGTGGCCGATCGGCCACCACTGATGGCTGGCAGGCACAAACCATGGCCGATGGACATTGGGGATGGCCAATAAGCCACCCTCTTCTCCAAATTCAAAGAAACAAGCTCTTGGTCCACAACCAAGCACAAAATAGACAAGTTGAGAGGCTCCAAGGCAAGGCGCTCAGCCGAGACCTTCGGGGACTCTAAACAAACACGAACGAGAACAATCATCGGCTGTTTAAACGATGACATCCAATTCTTGAGGACGGTAAAAAATGGGAAGTCTACAGTCGGCAAGATAATCTACCGAGTCACTTGTGAGCATAGGTACAAAGTGCGCTAACTTAGTCAACCGATCAACTACCACCTGTATGGCATCATTACCCCGTTGAGTCCTCGGAAGACCCATAACAAAATCCATTGTGCTATGCTCTCACTTCCACTTAGCTATAGGCAAGGATTGCAACAAACCCACTGGCCTCTGATGCTCGACTTTCACTTGTTGGCAAATAAGGCACCTCGACACAAACACGACAATATCCTTCTTCGTCCCCTTCTACCAAAACTGGCAACTAAGGTCGTGGTACATTTTTGTGCCTTCTGGGTGCACTGCTAGGTGTGAATGGTAAAACGCTCAGAGTACCTCCACTTGGCAAGACTCGGGCATGAAAAGGCGGTCAAGATATCTAACACTCGAGTCAAAATACATGTTCAAGCCCTTCTTTACCTTTCCACTAGATATCTTCTCCCGGAGGGTTTCTACGTCGTGGTCACCCCTTTGTGCTTCTATAACTTTACTCACCAGTGTAGGTTATGCAACTACTGTAAACAAGGTTGTCGACTCAATAGACTCGCCAAGATGCAAGTCGAACTCGCCAATAGCCCCCAACCTCTCCCATTTCCAGATGGCAATACTCGCTACACTACTAAAGGACTTTCTACTCAAGGCAACGGCCACTACATTGGCCTTCCCTGGATGATAGTGCTACTCAAAATCATAGTCCTCCATGGTCTCCATCCATCTTTTTTGCCTCAAATTCAAATCTTTTTGTGAAAATAGATACTTCAAACTCTTACGATTGGAAAAGACCTCAAATCTCTCACCATACAAGTAATACCTCCAAATCTTCAAGGCAAAGATCACCGTTGCTAGCTCTAAATCATGAGTGTGATAGTTTTTCTCGTGTGTTTTTAACTAACGTGAGCCATAAGCTACGACCTTCCTTTCTTGCATCAAGACACAACCTAAACCTTCCCGAGATGTGTCACAATACACTGAATAGCCGAAACCCCTCTCTGAAATAATCAATACTGGAGCAATGGTAAGTCTAACCTTAACCTCTTAGAATGACTTCTCACAAGCCTCATTCCACACAAACTTAACTCCTTTCCTCGTAAGCCTAGTCAATGGTGAGGCTAACCTAGAAAAATCCTTCACAAATCGACGGTAATACCCGACCAATCCCAAGAAACTATGAATCTCAAAGGCATTCTTAGGTTGTTTCCAATCTTGTACTGCTTCTATCTTAGAAGAGTCTATAGTCACTCCCTCTCCAGACACCACATGACCTAAGAACTTCACTTCTTTCAATCATAATTCAGTTTTTTTGAACTTAGCGTACAACTTGTGGGGGTTTTCCATCTGCTCCCTCTCAAAGGGTGAGTAGATCAAGATGTCATCAACAAAGATGACCACAAAATGATCCAGGCACCTGCGAAAGATCCGATTCATTAAGTCCATAAATAAAGCCAGTGCATTGGTTAGCCCAAAAGGCATTACTGCGTACGAAATGCCGTCTTTTGGATATCCTCTTCCTTCACTCTCAATTGGTGATAACCTGACCTTAGGTCTATCTTAGAAAAACAACAAGACCCCTTCAACTGGTCAAACAAATCGTCTATAAGAGGCATTGGGTAATTGTTCTTAACAGTTACCCGGTTCAACTTTTTGTAGTCAACATAAAGTTGCAATGTGCCATCCTTCTTCTTGGCAAAGAGAGCCGGTGATCCCCAAGATGATGTACTAGGGCAAATAAAATCCTTTTCTAACAATTCTTGGAGTTGAATCTTCAACTCACTCAACTCGGCGGGTGCAAATCTATACGGTGCCATAGAAATCGGTGTTGTGCCAGGCACTAAACTACCCTTGGCAACTCAACTCGGACTGCATCACTCTCAACACCAAAAAATGTAGCAAGAAGGAGACTAAGTTCACCCGGACCACGTGGATCACACACTGGCAACAAAACTCTATCAACTCGATCCTTCAAGAAATAAAAACAGTCACAACTTGAGGTACATACGATAACCCTCTGACGATAACAGTTTATAACATCCCGATACGATGACAACCAATCTATACCCAATATAACATCAAAGCCCAACATATCAATCAATGTAAATTCAAAAGGAAGTCGGCGACCGGTAACCTCTATCTCACAACCCGACACCCTTGGTCCAACATAACCTCACCACCAACTAGTGACTCTACCCTAAGTGGAGATAACTGAGCCACTTCTAACCCTAATGTTGATACAAATGCAGACGAAATAAATGAATGGGATGCACCCGTATCAATCAACACATTGGTAATAGAATTGCATAACAAAAAAGTACCTCTCACTACTGTAGGCGCTGGTACTAAATCTGGCATGGTAACAACATATACATGTCCTGTAGGTCTCTACTCTACTTAGTCACCCCTTAGAGCTTAAGTCTGATGCACTGATTGAGTCGAAAAGGCTCCCTGATTGGCCCTTGAGGCCTGTACTGACTGGGTAGACCGATGACCCTATGTCTGTCTCGAACCAGATGCAGTAGATGTGCCATCCAACTGAGGGAAAAACATCTTCATATGCCCTGATTGCCCACATTGAAAATAGGTAGGTGGTTGCCCTCTCTCTTGACTCTGGCTCTGAGGACGAGCCGAAGACGGTGTAGGCCATTGCCCTCCTTCTCTCTATGGGCAAGTTGGAGACTTGTGACCCAACTGGCCACACTTAAAAAAAGTGATGCCTCCCTGATTACCTCTCATTGAACTCGAACTCGGTACAAGAAATGTGGATCTAGACAGTGCTACCTGGGACTCCTGTGGATTAGAATCCCTTTGCCTCTTGCTATCCCAATTCTCTCCCTGCACCTCCTGACTTTTCTACTTAAAGCGTCTTATTCTCTCATCCTCAATCTGAATCACAGTCTTTAAGTGAGCTGCCGCCTCTACAAGACGACCGTAATCCCTAATCATGGACACGATTATCTTGAAAAGGAGTGTGGTCCTCAACATCTTCTCAAACTCCAAGCAACAACGTTCCTCTGTCGTTACCAACTCCGGTGCAAACCTCAACAAGCTAGTGAAGGTAGCCTTAGACTCAGCCACCGGTAACTGCTCTCTTAACTTTTCCCTAATAGTGGGAGGCAAGAACTTGTCTTGGAAAGCGTTGATGAAAGCCTCCCAAGTCACCCCAATGCACCCACGTACAAACTTCCACCATTGATCCGCATATCCCTTTAGCTAGAAGGATGCCAAGGTCACTCTCAGCCCGTCCTCCTCAATGCCAAATATCTAGAACATCGTCACCATCTGTTCTAGCCATTCATCCTCTTTCAGTGGCTCCTTAGGATCACCCAAAAACTCATCTGATTAGATTGAAAGAACTCACTCTTCAAGAATGATGGCCCTACTTTAGTAACTTGGGCTTAGTCTTGATTCTCAGCCCTGAGAATCTCCATAGATTTCCACAAAGCTCTAACCATTTCACAAGCTAAAGCGCCCATAGCCTACTGACCCATTGGTTCGGCCACATTAGCCTAACCAACCCCTTCTTCTTAAGTCAAAATCTCATCTGGTAACGGTACTTCCTACCGTCTAGGCTTGCCACGCCTACCACCACATCTACGTCCAGGTCCTGACATCCTAATGAAAATAACACAAGAGATTATCACATTTACAAATGTGCCAAAGCTAACTCACTCGTGTCCTAAGGCAATGGACAATACTAATTTGCTTCACATTAGCACACAATCACATAAACACATACAAATTTCCTTTCTAGATAATGATCGTCCTGCGGTGTTGCCAAAGTTCCAGTTAGAAATAGTAGTGATCAAGTGCTCTTCTAACAGGACTTCTAGAAACTCGTAGACCCAATCAACATCTTAGAAATTAAATCCCATAGCCATATAATCACACAAGCATGTTATTACATAGCATACCATATATACAGATATTTCTATCAAGTGAGATAAACCTATTGTGGTAAGAATCACACCCCACATACCCAAAGTATTCAAACTTGGTATGCTTTGATACCAAGTTGTAACACCCCAAAAATATAACAATAGTTCATGATGTGTAACCCAATAAGAGAGTGAGTTTCCAAAATGAATATCCTTTCCATTCATATATGATTTGAATTATACATAACACATGCATTTACAAATTCACAAGCTCTAAACCTCAATCTATAGCACGTGTTACAACAAAAGATATGATATGAAAGTAAAATATATATTAAATGCCCTAAAGGCTTATAACTTTCCAAGACGACGCTTGGTTATACTACAAGAAATCGCACTTTTGCCGACTAAAAATTTAGTCGGCAAAAGTTATCAGCGACTAATTTTTTTGGTCGCCACTTTGGTCACCAATTGAGGGTCGGCAAAAGTAATTAGCGACTAAAACTTTTGTTAGTCGGGAAAAAGTTGGATTTGCCAACTAAATTTTTGGTTGCTAAATATATCATTGCTGCGACTAATCCATTTAGTAGGTAAAACACTTTGGTCGCGAAAAGTGATATTTTCTTGACCAAACATGTTACTCGCTGTAGACACCCCATTTTTGACCGCCCTCAAGACTTGGATGTGCTTGCAGGTACATCCGGTGACAAGTTTGATTGCTTGCGGAGCGTTTGACTTTCGCGACAAAATGCTCCAGGTTTGATCCTTCCAGACCCCATTTCCATTCTGTCTCATATTGGAACCATGTGTTGGTCCTTGCATGGTGATGTCCTGGATGGCCTGCCGGCCATCATTGGGGGCTTCTGGCCTTGATCTTGGCCCTGCTAGGCATTAATAGGCCCTGCTAGCCATCAATGAAGCACTGCCGGCCACCACTGATGGCCGGCTGGCCACCAACTGTTCAGTAGATATTTTGTAGATATTTTTGACAGCTGTATGCACAGGTGAGCCCATCTGCTTACACGTGGATGACTGGATCATCTTGGATTGCTCTTGTATCTTCGATATATTAAAGCCATCTATATGCATACAAAGGGTTAGAAATTTTGAGCTGAGATATTTTCCTCCATCTCTCTCTCTAGAATCCTCTTTCTCTACATTTTAGGCTTGAAAGTGTGCTTTCTCTTCATATTTGCACTAAAACACCTAGTCAAACACCTTAGCCTTAGACTTGAGGTTCTTGGAGGCCTTGTTGGAGCTCCTTGGAGTGGTTTTGGCTAAGAAGTTTGATTGTTTGCTTGCTGTTTTGCTGCTGTCTTCATGGGTAAGAAGTTATCCCTTTTTAAGCGTTGTTTTGCTTCATTGGTTGGCCACCCTTGCATGTTGTTTTTGGTCTAGTTGTCAACTACAAAAACCTTTATTTTCAAGTGTTTGAAATGGTAGTTTGAGTTTCTTTTGAGGTTAGAGGTGTTCTCCTCTCTTTTGTGGCTTATTTGCTAAGCTTTGTGCCATGTTTAAAAACCTTTAAAAAAAATCTCTTTTTGGCCTTTTAACCACTGAAATTTAGGGGATTTTCAGTGGTAAAAACTTGGTTTTGAGGACCAAAATAGGAAAGGGTGATCCTCTCTCCTTGTTTCTTCTTTGCATGTATTGATGGCTTAGTAGATGAGCATGTTTTTCTACCATCTCTTGACTTGATCTAAGCATGTTTTTGTGACTTTTTAAACATGTTTTAGCTCTTTTTTTGGCTAACTTGGTCACTTCTTGTTTGCATATTGCACTTGTAGTGCAAATCTTGCATATTGGCCTTGTATGCTTAATGTTTTAGCTCATCTTTCTAGCATGTGTTAGTCTAACTTCAGCATGCTTTTACCACTGATTTTGCATACTTTAACTCTATGTTGAGTGGTCTTGGTCACGTGAGACTTGTTATACATGGTTGTAGTGCAAAGGCCCTTGACTAGCTTTTAGTCTCAAGGCCCCTAACATGCTTTGCTTGAGGTATTCGCATGCCATAGCATCATTTTATATGTGATTTCAGAGCATATATCATTGTCACAATCTCACATATTCCACTCTTTCATTGGTTTTGAGAGGTGTGCTTTGTGCCTTGTTTGTAAGCCAACATGTGTGCTTGTTTTTCTTGCCATCTATGCTTCCATCTCAGCACGTTTTGGCCACTATTTTGGCATGTTTGAGGTCTATCCATGATTGGTTTGGCCATTTAAGCATTGTATTGTATGGTCCTAGTGTTGTGTCCTTCACTAGCTTTGATGCTTTGGTCCCTAGCATGTTGCACATAAGTTATTTGCATGTTAGAGTCTTGTTTTTCATGCCATATTAGCACTGAAATATTTGCCATCTCCCTCATTTCTTCACTTTTGATTTGTTTTGGGAGTTGTTTGGCCTTGAGATTGTGTTTAATGCTTAGGATTGAGGCTTGTGCTTAAATGGCTTCAACCCTCTTTTGAGGGTTCCTCCTAGTCAAAGGCATGGTTTCTCCTATGCCTTAAACCATTCTCTTAGTTAACCTTCTCTCCTTTAGAGGACTTTCACATTGGACAAACTAACTAATGAATGGCTTGGTAATGTAAAATGTGTAAACAAGAATTGAATCAAGTAAAATATGCCAAGATAAGCATGTTATGTTTGCATTGCATTGTGTTCAATTGGATGTTATATTGAACACAAGGGGAGATTGGTCCATTTCATACTCGAAGTGATGAAAATGAGCCAATTCCCTCTCTCTCCATTACCTTTGATCTTCCATGATGAGGTAGTGGTCTAAGAGTCTTGTTTGCCTTGCATTCATTGAATTTGTGCAAGTTGGATCCTTGGCCATCATGCATTGCATGCTTGATTGATGGTTTTGGATCCAATGATACCTCTCCTTTGATGTTTAGAGATGATAAGAAGTGCTACAGTACATACATGACCTTGGGAGACTCTTCATTTTCCTTTATTTTGTGCTCTGTTGTAGTTTGGTGTTACAGCACACCACTGGCCGACACCCCTTCATTGTTGGACGACGCCCTTGCATTATTGGCCGGCAGAGGCATGCTTTTGGCCGGCAGATGGATGGAAGCCACCATTCCTGGCCAGCAGGCCACTAGTGCACTCCCCAGCTTTGCTTTGGTAAGTTTCAACAACAAGTTCTTGAAGACACCCTGCAAACAGAGTCTCTAAAGAGCAAACCGGAAGGCGTTTCGAGGTGGCAACCGAGAGCATGCATTCTTCATTATTCAAGGCAGAGCTGAGGCAGCCTAGCTTACATGTTTTATATGCTTTGTTGGTTTTGTAGTTTGATTAATTAGATTGTTAATTAGTTAAAGTCTTGTAATAATTAGTAAGTAGTTTGCTAGTTATTCAATTTGTTGTGTAATAATTAGTCTAATTAGTTTAATTAGATTAGTTGATTAGCTTAGCTTATTTATTCGGACCCTCCATCGTGAGGGCGTGTTGTTGTAATAAGGGTGCATGTGTGTGTGCATGTCTTCCAACCATACGTCTTTCTCCCTTTTATTTAACTGCTTACAACGGTTAGTTTTAGGGCACGTTTTGATTAGCATACCTTATGTTTTCATGTTTGCATCATTCATTTGTATTGCATGCACCGGGCTCGGCGCATCATTCAAACTGCATCGTATTTTAATACCTATTTGAATACTTTATCAAATTGTTGCATTCATATGCCATCTTAGATTGCCGAGCCTATTTAGTTGCATTATTGCATGTGTTGCATTAGGCATCTTAACATAGTTAGGATCATGCGTGATTTCTAACTAGTTTTCTGTTTTGGCTCGGAGTACACTGTAAGTGTTTATGCTTTAGCATCCTTGCATGAGTATGAGTGTTGCCATGATAGCATGCTTACCATGAGGCTATTTGCCTAAGTGATTAACTGCATGAATGCCCGTGGGTGGAGGCTTGATTGCCTGAATTGGGACAACTCGATGAATGTGAGTTTTAAGCCCACTTTGCGAAGTGGCAAATCATCATGTTTTAAGCCTACTTGAGAGTGGCAAATCCGCGCTTTAGCCTACTTGTGAGTAGCACTTTCAAACCATTTTCGAAAACAAATATGAGTTGTTTTGTTCCAATTCTTGCGATTTGGTCTATACTTCTATGTTGTGCGCATCACGTAGTAAAGTTAGTCTAATAACTGGAATAAGAACACATGTGTTTATAAAACAACATATCATGCTTAGTAGAGGCTGATCTTTGATCGGGCGAGCGAGTGTGCTCATTTTAGGACCTTCCCCTCTCGTACCCAAGTTCCCGAGCCGAGGCAACTTTGGTGATGACGGACATGTGGCCTTTGGCACGAGTCAAGGTTTCCTAAATTTCCCAAAAATAAAATATTTAGGTGGCAACTCTGTAATCTGGCAAAGTAGTCCATGTTTGGCGCTTTTTGATTCAAAATCGATTTTCCAAAATCGATTGCCAGATTTGGACTTTTTGGTGTTAATCAGTCTCACATTGCACTTCGTGAGATTAGATTTAGAACCATGACGGGAGACCAAACTATAGTAGCTAGAACCTAATTCGTGCCCACTCCGAAAGGGGGGTGCGCAAGGGAAGTTCGGGCAGTCTACAGTTGCCAATTGTCACATTCTACGAGCAAAAAATTTGGTCGCCAATTATCACATTCTACGACCAAAAAGTTTGGTCACCAATTGTCACATTCCATGACCAAAAAATTTTGTCACCAAAAGGAATGTTTGTGCCAACATCCAACAAAATAAACCTGTAATTCATAATAATCGATCCAATCCATTCAATACAATCTGTAGTTTGCAATAATCATTCAAACCAACAATTCACCTAAATTATGAACATTCAACAAAATATATAAATCATCCAATCCTGAGCCCGTTTAATTAAAGTCAGCAACTATTATAAGTTTTCATCCACAAGTAATTCCAAACTAAATATTCCTTCAATTAAAAATTCGCTTATAATCTATATAATCATCCAATTCACATCCATCTAGCATTAAAATTTAAAACATAACAAATACTTGTTATTATGTTTTAAAGTTTTATCCATGCTCATCAATAAAAAAAATATAACTAGTAGTCTACCAAATATTTTCCATACACTCATCAAATTCACTTTACAATTGCCAAGGCACACACACAGTCAATATGTATGCAGATACGTGTAGAGTTGTAAATAAACAAACTATTCAAACTAGACTGGTATCCAGCTTAATGAAACCTTATTCAACAAGTATTACTCTAACTGAGCTTCTTGTATCTCAAAATTCTTGTTGTATTGTGCTAGTTGAACTTCTCGTATCTGCACGGAGCCAAAACTCTCTGTATAAGAGTATTAATCTCTTGGAAATCAAAAATGAAAGTTTAAAATTTTGGATATCAAAAATTCTAAAGTTGATGTCCAAAGAAAAATTCCTTTCTTTTCTTCTTTAATAAGAACAAAGTTCAAAGATAAAGTACAGAAGAACCAACAAAAATTTATATCTTCAATTTTAACATTAAAATCAACTTAAATGGCAACATGACAAAAGGGCAATGAATAAAAGTTGTTGGGTGATCTGGTATTTGAGATGGATAGTGAGTTCAAGTATCAATAAACAGTTTGGAGTTTGATCCAAGGAAGTCCAAGCCATGGTAAATTGTTATTAGATGTAACTAGTCATAAATGAAGCATTAGTTATTTGCTTAACAAGAAAAAATTAATGACCCCAAAATATAGTCAAGGGCAATATTTTCCGAATGAGCTGCATAATAATTATGTTTCTCTATTTTGGAATGCACAAGAGAAGAGGTTGTATGATTGGGCTTATAAGTAGAAAAGGGAATAAAAGTGTGTTTTTAAAGATAATCTGGATATTGGCATGTACTTGAGTAATCCCACTAGTCAATAAATATGTGTTAACTTAAGATTAAGTTTATTAACCTAAAAAAGAGTGCTTAGTCAGCTCTTAGCGAAGAAATGCCTTCAGGATCCATTTAGATAGCCTTACAAGATACCAAAGGAGTTCATTAAAGCCAAATAAATTGCACGAGCAAGCATTGTTCTTTAGTATTATATGCAAAAACTTTCATGGTAGCAGTATGGTAAATTGAGGCCTAGAATGGGAGTTGTAAGCTCACCTTTTTTCTGAATTTTTCTGTTGGTTGTATCAACATCAATGTAAAATCCAGCTTCATGAATCTGGTCCTTTACCTATTAAAAATTAAATACAAGAAGACATACAAACCACCCAACTTCGGGAATGTGCAAATGGGAAGAGGCAAAGAACAGTTGTTTATGTAAATGATAGATATGAAAATCCTTGAGACATTGTTAGCTGTTAATATGCCAAATTCAAAATTATCATCTGTTCATTAGAATAACTCAACAGAACAATGGCTTAACACTTTAATATATTATAGTGTAATTTTACATGAGCTTTATTCAAATTTCTAATTGTAAGAAACAATATCCTATATCTTTGATAACAAATGAAATCGAAAGCTTTTGCCCTACAAGAATCCTCCAAGATGCAAATCAATACAAAAATATGTATAACATTGATTGTATAAATCATTCAGTAATTGATAGGGAAAAATCTTTTGATTTCATTTGTTATCGAAGATATAGGATATTGTTTCTTACAATTAGAAATTTGTTATACATATTTTTGTATAAAAAGGCAATTCAACAAATAGAAAAAGCACATGTAGTCCATAAATAAAAATAAGTTAAAGTAATGGATGTGATAACAGACTCTAAACAATTTCCTAACCAAGTGCAAGTCCAAGCATAATGAGAAGTAAAAGGCACAATTTTTTATTCAAGACCTGGGAATTAGGACACAAAACACTGAAAACTAGAAACAGCACAACCAACATTGCTTGTACCACATACATGTACGCATCAAGCCAAAATTCACAAGAAACAAGAAAGAACAATGAAAGCACATAAAGCAAAATATCCTGTAGAGCATATGGTTCCGATTTCTCTGAAACAAGGCAAACAATTGCTTGATGTGGACTAAGCTAGAAAAGCCATTTGCCCTTATAGTGCTGCGAAAGTATAGCAAGCATACGTTTAACAGAACCTAGAATGGCTTTGTGTATCATAATAGGTCTTTCCTTCTTAGTTTCATCCTCCGCTGAGTACGCTAAGTTGAAACGAGAAGGAAGTTGGAAATCCAGCTGCGATAATTATCAATTAAATGTTTTCCTATGGTGTACTTTTTCACCAAGAACATAACAATGTATGCAAAAATAGGTGTAGATACAAACTCACAAGAGAAAGAGGCTACAAGATCTCGAGTCTCTTGACTCCAATTGAACCCACGAAGGTATCGATTTCCATAAAAATCAAGCACTATTACTGCAATACAAAACATATATATATATACATAAACCCTAAAACCACCGTAAAACCCCAAATCAATGACATTGAGCAACACAGTCATACAAAATCAACCTACATGTCGTCGATGTAGACGTGGCCTAGAAGATAAATGTTTTCCTATGGTGTACTTTTTCACCAAGAACATAACAATGTATGCAAAAATAGGTGTAGATACAAACTCACAAGAGAAAGAGGCTACAAGATCTCGAGTCTCTTGACTCCAATTGAACCCACGAAGGTATCGATTTCCATAAAAATCAAGCACTATTACTGCAATACAAAACATATATATATATATATATACATAAACCCTAAAACCATCGTAAAACCCCAAATCAATGACATTGAACAACACAGTCATACAAAATCAACCCACATGTCGTCGATGTAGACGTGGCCTAGAAGATGAATTGAGTAGGGCCATTCGTCCTGGAATGTAATCCCCTGCATTGAAACCTAGAGCGAGAGAGAGAGAGAGAGAGAGAGAGAGAGACTAAATTAGGGTTTGATAAGAAGAGAGATCAATAATGGAATAGAATGAGGGGTAGTGTGCATGCCTGGAGGATGAGGTCGTCGCAGATATCAGAGATCTTTTCGTAGGATTTGGAAGCCATTGCGTCATTGTGGTTTGTGATGAGGTGAGGTGAGGTGAGGTGAGGTGGTGAAGGAGAAACAGTGTGAGAGATTTGAACACATTGTTGCGTGTAAACAGAGAACATGGGTGGGCACTAATACGTGATTTCCCTCTAAAAGAATTTAACCTTTAGCAACTAAATTCGTTTTCTATCTCAAAATCTTAAAATATAACAACTAAATTTTTTGGTAACCAAATCTCAATCAACGGCGACTAAAATATTAGGCGCCAAAAGTACTAATTTGGCGATTAATTTTTTTTGGTCGGAAAAAATAAATATACAACGACGAATAAAATAAACAAAAGATTTATTTTGTTAATATCTCTCAGAGGCCTTGTATTTTGTTAATATGTCTCACAGCTCTATGGACATTGTATTTTGATATTTGCTTCTGCTAGCGCCTTATTTTGTTAATATGTCTTAGAGGCCTTTGGTAATCTTAGGATTACTAGTCGGTTATGATGTTGAACCTATAGGGGCGAGTTTGGGTTGTGATAGATGCCATACAAAGTTCAAGCAAAGGTGGTTTTGAAGCAATCTCCACACCCCTGGGTATTTAAACTAGACTTTAGTCTGGAAAATTTCAAACCTTTGCGCTCTTGGCTTTGCCATTCGAACTTTAATTTTCACTTTCTCAGTTGGTCTCCTAGGAACTCACTACAAACACATTTAGGTGGCTATACCAGGTCGTTAGATGCCGTTTGGGCACGACTAACACCAAAGGACTTGCGCCTTTAGAGGATTTAAAGTCTCATAGACTTAAAGCAATTATGATGAAAGATATATTGGATCCGTCTAATGGACAACCTCAATCATCTCCCCTCTCTCAATACCATTCACATAATGTTTCAATCTTTGTCCATTGACCTTGAAGGTCATACCATCTTGTGGATTTTTAATCTCAACCACCCCATGTGGAAATAATTTGATAACTTCATACGGGCCATCCCACTGAGACTGGAGTTTACCTGGAAACAACCGCAATTTGGCATTGAACAACCACACTTTTTAGTGAGGCTCGAAGGACTTACGAGAATATGTTTATCATGAAATACCTTAGTCCTAGCCATGTAAATTTTGGAGCTTGCATATGCATCATTGCGGAGTTTCTCTAGCTCATTGAGTTGGAGTTTTCGATGGTCTTTGGCTTTGGCCATGGCCATATCAAAATTGAACTTCTTAATGGCCCATAAAGCTCAGTGTCCTAACTCAACAGAGAGATGAAACACTTTCCCGAACACAATCCGATATGGAGACATCCCGATGGGTGTCTTATATATTGTGTAATAGGCCCAAAGTGCATCAACCAACCTAGTGGACCTATCTTTCTTATTGGGCCTCACAGTTTTCTTGAGGATGTGTTTGACTTCCCTATTAGAAACCTCTACTTGACCACTAGTCTGGAGGTGATAAGGAGTGCTAACTTTGTGAGTGATCATGCATTTATGCACCAATGCCTCGAAGAATCGATTGCAAAAATGTTTACCACCATCACCAATTATGGCACGTGGGAACCCAAAACGATAGAAAATGGTTTCATAGAGGAATTTAACCACAACTTTGTGATCATTCATTCTGGTGGCCACTGCCACAATCCACTTGGAGACATAGTCTGCGACCACCAAAATGTATTCAAAGCCAAAAGATGGAAATGGACCCATCAAGTCGATGCTCCAAACATAAAAAATCTCAACAATCAAAATAGGGGTCATCAACATCATATCTCATTGTGACATAGAGACCATTTGCTGACAACACACACAAGCTCTACAGAAGTTATAGGCATCTTCGAAGATAGAGGGCTAGTAGAACCCACATTGTAAAACCTTGGCGGCCGTTTTCTGCCCACTGAAATGGTTGCCACATGCATGGGAGTGACAAAAGGTGAGAATGCTATGAGTTTCACTCTTAGGCACACAAAGCAAAATCACTTGATCTGAACAATACTTGAACAATTTCGGGTCTTTCTAGAAATAGTGCTTGACTTGTGAGAAAAATCAGTCTTTGTCTTGCTTAGACCAAGTTTTAGAAATTTGCCCAACTGCCAAGTAATTCACTATGTGAGCAAACCACGGGGGAATCACTTGTGACACCGCAAAAAGTTGCTCGTTTGGAAATGAGTTGTGCAAGGCTAAGGGATCACTCGCGTGCTCAATAAGGATTTGGGATTGATGATCCGCAACAACATTCTCGGATCCCTTCTTGTTTCGGATTTCTAGGTCAAACTCCTGAAGAAGTAGAATCCACATAATCAACCTAGGCTTGGTTTTTTTTTTAGACAATAAGTACTGCAAAACAGCGTGGTCAATGAACACAATGACTTTAGACCCTAGGAGGTAGGACCAGAACTTATTGAGTGCAAAGACAACAGCTAGCAACTCTTTCTCAGTGGTAGTGCAGTTTAGTTGAGCATCAGAAAGAGTACGACTAGCATAGTATAGAACATAGGGTACTTTATTCACCCTTTGGCCCAAGACGACGTTGAGGGCATACTCAGGTGCATCACACATAATCTTGAAAGGAAGGGACAAATCGGGGGATTGCATGATGGGGGCAGTAGAAAGTGTAGCTCGAAGTGTTTCAAATGCCACCATACATGCTTGGTCAAAGACAAACGGGGCATCCTTGGCTAATAGAGTGCACAACGGGTGTGAGATCTTACTAAAGTCTTTGATAAATTGGCGGAAAAAACTCGCGTGCCCTAAAAATGAGCGCACTTGGCACACAGAAGTAAATGGGGGCAAGCTAGAGATCAAGTCGACCTTGGCCTTATCGACCTCTATACCACTGGGAGACACAATGTGTCCCAACACAATATCCCCCCAAACCATAAAATGGCTCTTCTCCAAACTCAAAACAAGGTTGGTCTCCACACAATGAGTAAGGACTTTAGTTAAGTTCTGGAGACACTCCTCAAAAGATGGCCCAAACACAGAGAAGTCATCCACGAAGACCTCTAAGAATTTCTCCACCATGTGAGAGAAGATAGCCATCATGCACCGTTGAAAGGTTGCTAGTGTATTGCAAAGCCCAAAGGGCATTTGGCGATAGGTGGAAGTGCCAAAAGGACATGCGAAGGTGGTCTTTTCCTAGTCATCAGGATATACAAGAGCTTGATTGTATCCATAATAGCCATCAAGGAAACAATAGTTGCTCAACCCTGCTAACCGCTCTAGGATCTGATCAATAAAAGGTAAGGGAAAGTGATCCTTCCTAGTCATGAAATTGAGCCTATGATAATCAATGCACACTCGCCACTCGGTGGTGGTTTGTGTGGGGACTAACTCTCCTTGCTCATTCTCCACAACAGTGATGCCCGATTGCTTGGGCACCACTTATGTGGTGCTTACCCACTTGCCATCGGAGATGGGGTATAATACCTATATCCAAAAACTTCAAAACCTTTTTTTTATTGCCTCTTTGATGTTAGGATTGAGCCTTTGTTGCATTTCACGAGAAGGTTTAGCATCCTCCTCTAAATGTATATGATGTATGCACACAGAGGGATCTATCCCTCTTAAATCTGCCACCGACCACCCTATAGCACTCCGATATGCCACAAGAACACTCATTAATTGACTCTCCTGCTCTACAATTAAGTTAGATGCAATGATGACTGGTAAAGTATCTTGAGGCCCCAAAAAAGCATACTTGAGTATGGCCAGGAGTGGCTTCAACTCAAGTGTAGGTGGTGTGAATAAGGATGGTATGGAAGACTCTCTAAACAGAAAAGGAAGGGACTCAAACCGGGCGTTCCACGGAGGAAAATCCAGTGTAGAAGAACCGGTATGACAATTTATACATGCATTTGTCGTAGCCAAGAAAGGTCGTCCTAAGATCACTGGGATTTGTTTTCTAAAGCTGGCTACCAATTCCATATCTAAAACCACAAAATCAACAGGAAATAAAACCTATCAACCTTTACTATCACATCCTCAATCATGCCACGTGGCACTTTGAGGGTCCAGTCAGCTAGCTGGAGTGTGACAGTGGTGGGCTTCAACTTGCCAAGTCCGAATTCCTGGTACACAGAGTACGGCAAAAAATTGACACTAGCTCATAAATCTAACAAAGCCCTATCAATGAAATGATCCCCTATAATGCAGGCAATGGTTGGGGCACCTAGGTCTATAAGCTTAGGGGTGTGTCACTTAATAAGATGGAGCTTACTTGCATCATGAGTATGACCTTTTGGGACATGTGTGTCCTAGAATTATGCTTTTGTGTACAAAGGTCATTCAAAAATTTGGTATAGGAGGGTACTTGCTTAATCACCTCCAATAGGGGGAGTTTGATTTTAACTTGTTTAAAAACCTCCATCATCACTTTTATGGATGCCGCCTTCTTATTAAAAGGAGACGGTGTATCAAGGCATTGGGGAAGGGCACCTTAGGCACATATGGTGCCTTAGACTCACGTGAAGTACTAGGGACTAAGTCATCCCCCTTATGTGTTTCTCCTTCACCCTTGCTCTCGTTGGGTTTACCATCGTGGCCACCCTTCTTAGTTCTAGTTGCATAAGACACAACTGGCCGAGGCTTTAACTCCTTTTCACTTCTCAAAGTAATCACCACTTTCACCTATTCATGGTGCTTTCCATTCCTACTCGACCCCTTTGCCCTCATATTGACCCTTAGGGTTGGCCACAGTCTGATTCGGTAATTTTCCCTCATCTCTCCTATTCATGTTATTAGCCATTTGACCTAATTGGGCCTCTAGCTTGGCAATGGAGTGAGTATGGGAGTGAACTACTGGTGTTAACTCCTTAAGCTCTGAAAGAACTTCCAACACCTGAGTCTCAAAGGCTGAGTTGCCTTGAGGAACAGGTGGGGGTTGTGGTTGCCGGTAAGGTTATAGTGGGCAGTAGGAAGATTGATTGGCAAAATTATTAAAATTCTGCCTTGGTGGTGGAGGATTGTGAGAATAGCCTTGTGGAGGATTGTAAGAAGTGCCTTATGAAGGAGGTCTCCATGAAAAATTAGAGTGATTTCTCTATCCTGGGTTGTTTGTGTTTGAATATGGGTCATTACTCGGTTTGGAGAATCCTTAAGTCGCATTCATATGCCCTTGGATTAATTCTGAAAATTGTGATATCGAAGGGCTCTCACTTAAGTCTGGTTGCCGGTAAGGTTATAGTGGGCAGTAGGAAGATTGATTGGCAAAATTATTAAAATTCTGCCTTGGTGGTGGAGGATTGTGAGAATAGCCTTGTGGAGGATTGTAAGAAGTGCCTTATGAAGGAGGTCTCCATGAAAAATTAGAGTGATTTCTCTATCCTGGGTTGTTTGTGTTTGAATATGGGTCATTACTCGGTTTGGAGAATCCTTAAGCTGCATTCATATGCCCTTGGATTAATTCTGAAAATTGTGATATCGAAGGGCTCTCACTTAAGTCATGTGCAGGGGTTGCACAAGTATCACATGCCTCGTGAAACTAAGGCTGAACTTGTTGTGTAAGGGGCAAGTCCTGAAGTTGATAGTTGGTCCATTTTGTGGGACAATGCTTCTATTTGTTGGGCTAACTCCAGATTTTGCCCTACCTCATAAATGCCCCATCTTTTTGGGGCTCTAACTACAGGTAGCCAAATTAGCCAGGTTGCTAAGGCATGGTGAAGGGAATTATCACTTAGGTTCTCAAATAATTTCCGTGCCTCGGTGTCATTTTTTAACATGAATGTCCCACCACAAGAAGAATCCACCATTTGGTGGTGAGGCTTAGTTAAGCCATATTAAAAAGTCAGAACAAGTTGCCAATCAGGCACTTGGTGGTGGGGACACTATTAGAGAAGGTCACAAAGTCTTTCCCATGTATAATGAAATTGCTCTCCATCAATTTGAGTAAAATTGGTAATGGCTCGCCTGAGTTGGTTGGTCTTACCAATGGGAAAGTACTTCTCCAAAAACTTCTGCTATAATTGGTCCTATGCTGTGATAGAATTAGCAAGGAAGGAGTTCAGCCAGTGTTTGGCTTTGTCCTTTAGTGAAAATGGGAACAGTCGCAGCATTAAGGCCTCATTGGTTAAATTCTAGATATTCACTATAGAACAAATTTCTAAAAATTCATGCAGATGTTTGTAAGGGTCATCATGAGCTAATCCATAGAATGATGGGACCATTTGGATGGTGCTGGACTTAATCTCATAATGAGCAATGGTGGTGTTGGGTAATTGAATGCATGATGGTGATATATATACAGTGGGTCTGAAGTAATCCTTAAGGGTCCTGTTGGGTCCATTCGGGAAATTTGAGTTTGCCATCTCTAATGGTTCTGAGTATGGATATAGATATTCAAGCCTAGGAACACAAGAAGAAGCTCTAAGGTTCCTAATAGTCCTTTCTAGTTCAAGATCTAAACTCCACAGTTCAGTGCGACAAGAACAACGCTCTTGCACACACACACACAAACACACACACACATACTAAGTTCTGACTCTTGTGCACTAAGTTATGAAAGCAAAATACCAAAGGAGAAAATACTCACAGCGGTTTAACGAAAATGCTTTACTTGTTTTGCGGGTGCTTGATATGTAGACCGTTGTTTCCAATCTCCACTTGAGCTTTATATGTTTAGTACTTTGGTGCTTTGCTTGCGAGTATTTGCATTTTTTTAAATTTTTTTATTTTATTTCTTTTTATACACTTTGGTACTGCGGTTTGTTTTTAAAGCTTAGTTGCGCTCCACTCGCACTTCGGTGTTAGCTCCACTTTCAAAAACTTTGCACATGTAGTAACACGAAAGCATAAAATCCCAAGCTAAAATACAAAAGCATAAGATCCTAAACTAAAAATTAAAATAAGAATATAACTTTAAATTAATTAATTTTGCTAGAAGTCTCCGGCAACAGCGCCAAAATTTGGTGGGTCGTTTTACACAACAAAAATAAACACTAAACTGTACCAAATTCCTTAGAATAATAGTAAGTCCATGTGTAGATCCACAGGGACAAATTTGAAATTAAACTAATTTAATTGTTAAATTCTTAGATTAATTTGGATCAAAGAGATGATTGTTCACAAACTAATAACAATTAAAATACTAAGAGATTAAACTAGCAATTAAAAGTAAAATTAGAATTATTGATTTTAGGAAAAACCTAAGGTATTGAATTCACTACTAATTACATAAATAAGGTCTCAATTTGAAAATATATTATGTTACGGTTCGAACCAAATAATACCTCGCAACTACAAGTTCGAAACATTGATCAAGAGAGTTATCACGTTCAATGTATAGGAACGAACCATCTCAAGTAGCACATCGTTCGCTTTAAACTAGGGTAGCAAAATGACTCGTCCTTCATAGTATGGCTCGTTTCATACCTTAAATATGAAAGAATAGAAAACCATTGCATGGAAAGCATTCGACAATCACAAAAAGAAGAATACTTGAAGAAATAATGGAAAATATATTTAAACACTTATTGAATACCATACAACTTGTTCAAACCATTAGCTAGGGTTTCATCAAAACCCTAGAAATGGAAGCCTAGCCACACATGGAGGAGTAGAAAGAGGCAGAAGAAGAAGAAACCCCCATGGAAGATGTTCTTGAAGCTTGAGAACCCTCCTTTCCAAACCCTAGCCCCTTTTTTCTTTTGGAATTTTCAAAACCCTATAGCAACCTCTTTTTCTTCTTTTTATTCTCAATAGAAAAAACTTGAAATTTTGCGTACGCGCCCCTAGGTGTGCCGCTCGAGCGCTCACAATTTCCGCTTAAGCAGTGGTGGGCCACACGTGCGGTGCAGTCTGGCCGCATGTGCGGTGAGGTAGCAAGCAGAGCATTTTCACTTCTTGCATGGAGAATATGTTTTTGTGCCACTTTTTGCTTGAATTAACGTGTTTCCTGCCAAATCTATAAGAGTGCACAAAACACATCATCTTTGCCAAATAGACAAAATTCAAAGACTATAAATGTACTTTAAGCAACCTCAATGTGGCACCTTTCGGCCTACATCACCCCTCTTCGGAATAATCAACACTGGGGCAGTGGTAGGTCTAGCTTTAAACTCTTGAAATGACTTCTCATAAGTCTCATTCCACACAAACTTAATTCCTTTCCTCGTCAGTCTAGTCATTGGTGAGACTAATCTAGAGAAATCCTTCACAAAATGACAGTAATACCCAGTTAATCCCAGGAAACTCCGAATTTCAAAGGCATTCTTAGGTTTTTCCCAATCTTGCACTACCTCAATCTTAAAGGAATCTACAATCACTCCTTCCCTGAATACCACATGGCCTAAGAATTTCACCTCTTTTAACCAGAACTTACACTTCCGGAACTTAGCATACAACTTGTAGGCTCTAAGAAACTCAAGTACAACCCGCAAGTGTTCCTCGTGTTCCTCTTCAGAGGGTGAGTAGATCAAAATGTCATCCACAAATACAACTACGAAACAGTCTAGGAACTCACGAAAGATCCTGTTCATTAAATCCATAAACAAGGCTAGTGCGTTGGTTAATCCAAAAGGCATCACTAGGAATTCATAATGGCCATACCGCATACGGAATGTCGTCTTTTGGATATCCTCCTCTTTCACTCTCAATTGGTGACAACCTGATCTCAAGTGTATTTTAGAGAAACAATAAGAACCCTTCAACTGATCAAATAAGTCATCTATACGAGGCAATCAGTACTTGTTCTTAACAGTTACCCGGTTCAACTTTCGATAATCAATACAAAGTCGCAATGTGACATCCTTCGTCTTGGCAAAGAGAGCCGACACTCTCCAAGGTGAAGTACTAGGGTGAATAAAGCCTTTATCTAGCAATTCTTGGAGTTGAATCTTCAACTCACTCAACTCGGGCGGGTGCAAATCTATTCGGTGCCATGCCAAGCACTAAGTCAATAGAGAACTCAATCTCACGATGAGGTGGTAAACAAGTGAGATCCTCGGGAAAGACGTCCGGGTATTCACAAACTACCCTCAGCAACTCAACTCAGACCACATCGCTCTCAACCCTTAATAATGTAGCAAGAATGAGACTAAGCTCGCCCCAAGCACGCGGATCACACACTGGAAACAAAGCCTTATTAACCTAATCCGTTAGGAAATAAAAATAGTCACCACTCGAGGCGCATACTGTAACTTCCTGACAGTAACAGTCTATAATGGCCTGATGGGATAAAACCAATCCATGCCTAAAATAACATTAAAGCTCAACATATCAATCAACATAAAGACAAAAAGAAGCCGGCAACCGACAACCTCTATCTCACAATACCGACACTCCCAGTCCAACACAACCTCACCACTAACAGGTGACTTTACCCTGAGTGGAGATGCTAACCGAGTCACTTCTAAGCCTAATATTGATGCGAATGCAGAAGAAATAAAAGAATGGGATGCACTGGTATCAACCAACACATTGGCAATAGAATTACACAACAAGAAGTTATCTCTCACTACCAAAGTTGCTGGCAACAAATCTGGCGTGGTAACAACATACACACACCTTATAGGTTTCTACTCCACCTGCTCGCCCCTCGGAGCATGACTTTGATACACTGACGGAGCAGAAGAGGATCCGTGATTGGCCCTCGAGGCCTGACATTAGATGCACCAAATGTTCCACCTGCCTAAGGACAAAACATCCTCAAGTGCCTTGATTGCCCACACTGATAATAGGTAGGTGGATGCCTTCTTCCCTGACGCTGGCTCTGAGAACAAGCTGAAGACGGTGCATATTGCTGCCCTCGTCCCTTCTGCGCAAAAACTATAGACTTGTGGCCCAGCTAACCACACTTAAAGTAATTTATCTCTCCCTGACCACCTCTCCCAGTACCATAACTCGGTACTGGGAAAAAAGACCTAGACTGTGCTCCCTGGGATCACTATGGGGTGGAACCCCTCTGCCTCTTACGTCTCGAGTCTCCCCCGAAACCTCCTGATTTCTCTACTTAGAGTCCCTCATCCTCTCCTCCTCAATCTGAATCGCGGTCTCTAATTGAACTTTCCCCTCCACAAGACGACCGTAATCCCGAATCATGAATGCGACCACCTTGAATAGGAGTCTGGTCCTCAATCTCTTCTTAAACTCCAAACAATGGCGTTCCTCTATTGCTACTAGCTTAGGTGCAAACCTCGACAGACTAGTGAAGGTAGCCTCAAACTCGGTTAGTGGTGTGTTTAGCTGCTTGAGCTTCAAGAATTGCTCTATCAACTTCTCCCTAACAATGGGAGGTAAAAACTTGTCCTAGAAAGCATTGAAAAAAACCTCCCAAGTCACCTCAATGCGCCACTGCACAAACTTTCACCACTGACCCGCATCTCCCTTAAGTTGGCAGGATGCTAATGTCACTCTAAGCCCATCGTCCTTGATGCCAAGCATTTTGAATGTCTTCATCATCTGCTCCAACCACTCATCTACCTTTAGTGGCTCCTTCGGATCTCCCACAAATCTGAATTCGACCAGAAGAACTCCATCTTCAAAAAGGATGGCTCTATCTTAACAACATGGGCCTGGACTTGATTCTCAGCTCTGAGAATGTCTATGGATTCCCGCAAAGCTCCGGCCATTTCATTAGCCAAAGCACCCATGGCCTGCTGACCAACTAGTTCGGCTACATTGGCCTGACCAACCCCCTCTTCCTGTGCCGGAATGTCATCTGATAACGGCACCTCCTGCCATCTGGGCTTGCCACGTCTACCACCATCACGTCCACGTCCACGTCCTGACATCCTAATGAAGGTAATACAAGAGATTGTGTTGAAGCTAACTCACTTGCGTCCTAATGCAGTGGACAACAATTAATTCACTCCACATAAGTACATAGTCATATAAACACATACGAATTTCATTTATAGATAATAAGCGCCCTGTGATGTTACTAAAGTTCCAGTTAGAAATAGCGCTAATCAAGTGCTCTTCTAACAGGACTTCTAGAAACTCATAGACCCAATCAATATTTTAGAAACTAAATTTCATACCTACTTAGTCACATAAGCATGTTATCACATAGCATACCAGGTTTATTCCTAATATCATCTAGCAAGGGAACCCATTGTGGTAATAATCACTTCCTACGATCCCAAAGTACTCAAACCCAGTAGCTTTGATACCAAGATGTAACACCCCGAAATAAAAACAACAAATTGAGAGTAATGATTAATTAAATAACATCATAATCTAAGAATAAAGTCCTTCCATTCATATACTTTTGGGGTACAAAAGAGTAACACGTGCATTTATACATTCAAAATCCCTAACCCTGAATCTATAGCATGTGTTATATACAAAAAATATGAAATAAAAGTTCAACAGACACAGAGTAATGCCCTGTTGGCAACAACTTTCCAAGCTTGTGCTTGATTACATCAAAAGTGAGTTTAAACTCAACACAAATAAAGCTCTAGGCTTCTACAAGATAAATACAACAATAACAAAAATAGAAGCTCTTGGCTCTAAGCTCTCCCAAGCTATTGCCTTGGTAGAGGCAAATCATTTGCACCTGAAAATGATTTTCCCACATAGGGTGAGCCAAAGCCCAATAAAAATACTCTAATGCAATGTATGAATCTTAATAGAGTTATATGGTGAATGCATATGCAATGCTCATGCCACAAATGTTTTATACCCCTTTCTAAAAACCATGTAATGCCAGGTTATATCATAATTCATGAATTCACTTCTTTTACAATAGAAAATATGGTAGTGAATATGACACTGGGAATCTCTAGGACGCGTCTACAAATAGGTTACAAGCACTATCAATTGCCATTTTTACTAGTACTAACCGGAAGGCCCGACACCTATTCGCGTGGTTTTTCTAGACTTTCACCAAGGACACACAGACAAATATAATACCATAACTACATTCTTACCAGATTCATCAAGGCATTCACCTATTTTTCTCAAAACAATAACCATTTTCAATGTGTCAAATATGTTACAATGCTTAATGCAATGGATGCAAAATTTGTTTCAATTCACCCAATTCTCATGCAATTTCTACAATAATCATAACTATCCTTCACCAATAGTCCAAAATAGATATCTCTAAACAGATAATTAAATTTCAACACATATATACTTTCCAACATTTCCAATTAGGAGTGATAATTCATATCCAACTCCACCACCATCATCATCGTTGTTCCAATGCTATAAAACCAACATCAATTCCATTTTTCTCTTTACAAATCAAATTTTCGCAATTTAGGGCAAAAATTCCATTTCTTAAAAAATCAATCTCTATGGATAAAATCCACCATTTGTCGCACTCAACCATTTTTACAAAGCCACAATCATATACAGGAATCCATTTCGAAAAGCCCCTTTTGATTTTAAAACCAAAACCCTAGATTTTATACAAAAATCCCCAAATCACAATATCCTTTTTAAAAGACAAATAACAAAGTTAAAAATCATAAAATGAGTCAAAGTAATCCCTACCTCAAGAAGAATATCCAAAAAAAAGATGGGTAGAACTCGATGAAGCCGAAAACACGAACTTCTCTAATTAAAGCGAAGCCCTCGACGTGCTCTGCCTTTTAAACAAAGGATCTAGGGTGAGGAAATCACTAGATCAAGGTGTATTTGGGCCAAACGTTCAAGAACTAGAGAGAGAGAGAGAGAGGATCTGGGATTTACAGAGAGAGAATTGAAAAGGTGATCTAAAAAGTGATCTTTACAACCTGATAAATGCGCAGCATAGGAATGATCGCCTGAGTGACCATACACGACAAGTGAGATCGCTCAAGCGACCAAGGTGACCGCTCAAGTGAAAAACACCACCCTCTCAGTACTTTTGCAGACTTGCAAAAGTATTGAGAGTTCCAAAAGGCCGCCTAAGCACAAGAAGGACCGCTTAAGCCAAGACAGCTCGAGCGCAAGAAACACCGCTGGAGCAAAGAATGCCATACTCCTTGTAATTTTGCAGACTTGCAAAAGTACTAGAAGTCCTCAAAGTTCGCTCGAGCGCAAGAAAGTTTGCTCGAGTGAACAAACAAAAATCTAGGCAGCACAGTTTTGAAAAGACTAGCTCCCAACCTATTTTCAAACAAAACCAAGACACTCCAGTAGCCAAACTCAACTAGGAATAAGATGGAAGAAGACATGAACAACCATTAAGGCAAGAACACCCGGATACAAGACAATAAACGGGTCGGGTTTAAACCAGAGTCATTATAGTCATTGTGCACTCGAATGTTGGGTTTGGTCACTCGAGCGGTGTCATTTATTGTGTTTGTCAATCGAGTGATCATTTTTGCATTCGAGCGGTCTGTGTGTATATCAGTCCGAGAGAAAGACATTTTCAGTCACTTTTTCATCTCTTTCTCTCTCTAAACATTCCAAAACCCTAGATCTACCTTCCCTCTCTAGTACTTTGGAGAAAAACGTTAAGCACTTCGAGGGCTTCGTTTCAATCAGAGCATCTAGTGTTTTGACATCGTCAAGTTCTACCCATCTTTTCTTCGTGTCTTCTACTTTGCGGTAGGGATTTTTATGACTATTTTATATGACTTTTAGCTTAGTTATTTTCTCTTTGAAAAGGGTTATTTATTTGGGAATTTTTGATAAAAACCTAGGGCTCATTTGGAATCAAAAGAGAAGTCTTTCAAATTGACTCTTGAAAATGGGTGTGGGAATATGGTTATGTATTAGTTGTGTTGAAATGATGGAAATATTTTCTTAAAATTGATTTTTATAAATAAAGGGGGTTTTGCCCTAATTTTGGATATTTGAAATTGTGAAAAGAAAATGGAAAATGATGTTGGTTATTGGGAAATTGGAATAATGGTTATGTTGATGGAGATGGTGGAGTTGGATATGTAATATCACTCCCATTGTAAATGATGAAATTGTATATTTGATTGGAAATTATTTGATTGTGGGGAAGTGGTTCGGAAATACTCTTTAGATCCTGTAGGACGCTCGTGATCCTCAGCCAGCCACCTGAAAAGGAATGAACACTCTGGTCGAGGGTGCCGGAATTAGCACTCCAACGGACAAGTCAGTATATACTCTCTTGGTTGCTTGGGTTTTAAGTTAAGCGTATTAGTTCTCACATACCTTTCTTTGGTTGATGTTCTTCTATTTATATCTCTTCTTGGGCCTTGGGGTTGGGCTATCGTGTAACTATTTGCTCGGCTCCTTTTGTTGTAAACTGCTCTTCACGCGGCTCCTTGCTCAACTGGTTATGCGGCCGATTAGGATACTTCTGGATTTGTATAAAACAGGGCTGAATAAAATGTATATCTCGACTCTCCAAGTTCACTTATTCAGCCTCTTTGCATCCCCTGATACTTGGCCCCCACAATTGTCCCCTAAACACTCCACTAGCAACAGTTAGCTGGTGTGTTTGGTTTCGAACTCGCAAAGTCAGTGCCGAAATTCGATGGCTAACCTCATTCCAACGCGAATGTTGGAGCTCACACACCTTTCGGTCATCATTACAACTTCCCGCCCCTTCGTACGCTTCTTCCATTTAATATGATTTAAAATTTTGTTGTCTTTTCAAATGCATACACATTTTTGAATACTTGAAGCTCTTTGTGTGCCTTCTGATTCACCTCTGCAACCTCCTTTTATCCCTTATTGTTTTCTCCGCTTCTTATAAGTTCTCTTCCTCTCTACTTTGAATCCCTTTTCCTAGTTTGTTTTTATTTTAACGTACTCCATAGACTGACGAAAATGGCAAAGCATTTGAAAGACATCCTTTCTACGGATTGAGTCTCTGGCTTTCGACGCCATTTTTCCATCCTTGATGACATCCGTCTGTCACTTGTGACAGACAGCACCCTTGATATGGAGAGGGCTGATGAAAGCACAATTGTCTTCCCTCTATTATCAATTACAGAGGGCGGAGTCCGTTTCCCCCTTCACCCATTCCTTAGAGCCGTCCTTCCCCATTGGGGTCTAATCCCTTCCCAACCTAATGTAAACTTTTTTTGAATCACAATGGGAATTATAAAGTAAAACCGTCACCTTTCGATTAATCTCGGCATGCCTACTATTCGGCATTGTTATGCCTTGGCCAAGTCTTCTAGCCGACATGGACGCTATTTCCTTAGGGCCAAGGACACCGACCATCAATTAGTGACTATGCTTTCCAACTTTGGCAAGCGAGTCGATGATGTCATGGTCATTGTCTGAGGTAATTGGGAATTTGGCGAAGGCGAGGACCACCTAGATCCTTTTCCTAGACGGAGAGGCGAACCAAGTGGCCACAGCCCCTTGCGTTTATTTTTCTTATATTTACTCAGCTTTATCTTTGCAGTCTCATGGTTTTACTTTTGCAGGAAACGATTTGAAGAAAGTTTTGGTTTCAACCGACGACGCCGTTCTTGCGTAAATTAAAGTTGCGCTTCAATACTTTGGCCGTCCAAGCCTTCAGAAACAAAGGAGGGCGGCCCATATTCTTCTTCGATATGAGCCGACGTATACGACGTTTTCAGCGGCAGAATACATCCCAATTTCGAGGGGCGAAGAATTTCTTACGGCCCTCATCTTAACCAACTTCAAAAACTTAAGGTAAGTTGGTTTGGACGGATTCGATTCGGAGCAGGCGGAGGTAGCTGAGGTCATTGAGTCGCCGAACCAGTCTGAAGCCGAAGTAGACGAGGCTTTGAAGTTGGCCTTTGAGGAAGCCAGCCTCAATTCATCCAACCCTCTGTCCACCTTAGGCCGAGGGGACGTTTTCTTCGACGACATCTTTATAGGTTTAGAAGACCTTCCCGACGCGTACCCTGAGGACATGGCTAGGTTGTCACTCGCACAACTTGCCAGGAAGAAAAATGCCGAAATAATGGCCTCCCGGCGGAGAGTAGAGGCCATTCGATCGGAAATTCCACCCATTGCCAAGGGGGAGACGGGTCAAACCCAAACGACCGAGTCGGAGGGGGTTGAGCAGGTGAATCAGGAGCAAAGGGGGGAGAAACGACCTGCCGAGGAAGAAGTCGAGTCCGCTGAAGAGCAGGTCGATAAACGGCCGCGCATTGAGGAATCAGATTTGGTTGTTCTGTTCACTGTTCAACCAAAAATAAGGAACATGCCGATTTCCTCTGACGCGTCGGCCTTAAGAGACCCAGCTATGGCCTTGAGCATGGCCTCTTCGATCTCCCTGTCGACTAACAGAGCCTTATTTCGGGCCAAGCCAAATCTGCGGTCGATCGCGTTAGCGGCTCAGTCGGCTCTATTGGTACGTACTTTATATGCAGTCTTCCACCTGAATACATATACATTTTTAATATATTCTATTTCCTTATTTTGCAGACGGTGGGCAAGATAGCCGAAATAGGCCACCGTCAACATGACGCTATAGAACAGATCGCCTTGCTGAAAATCGAAGTTGAGAATGAAAAGAGCAAGGCTATGGAAGCCTATCAGAGAGCCGATTCCGAAAGCGGCGAAAGCAGCGGAGGAACGTGCGATGGCAAACTCTGAGGCCGAGAGTGCGAGGAACTCTGACCAGTTAAGGCTGGCTGCCGAGGATAGGGCAAAAGCAAGTGAGGACGCGCTCCAGCTAGCCAAGGAGGTGATTGCCAAGTTGGAAGCCAACTTGGAAGAATCGAAGAAGGCGAAGGAAAAAGTTGACTCCGAGGTTTCCAAAGCGTTCTAGGCTGGACAAGAAGCCGCCTTGGAGAGCTATGTGGATGAAGTGCCCAAATTCGAGAACCGGGGTTTCAAACACGGCTAGCTCAAAGCCTTTGCTATCACGCCCCAAAATTTGAGACCACAAGAGAAATATATAAAGCACAACTCAAACAAAACAGATAACCACAATATTTTAATATACACATATAAGTAGAGTTATAACATAGATAACTGATTTGAGTTCCACTAGAGGTTTACAAAACACTATCAAACCAAAAGGTAAGAGGAGAGAGAACAAAAACAAACTACTAGTCCAAATTTTTCAAGTGAACCACGGCTCTAAAACTTCATCTTGATTGTCTTCGGGATAATCTTCCCCGTCATAAGCTGCTTTTTCACCTGGCATAGCACGCCATGAACTTGGAATGCCTAGTAAAAACACACACGCCCCTATATCTTCTATCAATCAATCAACCATACATAAAACAAATCAGGTAACATAACATACTTACGTTAAGGTTTTATGAATTAGTAGTTAGACTAGGCATCTAGAACCCCCCAAAGAGATCCTTCTACCCAACCACAAGATTAAACACCAGTCTACTCAGAACTCCCCCTTTTGCTGCTTTGCAGACCTTACCACCCATGCGCACCTCCCGGTTATTTACTGGTCAGCGACATCGATGGACCTCAAAAGGGACGTCCAAACAAGTGGGCTCGCTTACACCTAAATCGTGCCTAGGCCTCGCTTACACCCTGTACATAGCATACCAAATGGCTCACTTACACCTTGAAACCACCATATAGAGTTTGAATATGTCCGTGTCAACCTAGGGGCTCGCTCAAAATGCTTACACAAGACTTAACTCATTTGGTACTAATCCCATCATAATTCATGTCATGTATATGTATAAAATTGTTCTAAAACATTAAGATGAACATCACCCATTGCCAGCCTCTTATTATTTCCCGTTTATTAGATCTTTTGCTAGGTAAGTTAGTCACATTCGGTAATTTGGTCATATAAAAGAGTATGAGAAAAACATACGAGAGGAAATATACGAGAAGCACATCGAATCCGGATTATTATTCGGCCTAAGCACGTCATGAGCCGATGGGCGCTCCAAATTCGGAGTTTTATTCGGCCTAAACGTAACCACAAATGAGGCTTTATCTTGGCAAAACGTGACTTGCACAGATGGGGCTCCGAATCTGGAGTATTATTCGGTCCCAAACGTGACTTGCACGGATGGGGCTCCGAATTCAGTGGCTTTTTTATCTTGGCCGATCGTGATATCCACGAAGGGTGCTCTGAATCTGGAGTCTTATTCGGCCCAATCGTGACCTGCATGGATGGGGCTCCGAATTCAGAGGCTTTTTTATCTTGGCCAAACGTGATATCCATGAAGGCGCTCTGAATCCGGAGTCTTATTCGGCCCAAACGTGACCTGCACAGATGGGGCTCCAAATTCGGAGCCTTTTTTATCTTAGCCAATCGTGATATCCACGAAGGGCGCTTCGAATCCCGGAGTTTTATTCGGCCCAAATGTGTTCTACACGGATGAGGCTCAAAATTCAGATGCTTGTTTTTTTTTAATCTTGGCCAATCGTGATGGCGCTCCGAATCCGGAGTCTTATTCGGCCCAAAGGTGACGTGCACGGATATGGCTCTGAATTCGAAGGCTTTTTTATCTTGGCCAATCATGATATCCACGAAGGGCGCTCTGAATCCGGGGTCTTATTCGGCCCAAACATGACCTGCACGGATGGGGCTTCGAATTCGGAGGCTTTTTTTATCTTGGCCAATCGTGACATCCACGAAGGGCGCTTCGAACCCGGAGTCTTATTCAGCCCTAACCTGTCCTGCATGGATGGGGCTTCGAATTCGGAGGCTTTTTTATCTTGGCCAATCGTGATATCCATGAAGGGCACTCCGAATCTGGAGGCTTAAACTGGAAGACTTTTGAACTGAATTTCGCAATGAGAAAATAGGAAACTTTGCATTGCAAAAGTGAAATTTGTACATGGTGAACCATTCAAAACAGGTATCATGCCCCACAGGTCGGGTTTAGTGATAGAATTTACGCAGGTGTGTTGAATTCCAAGGTCGTGGCAGATTCCTCCCAGACATGTCTTTGAGCCGATATGCCCCTACTCCTACGATTGAGTCGATCTGATAGGGGCCATCCCAGTTAGGACCCAATTTTCTGTCAGCCGAATTCCTGGCAGTTAGAAGCACTTTCTTCAGGACCAATTCGCCTGGTATATTGCGGCGTAGCTGAACATGTTGATTACATGACTTAGCAAGCTGCTGCTGGTATCGTGCCATGGATACAAGGGCACGGTCTCTTCGTTCTTCAATTAGAGTCAAATCCAAGGCCAGCATCATGTCGTTTCGGCCCATATCAAAAAATTTTGATTTCAAGGTTGGGAGGCCGATCTCCAAGGAGATGATTGCCTGCGTTCTGAAGCACAAAGTGAACGGTGTTTCTCCGGTGGACCGCCTCGGAGTTGTGCGATGAGCCCATAACACACTCGGCAATTCTTCAACCCATCTGCCTTTAACTTTCTCCAGCCTCTTTTTGATGCAGTCCAAAATGGATTTGTTGGAGGCTTCAGCTTGGCCATTACTCTGTGGATAAGCCGGGGTGGAAAAATAGGGTCGAATACCATACTTGCTGCACAGTTCTCGGTAGACACCGCAATCAAACTGGGTGCCGTTGCCTGAAATAAGTGCTCTTTGGAATGCTGAATCGCATTATGATATTTCTCCATACAAAATGCTTCACATCAGTATCTCGGATGTGCGTTAGTGCCTCCGCTTCTACCCATTTTGTGAAATAATTCATCTCGACAATCAAAAATCGCTTGTTGCCTGGGGCATGAGGCAATGGTCCGACGATGTCTAGTCCCCATTAGGCAAACGGCCAAGGACTGCTTATAGAGCTCAACTCTTTAGTAGGCAGATGGGTTAAAGGAGAAACCTTCTGGCACTGTCCACATTTCTTCACGTAATATTCGGCATTAGCTCTCATTGTCGACCAATAATACCCCTGTGTCACAGCTCAATGAGCCAAAGAGCGCCCCCCAGAATGGGCGCCACAGCTACCTTCATGTATTTTAGTCAAGAGTTCCTCGACTTGATCTGGATAAACGCATTCTAGGTATGGACCAAAAAGGGATTTTTTGTAAAGCTTTCCTTGTGGATCCAAGTAGTATTGCAGGGCTTTGTTTCGCAGCCTGTGCGTTTTTTTCTTATTCGACGGGAGCTGTTCGGAAGATATGAATGCAACAATGGAGTCCATATAACTCGGTCCTGACTCTATGACATTGATTTGGACTTCCTCTGAAGGGCCAATGCTCGGCTTGAGGATGAAACCCACTTCAATTGTTCGTTTAATCTTTGAGTTAATGGCGGATGCTAGGCAGGCCAGGGCGTATGCAAATGTGTTCTGATCACGGGTTATTTGGTTCAATTCATGATGGTCAAATTGTGCCAGCAAGTGTAGGCTGCCATACGGTCATTTTTGGCCGCGTACTCCCCCTTTAGCTAATTGATCACCAATTTTGAATCGCAAAATATAAGCAAACGCTGAGCACCTAGAAGATGTGCGTTCCGTAAGCCAATTAGCAGGGCTTCGTATTCGGACTCATTGTTCGATGCTTCGAAGTCGAGCTTGACGGCCTGCTCGATTATTGCTCTGTTGGGAGCCATGATCACTACTCCGGCCCCGCTGCCTTGTTGGTTTGATTTTCCGTCACAATACAATTGCCAAATGTCCCCAACATAAATTCTCCAGTTCAACATAGGTTGAACTTGACCAGACTTGAAGCCGGTAAGACCCCTTGTGAATTCAGCCACAAAATTAGCAAGTACTTGCCCCTTGATTGAGGTTGTAGGCAGAAACTAAATGTCGTATTGGCCGAGTTCGAGAGCCCACTTTGAAACACACCCTGATGCTTCTGCACTACAGAGTACTGACCGGAGGGGGTAGTCCGTTAGTACCCCGATGGTATGCCCCTGGAAGTAATGCATCAGTTTTCTTGCTACCATGATGAGGGCTAGGATGAGTTTTTCCAATGGAAGGTAATGTGTCTCGGCGTCAACCATGGCCTTGCTCACATAATACACTGGTCGCTGCTCCCCAAGCTCTTCCTTTAATAGTATGGCACTGACGGCCCGGTCGGAAATGGCTAGATATAAAATGAGCGGGTCACCTGCCGATAGTGTTGTTAATAGTGAAATTGATCGGAGGTAAGTCTTCAGACCATTGAAAGCGGCTTCACACTCAGAGGTCCATTCGAAAGCTTTACCCTGTCGTAGGGTATGAAAGAATTGTCGGCAGCGATCTGTGGAACGACTGATGAACCTGTTGAGTGCGGCGGCCATCCCCATTAACTTTTGAACCTCCTTGACCGATCGAGAGGAGCCGAGTTCCAGGATTGCTGTGATTTGCCTCGGGTTGGCTTCGATTCCTCGATGGTTGACAATGTAACCAAGGAATTTGCCAGATCTGATTCCAAATGCACATTTGAAAGCGTTCAGCTTCATTCCGTACTTGCATAGAATGCCGAATGTCTCTTCTAGATCAGCTAGATGAGTTTGCTCTTCTTTGGACTTGACCACCATATCGTCAATGTACACTTCCATGGTACGGCCGAGTTGCTTCTTGAACATGGCAGTGACTAGTCTTTGGTAAGTCGCCCCTGCATTCTTCAACCCAAAAGGCATAACCTTTAGGTTCCTCTTGGGGTGAGGAATACAGTTTTGTCTTAGTCTTCCAGGTGCATGGCAATTTGATGGTAGCCTCTATAGGCATCGAGGAAGCTTATACGTTGATGACGTGCTGTGGCGTCTACGAGTTGGTCTATACTGGGGAAGGGAAACCAATCCTTGAGGCAAGCTTTGTTTAAGTCCGTGAAATCCACGTAGACACACCAAGTCCCATTTTTCTTCTTTACAACCACAGTATTGGACAGCCATGTAGGATAGGTCACTTCCTGGATTGCCCCGGCATCAAGCAACCGATCGACTTCTTCAACAACGGCGGCAGTGTGTTCTGCGGCTGACCACCGGCTCTTTTGAATAATCGGCTTACATTTGTGGTCAACATTTAAACAATGCTAGGAAACAGATGAATCTACCCTCGACATCTCATACGGTGACCATGCAAATACATTAAGGTTGCCGAGTAAGAAGGTAATTAGCTACTGCCTGTCCACTTTGTTCAGTGAGGCGCCGACCATGAAGAACCTGTTAGGATTCCTGTCAATTTCAACTCGATCCAGGGCTTCCATGACCTTTTCACTTGGGAGCCATCCAACATCGTCAAGGCTCTCTTGATCCGGTACCTCAATAGAGTTCATTTCCAGCTCTCTTGGTGTCTTCGTAGCAAGAAGGTAACATGTTTGTGCCGATTTCTGGGAACCACAGATTTGTTCAATGCCGCGTTCAGTCAGGAAACGGAGCAATTGATGATAGGTGCTTGGTACGGCCTGCATGGTATGCAGCCAAGTTCATCCCATGATGAGATTATGTGGCGAAGGTAGCTTGACAACCAAGAATTCCATATCCACTATTCGGGAGCCCGCTCGAACTGATAGTGTGATTTTGCCTAATGGGTATTCTGGATTGGCATTGAAGCCGAATAACGGATAAGGAGCTGAAGACTGGTCCGACTCGGTGAACCCAAGTTTGTTGATGGTCTTATAGTACATGATTTCCAAAGTACTCCCCGGGTCAATGAAAATGCGTTCACCGGAGAATCGGTTTATGCATAGTTCGATGACCAATGGATCGATGTGGGGGAGCGTAACGTCGATCAAATCAGAATCATCGAAGGTAATACCCGGAGCTTCGTGGATCCGCTTTGCTGGTGTGATTTACTGTTGGGGGTCAGAATACGACCAAATTGTATATACTGCTGATGCCGTCGGCAGGCTGTATGTCATATGGATCACGCCGAGAGGAGGTGAATCATACCGTAAAGCTACTGTTTTGGTCGAGTTACCTTTTCGGACGTACTGCATAAGTCGACCATCTTGTACCAATTCCTCAAGGTGATCCTTTAGTGCATAACAATTTTTGGTATCATGGCTGTGGTCCTTGTGATATTCCCACCGCCTATCCCGTCTCCTCGTGTCAGGAGGTCCTACAATTTTAGATGGCCATTTAAAGAACGGAAGGTGTTGGACTTTAGACATAACCGTGCTGATAGGCTCTGACAACTCCGTATATTTCTTGTCCGCACGCCTTGTGCGCCTGCTATCCATTTGAGGTTGTTCACCCACTCGGTGGAAGCATTGGTCATTTGATCGGCGCGAATCCCGTCTTTTGTGATGTTTAGCCCGATTCTGTGGTTTAGGGCTCCGGGATGTGTAGACGCGCCCGCGGAGGGGCCCCACGCTACAGTTCGGACTCGATTTGTTGTCACGGTTCTTAATCTTGAACCAAAGAGTCCAAATCTGGCAAATCGTTTTGAGAAACAGATTTTTCTACGCAAACAAAACATGCGGTCTACGCAAGTAATGAAATTGAACAATAATGCGGTCTACGCAAACAAAACATGCGGTCTACGCAAGTAATGAAATTGAACAATAATGCGGTCTACGCAAACAAAACATGCGGTCTACGCAAGTAATGAAATTGAACAATAATGCGGTCTACGCAAACAAAACATGCGGTCTACGCAAGTAATGAAATTGAACAATAATGCGGTCTACGCAAACAAAACATGCGGTCTACGCAAGTAATGAAATTGAACAATAATGCGGTCTACGCAAACAAAACATGCGGTCTACGCAAGTAATGAAATTGAACAATAATGCGGTCTACGCAAACAAAACATGCGGTCTACGCAAGTAATGAAATTGAACAATAATGCGGTCTACGCAAACAAAACATGCGGTCTACGCAAGTAATGAAATTGAACAATAATGCGGTCTACGCAAACAAAACATGCGGTCTACGCAAGTAATGAAATTGAACAATAATGCGGTCTACGCAAACAAAACATGCGGTCTACGCAAGTAATGAAATTGAACAATAATGCGGTCTACGCAAACAAAACATGCGGTCTACGCAAGTAATGAAATTGAACAATAATGCGGTCTACGCAAACAAAACATGCGGTCTACGCAAGTAATGAAATTGAACAATAATGCGGTCTACGCAAACAAAACATGCGGTCTACGCAAGTAATGAAATTGAACAATAATGCGGTCTACGCAAACAAAACATGCGGTCTACGCAAGTAATGAAATTGAACAATAATGCGGTCTACGCAAACAAAACATGCGGTCTACGCAAGTAATGAAATTGAACAATAATGCGGTCTACGCAAACAAAACATGCGGTCTACGCAAGTAATGAAATTGAACAATAATGCGGTCTACGCAAACAAAACATGCGGTCTACGCAAGTAATGAAATTGAACAATAATGCGGTCTACGCAAACAAAACATGCGGTCTACGCAAGTAATGAAATTGAACAATAATGCGGTCTACGCAAACAAAACATGCGGTCTACGCAAGTAATGAAATTGAACAATAATGCGGTCTACGCAAACAAAACATGCGGTCTACGCAAGTAATGAAATTGAACAATAATGCGGTCTACGCAAACAAAACATGCGGTCTACGCAAGTAATGAAATTGAACAATAATGCGGTCTACGCAAACAAAACATGCGGTCTACGCAAGTAATGAAATTGAACAATAATGCGGTCTACGCAAACAAAACATGCGGTCTACGCAAGTAATGAAATTGAACAATAATGCGGTCTACGCAAACAAAACATGCGGTCTACGCAAGTAATGAAATTGAACAATAATGCGGTCTACGCAAACAAAACATGCGGTCTACGCAAGTAATGAAATTGAACAATAATGCGGTCTACGCAAACAAAACATGCGGTCTACGCAAGTAATGAAATTGAACAATAATGCGGTCTACGCAAACAAAACATGCGGTCTACGCAAGTAATGAAATTGAACAATAATGCGGTCTACGCAAACAAAACATGCGGTCTACGCAAGTAATGAAATTGAACAATAATGCGGTCTACGCAAACAAAACATGCGGTCTACGCAAGTAATGAAATTGAACAATAATGCGGTCTACGCAAACAAAACATGCGGTCTACGCAAGTAATGAAATTGAACAATAATGCGGTCTACGCAAACAAAACATGCGGTCTACGCAAGTAATGAAATTGAACAATAATGCGGTCTACGCAAACAAAACATGCGGTCTACGCAAGTAATGAAATTGAACAATAATGCGGTCTACGCAAACAAAACATGCGGTCTACGCAAGTAATGAAATTGAACAATAATGCGGTCTACGCAAACAAAACATGCGGTCTACGCAAGTAATGAAATTGAACAATAATGCGGTCTACGCAAACAAAACATGCGGTCTACGCAAGTAATGAAATTGAACAATAATGCGGTCTACGCAAACAAAACATGCGGTCTACGCAAGTAATGAAATTGAACAATAATGCGGTCTACGCAAACAAAACATGCGGTCTACGCAAGTAATGAAATTGAACAATAATGCGGTCTACGCAAACAAAACATGCGGTCTACGCAAGTAATGAAATTGAACAATAATGCGGTCTACGCAAACAAAACATGCGGTCTACGCAAGTAATGAAATTGAACAATAATGCGGTCTACGCAAACAAAACATGCGGTCTACGCAAGTAATGAAATTGAACAATAATGCGGTCTACGCAAACAAAACATGCGGTCTACGCAAGTAATGAAATTGAACAATAATGCGGTCTACGCAAACAAAACATGCGGTCTACGCAAGTAATGAAATTGAACAATAATGCGGTCTACGCAAACAAAACATGCGGTCTACGCAAGTAATGAAATTGAACAATAATGCGGTCTACGCAAACAAAACATGCGGTCTACGCAAGTAATGAAATTGAACAATAATGCGGTCTACGCAAACAAAACATGCGGTCTACGCAAGTAATGAAATTGAACAATAATGCGGTCTACGCAAACAAAACATGCGGTCTACGCAAGTAATGAAATTGAACAATAATGCGGTCTACGCAAACAAAACATGCGGTCTACGCAAGTAATGAAATTGAACAATAATGCGGTCTACGCAAACAAAACATGCGGTCTACGCAAGTAATGAAATTGAACAATAATGCGGTCTACGCAAACAAAACATGCGGTCTACGCAAGTAATGAAATTGAACAATAATGCGGTCTACGCAAACAAAACATGCGGTCTACGCAAGTAATGAAATTGAACAATAATGCGGTCTACGCAAACAAAACATGCGGTCTACGCAAGTAATGAAATTGAACAATAATGCGGTCTACGCAAACAAAACATGCGGTCTACGCAAGTAATGAAATTGAACAATAATGCGGTCTACGCAAACAAAACATGCGGTCTACGCAAGTAATGAAATTGAACAATAATGCGGTCTACGCAAACAAAACATGCGGTCTACGCAAGTAATGAAATTGAACAATAATGCGGTCTACGCAAACAAAACATGCGGTCTACGCAAGTAATGAAATTGAACAATAATGCGGTCTACGCAAACAAAACATGCGGTCTACGCAAGTAATGAAATTGAACAATAATGCGGTCTACGCAAACAAAACATGCGGTCTACGCAAGTAATGAAATTGAACAATAATGCGGTCTACGCAAACAAAACATGCGGTCTACGCAAGTAATGAAATTGAACAATAATGCGGTCTACGCAAACAAAACATGCGGTCTACGCAAGTAATGAAATTGAACAATAATGCGGTCTACGCAAACAAAACATGCGGTCTACGCAAGTAATGAAATTGAACAATAATGCGGTCTACGCAAACAAAACATGCGGTCTACGCAAGTAATGAAATTGAACAATAATGCGGTCTACGCAAACAAAACATGCGGTCTACGCAAGTAATGAAATTGAACAATAATGCGGTCTACGCAAACAAAACATGCGGTCTACGCAAGTAATGAAATTGAACAATAATGCGGTCTACGCAAACAAAACATGCGGTCTACGCAAGTAATGAAATTGAACAATAATGCGGTCTACGCAAACAAAACATGCGGTCTACGCAAGTAATGAAATTGAACAATAATGCGGTCTACGCAAACAAAACATGCGGTCTACGCAAGTAATGAAATTGAACAATAATGCGGTCTACGCAAACAAAACATGCGGTCTACGCAAGTAATGAAATTGAACAATAATGCGGCCTATGCAAGCAATACATGCGGTCTACGCAGGTAATGAAATTCTGAACAATTATGCGGTGTACGCAAGCAATACATGCTGTCTACGCAGGTAATGAAATTCTGAACAATTATGCGGTGTACGCAAGCAATACATGCTGTCTACGCAGGTAATGAAATTCTGAACAATTATGCGGTGTACGCAAGCAATACATGCTGTCTACGCAGGTAATGAAATTCTGAACAATTATGCGGTGTACGCAAGCAATACATGCTGTCTACGCAGGTAATGAAATTCTGAACAATTATGCGGTGTACGCAAGCAATACATGCTGTCTACGCAGGTAATGAAATTCTGAACAATTATGCGGTCTACGCAAGCAATACATGCGGTCTACGCAAGTAATGAAATTGAACAATAATGCGGCCTATGCAAGCAATACATGCGGTCTACGCAGGTAATGAAATTCTGAACAATTATGCGGTCTACGCAAGCAATACATGCGGTCTACGCAAGTAATGAAATTGAACAATAATGCGGCCTATGCAAGCAATACATGCGGTCTACGCAGGTAATGAAATTCTGAACAATTATGCGGTCTACGCAAGCAATACATGCGGTCTACGCAGGTAATGTAATTGAACAATAATGCGGTCTACGCAAACAAAACATGCGGTCTACGCAAGTAATGAAATTGAACAATAATGCGGCCTATGCAAGCAATACATGCGGTCTACGCAGGTAATGAAATTCTGAACAATTATGCGGTCTACGCAAGCAATACATGCGGTCTACGCAAGTAATGAAATTGAACAATAATGCGGTCTACGCAAGCAATACATGCGGTCTACGCAAGTAATGAAATTGAACAATAATGCGGTCTACGCAAGTAATGTAATTAGCATGCGGTCTACGCAAGTAAGGGAATGATTACAAACATGCGGTCTACGCAGGTAATGTAATTGAACAATAATGCGGTCTACGCAAGCAATACATGCGGTCTACGCAAGTAATGAAATTGAACAATAATGCGGTCTACGCAAGTAATGTAATTAACATGCGGTCTACGCAAGTAAGGGAATGATTACAAACATGCGGTCTACGCAGGTAATGTAATTAACATGCATAACAGTGCAGTGGATGCGAGACAATGCAGGTCGCAAGGAATGTAAGACAATGCAAACGAGGCACACATGCCAATGCAAATGAGGCACGCATGCCGATGCAAATGAGGCAAATGAGACATGCATGCCTCATACAATGCAAAATGATGCCCAGTGCGACACGTGTGCCACACGGAATGTAAAACGATGCGAAATGTGACACGCATGCCACACAGAATGTAGAAGGATGCTAAGTGTGACACGCATGCCACACCGAATGCGAATAGACTAAAATGCGTAACAACGCACGTGTTTCGAAATGCATGACAATGCAAGGGAAGGGAATGCACGACAACGCGAACGATGCGCGAGGAGACGTATGTATTTGAAATGCGTGATAATGCTTGTAATAAAAATGCAATGACAATGCATGAGAGATGTGCATGACAATGCAAGGGGTGCGTGTTACAACGCATGTAGTATGTGCATAACAATGCAACTGTGAGGCGCGTAATAGCGCGATGTAATGCACCGAGATAGTGCGATGAACATGTGCAACACACACGGGGTAACTTTTGGATCTTGACTAAGGCAAAAAGGATACCAAAGGATACAACATTGCATGAGTTGGAGTGCTACGCACGGCAGACGCAGTCCGAAGTCAAAACGGAGGCCGGTTGAGCGTCGGAGATGCACTTTCTTGCACTTTCTTGAGCTATGAAGACCAAAAACTTCTCACATGGCCTGAAAAAGGTTGTGAGAACACCACCGGCTGAGAGGGGAGGCCACCGGCTATCCACCGGCTGTAAAATAACTCCATCGGCACAAAACATTGCCGGCCGGCACAAAACATTGCCGACCGGCAAAAAGTTGCTGAGTCGGGGCAGATTCGACATTTCACCTTGGGTGTTTTAAAATAGGGTTTCAAACCCTATTTTCTCACTTTCTCTTCCGCCGAAAACTCTCACTCTCTCTCTCTAGAGCGTTTGTCTCTCCTTTTTCGCCCGTGTCTTCGCGTTCAACGCCCGTTTCGTCGTTGAATTCGCGATTTTCTTTGCGTTTCGGACATTTTCAACCGAACAAAACTTTGTTTCGGTGCCTCGTTTGGCGTTTCTGCCTTTTCGGGGTTTGTTCCCCTCGCTTTCCTCTTGATTTCCGTACCTTTTCACATTCCGGCCTTTTCGGCCATTTTCGACCTTCTCAGGAGTTGACCTTTCGGTTGACTTTTCGTATTCCGGTCCGGTTTTCCTTCCTCTGGCTATTTTCTCACCATTCCTGACATGGCGGATGACATTCCACGAGGCGGGACTCCCCCGGACCATGAGATGGATCCCGGGGTCGAGCTCCTACCTTTGAGCGAGCGCCCGTTCGACTTGGCGACCTACCGACCGGCGATCCTACCGACCGGCGATCCATGTTTTGCCCCCCGACGGACTCCGCCAGTTTCGGAGCTTCGAGAGGCACGTGCCACCCGAGCTATTGCTGCGCGAGCCTACCTCCCACCTGTCCTTCGGCGCTTCCGAGGTAACTCTCTTTTCTCTGCTTTACTTTCTACAATGTAGGATACAAAACTGTCGTAGTTAGTTGTACTCTTTAACTGCTTGAATCTGATATGCTATACCGTAGTTGACTGTAAACATACATACAACTGACATCTGCTTGAGACTGACACATGCACACACGCTGCACTGGCCCTGAATCACTCAAACAGACTGCACTCACTGTATTTCACTGCATACACACCGATACCCGATAGCTGTTCGAGCCTGTCAAACGTGCACTCATGCTATATCTGTTCTGAACTACCCAAGCACGCTGACTCATCACACGTTGTAGTTCACTGTAAGCACACCGGCACCCGGTATTTGTTCAAATCTGTCAAACTTGCATGCATGCCATATCTGTTCTGAACCGCCTGAACACGCTGACTCATCACACGTTGTAGTTTACTGTAAGCACACTGGCACCCGGTATTTGTCAAAATCTGTCAAAACTTGCACGCATGCCACATCTGTATGCTTCTCAAAACTGCATTTTGAATGTTGTCTTGCAATTGTTATTTTCTGTTTACAGGAGGATTCCCATACCATCCGCGGGTATGGGAACACTGGCGCTCGGGAGTGGTAATAGTGGACCGGGCGGGCTTCGGCGCCTTCTGCCGAGGACTCTCCAGGCTTACCACATGCAGACCTCTCCTCGCCGCTCTGGCAGAGAGGTGGTGGGACACCACCGATTCATTTCACTTCTCTACAGCAGGGGACATGACGATGACCCCTTACGACTTCTCGATGCTCACAGGCATCGGGGTAGGGGCTGATCCGATCCCCTTTGATATTGATATGGACGAGTGGACCGCCGCTCAGGTCCATCTGCTGGGGGAGGCCCCACCTCTCGCTCGCCCAGGTTTTGTGCGGTAGTTCTGGTTCGAGGTACAATTTAGGGTCCAGCCTACTCTCGTTGATGCAGCTCCGATGACTCTGGAGGCCGAGGAGAGGTACGCCCGTGGCTTCCTCATGTTCTTATTCGGGACGACCATCTTCGCCGACCGGGCGAACACTGTGCCTCTCTGCCTTCTCAGCGCACTGGTGGACGTCCGGGACATTTTGCACTACGACTGGGGTGGCGCCGCTCTGGCCACCCTCTATGGATACATGAGCTCAGCTTCCCGCGGCAGCGGCCAGTTGCTCGGAGGCTATTGGCGGGCTTGGGAGGTACATATCTTCTCCGCTTTTCATTTCTGTTCTATATTTTTTCTGTACTCTGTACACTGCACACACTGTAGTCTGCTTCATACTTGCTGTATACTGTACACACGGCATACGCATACATTCTGCTTTACACAGACTGTACACTGCTCACACTGTACACTATACACAATATACTGCACAACATGCGGCTTTGTCATTTCTGCTTTATTCTATATTTTGCTTTATCTGATAAATGCACTGGTATCTACCTTGCAGTTGTGGGTTTATGCCTACTTTCCTAGGCTCGCTCCCGTACCAGTCACAGAGACTCCTCTGGTCGTCCCCTTTTCACGTCGCTTTGACGGGAGATGCACCCGGAGGCCACGAGAGACATTCGGCTTTTTCCGCCGATACTTCGACACCATCACCCCCGCGGAGGTATGTTTTACTTACAGTTCATTTGAGCTTTGCCTTTCCACTGCATATTTCAAAAATAGTAGATAACAAACTGTGTTGCATTTTCAGATCACCTGGCAGCCTTGGGCTCCGTTGCCAGCTATGACGCGGGATCGGTTTGCCGGTGCCGATGAGACCTCACGTTTTCGGATCTTGCTAGAGGGCCCGGTCTGTCGGGCTTGGTACCTGGGCGAGCGTTTCCTACGCCAGACCCTAGGGTTACCTGAGCAGATAGTCCCGATTCACCCTCCTGAGGATAAGAGGGAGACCGAGGGGCTCACGACCGAGCAGATGGACGATTTCACAATTGGCTGGGAGGAGGCCCGCTTCAGAGGCATCGGCGACTACCGGGAGTACATGCAGACGTACCTGATGCGACCTCTGAGCGGGGGCCGTCGAGCGGAGGGAGCCAGGCCCGTGGCGCCAGCGGCTGGGGCAGGAGCGGGAGCTTCGAGGAGGGCCCGAGTTCGTGGCAGAGGCGGAGCCCAGGGAGGACGGGGGGCTGGCTGGCCCGCCCTGCCTGCTGTACTGACTTTCCGGGGGCAGGGTGGGGTGACCTATCAGATCCCCTCAGCCCCTCCGCCAGCTGATCACGAGTTCGTCGGTGTCCCCGACTTGCCTCCGGTATGTATTACTGCATTTTTGTACAATCATTTCATTTTAGTTTATTTGATATTCCACAGAATATTGATGCATCTGATACTTTTGCAGGCTTCTTCTGGGTATACCCGGCAGTCATTGGAGATGAACGCCTCCATGATGGGGATGCTTCAGCGGACTTTTGATCTTTTGGCCCTCTACAGCATTCCGATATGTTCTTCTGACGCTGGCCTCAAACCATTCATACACTGCTTCACATAATCTGATGCATGGCACAACACCTAATACACTGATCTCACACTGATCTCACAGCATCCAATACACTGCATATACTGCATTCTGCACTGTACTCTACACTGATAAACTGCTCATGGCATTCTCATACTGTACTCATATACTGCATTCTGCACTGATAGACTGCTCACGGCATTCTCATACTGTACTCATACACTACATTCTGCACTGATAGATTGCTCACGGCATTCATACACTGTACTCTGCATTGCATTCTGCACTGATAAACTGTCTACAGTATACTGATGCATTTCCCTTTTATGTACTTTTTCAGCCTCCTTTCCAGATTCCCATGGCAGGAGGTGCTCCCGCTGGACCTTCCGTCCCCGCCCGAGGGAGAGATGAGGAGGGCAGAGCATTTCCCCGCACGAAGGCGGGGCGTACTCATATCGGGAGTAGCTCGTGAGCTCCAGTCCTGGATGATGATGATGACGAGGAGTCAGAGGCGGTGGCAGAGGCGGAGTCAGAGTCATCAGAGGAGGAGACCGGAGGCGGCACTAGCTCGGGCTCTGACGACGATGCTGATGATGCTCCTGGGCCTTCGTCCAAGAAGAGGACTAGGACAGACTGATAGGCCCCGGAGTGCTTGACACAGATGCGGATTTTGTCATTTTTCTTCTTTCTTGTACTTTTGTCTTTTATTGGTAGTTAGATTACCTTGTACTGCCGCAGGCAGATTTTTATTTCCAAAACTTGTACATTTGAAAAGATGATGAAATGAAACAGGCTTTTTTTTATCTAAAAAAGTGTTACATTTACATATCTCTACGTATTGCATTGTGTTTCATCATGTTACACCTCAATGTAAATGGAATTGACTGGTTGCCTGAAAATTGAACACTTGCACTGTAATAATCAGATAACTAAACAGCCAACAGAAAAATAACCCAAGCAACCCACTGCCTGATTCTGGATACACAGCCCTTACTCTGCCGGGGATTAATCTGCACGCAGCCCATAACACAGCATTCGGTTCATTCTGCACATAGCACATCCCGAACAAACAGCCTAATCTAACAAGACGGGCTACGGAGGTGAAACCAGCTGGAGTTGAAACACAATCGAATATAGAGAATGGCACAACACTCTGAGCATAAACGATTAACTCTCGGAAATGGAGTTCTCTTTAACCGGGGCATTGAGCCTACGACTGAACACAGCAGGGAGGACTCAAACAAAAGGGGTACACGACCTAAACACAACGAGACACGCTCGGAAGAGACCTAAAACAAAGGTTGAGATAAATAAAACGAAAGACATGACATACAGACGCGTTGAACGAATACGGGGGACCTCAGATCACGAGGAGCCAGTTTCTCTGGGTATTGTTTCCCACCATTTTCTTACCTGTGATTCTCACATCACTCGGCCCTCAGGCTCGGTTTTTCTCTCAAAACCCTTTTTCTCACTTTTTCTCTCGATTTACACCTCTCTATTCTTTATTCTCTCATTTTTCGTCCCTTCCCAAGGTGATTAATGAATGAATAGGGAGTTGCGGGTTCATGCCTGATGCCATTAGCTCACAGCTATTTCTTCTGGTGGGTAGAGTGCCCTCCTGGCAAGTATGTTGACGACGGGGGAAAGACAGAACGCTTGACTCAACTGTGCCCCTAGTTCATCACTTTGACCATTTTTTGTTTTTGCTTTCTACTAAAACAGTTTTGATCAAGATGAAAGTCGGATTAACATACTTGTTCGATTTTTGATTTGAAAACCATGCAAGTCAGGCTGTAAGCACTGAAAATTTTCCTTTTTGGGTCCAAGAAAATGGTCCAGTTTTGGAAAATGGAATAGTTTTCGAGAAAATAGTCAACCTCAGTAAAAATTTTCAAAAACTATTTTGCAAACAGTCAATGCTCAACGAGCATGGAACTTACTCTTTGAGATGCGCAACCTCGGATCGGAGGCAATGGAAAATTGCCCCTGGCTTGAAAGAAAACGCCGCACGGCAACGGAAAGTTGCCCCTGGGTTTGAATGGCGGCTCGCGACGACTGTGGCAACGGAAAGTTGCCCCCTTGTTTGGATGGTGCCGCAACAATCCGCAGACAGTCTTCATTGGTGGTGGCCGAACTCTTGGACACAGAAGTGACAAAGACGGTCACAACAAATAATATGGACACAATATTACCTCGGAAGTGTTGGCGACTAGATTTCGGGATGAAGTCGAAACATTGCATGGACTGAGACGCTTATGAAAGCGTTGGGGGCTGGACTTCAGAGTGAAGTTGCCTACGTATCCCAAACATGGGAATCAAGCCTTACGTAGTTCCGGTTAAGGTGCACTCGGGTATTTTAACCTTCACTTTTCAGGCTCTAACTTTTGCCAAGGCGCCCATTGCGGGTTTTCGACCTTGCGAGCTCTTTTTTTCTCTTTTTTTTTTCATTTTCTTTTGTTCATTTCTTTTTTTTCTTTTCCGCATTTTTTTTCTTTTTCTTTTCTTTTCTCTTTTTGTATTTTTTGCTTCTTTTTTGTATTTTTTGTATTTTTCTCTTGCTCTAACTTTTGCCTGGGTCACCCTTCCGGGTTTTCGGCCCAGCGAGCCTCTCAAAGGGTAAAAGTGTAGCAAGTCCATGCCAAATGGTTTATGAAGTTGAAGCCTCTCTACATCTAGGAGAACGGCTATTGCAATGATTTGCAGAAGAATCCATCCCGGTTACTCCACGAGCTTCTTCCGGCGAGATCTACTCCTTCTGATTCGGCTTTGGTGCCTCTTGTTCGAGGGCTACTTCAGAACTGGCCACGCGGGCCTTGCATGGCATTTGTCCGTTGAACTTTCTGAACGGGTTCAAGGTTCGAAACGGACGGGTTGAGTCTTGAGGCAGAGAGCGATCCTAGGCTGCACGTTCTCAATAGCGGTTCCGCACAGGTCTTCACAGGGCCGTGTAAAACATTTGTTTTTGAAAGTTTTTAAGAAAGCGACAAATCGCTCGCGCCGAAGATAGTGTGGAACCAATCTGGATCAAGCTAGGGCCCTTCCCAGTACTCACGCTGACAAGCATGATTTCATTCATTAAGGGCTTAGCACGCCTCTCTTTCTCTCAATTGATCAAATTTTCGCAAAACCCGAGGAATTCCTTCCTCTTCATTTTCACCGCAGTGTTCAAAAGGTTTTGAAAAACTTGGGTCGATGTAATGAATTCAAGGCACAAAAGAGCAGGTAGAATGCAAGGTCGTTCCATTCAAAACCTCTGGCACAACTAACCCAAAACAAATAATAAGCACAGAAACATGATAGCCGCAGCTGTTTCATTCAGGTTTCTCGGATGTAACTGGCTCCACAGCAGAGACAGACTCAGAAAAAAAGCAAAAAGGTTAGATACAAAAACGGTGTTCGAGGCAACAACCCCGGAATCACTCGACATCCTACACAACGGGACTGACTCGGTACCACAAGACAGACCTAAAAACAAAAAGACTGACTCAAAGCAAAGAGGCAGACTCAAAAACAAAACAGAGAACTGACCCAAAACCCAAGCCAGAAGCTTACAAAACTGCATTTACAAATGCTCAAAAAGTGCGTGCCAGACGCGACATCTGAAATACAACGAGCGCCGCCCGCAGGTGGTCTAATCTCTGATCACAAATTTGCAGTATCCTCGAAGTCCAACAGCTCAGTAGTGACAAACTTTGCCGAGGTAGGTGGGAGGATGACCTCATTATCAATCAAATCTTGCACCTCATGACGGAGGCGGGAACAATTGTCGGTTGGATGGCCTGTCTGCTGGTGGTACGCGCAGTACTGAGTAGCATCATGTGTGGCAGGGAGATTCTTCGGGAGTGGTCTAGGCTCCAAGGGTTTAAGATGCCCCTTTTTAGCCAATATTAGAAATGCCCTAGAGAAAGGCATGTAGAGGGCATGAAAGGCTCTGCGTCCCCGAGGCAGATACTTTGAAGTTTGAGGATTCTTGCTAGATGCGCTAGCGAAAGGGTCGGCTGGCACTGCCTTGGCTTTTTGACCTTTCCCCGGTGCAGGGTTGGGAATGACAGGAATTGTCTGGGCACGACGGGGCCCATCCCGATTTTCTGCCTGGCTTGAACCGCCTTCGGTTGGAGTGGGGAAAGCATCATCCACAGCTTTGGTCACGACCGCAGATGTTTGTTGCTTGTTCATCCTTCTGGCTTTTAGAGCCTCGACTGCCCACAGCAGTTGTTCAATAGGATCGGCGTCTACCTTCGCTTTGTCCTTGCCTCTGGCCTCAGCCTGGTCAAGGGTTTGGGTTGCTACTTTAGAGCGAAGCCCGGTTGTTGCTGACATGTCGTGGCTGTAGCTGGAAGCCACCTCTGGTTGGCTGAGCTCTATCACAATCCGCCCCAGTGGCGAGGGCTCCTGTGGTATGAAATTCCTGGCATACGGTGCCGCTGGCGGTGAAGCCGACATTCCATAGGCCAGATCGGCCACGGACCTCTGGAGGTCACCTATCATCCCCATCAATTCAAAGGTGGTGGGCTCACGAGCCTGGTAAAACTGGGGAGCCCAGATCGGGTGCACAACAGGCGACCTGGGGGGATGTGGCATATCCATGTTGGTTTCACTTTGCAGAGTGATCCCTTGATCTGATGCAGTCGTCGTAACCATGAACTCTTCTGAATTCTGCGTTGCCATAAGTCCTGCCTCAGCAAGGGGGAATACTGGCTATTCTGTATCAATTCTCTGAACTCTCTGAACCTTGAAAGGGAAAACAAGCAACATTTCAGCCTAAACAGATCAAACACAGGTGTAGCCGAACAACTGTACTCTACTGCTGATCACTGTTCCCAGAAATCACTGTCGCAAAACTGAACCTGATACCCGCAGATAACTGATTCTCATAACTGACACTGATACTGGTGCCCTCGAGCCCGATACTCAAACTTGCAAACTGAGATGTACTTTCCGTGTGGAGATATACTCTAAAAGCACATAGCAAGTAAAGAGAGCCAAAACACCCCTATGTTGGGGTAGGGTTTCCCTGTCCTATTTTGTCAAGAGCTAGGGTTTCACTACGCACACAGCGATTTTCAAACAACCTAACATCGGGTAAGCAACCTGTCCTAACTTGGAATGGTCACTATGGATCCGAATATGCACTAGGTCGAATGGTCGAAAAGGGTGCCCCGGTAAAAATCGGGGTTTGTGTTCCCATGCTGTCAGAGCCCATAACCGGTCAGCCTTATGGTCATGCCTTGACAAGGCAAGCCTCCGGCAAACCGTTCAGGAATGGCAGATGGCAAACACTGTGTTCCTAGGCGCACCAATGCACATGCAATGCAAAGAGACACATAAATGAAATCAAAACAGGATATCACGAGTTCGAGTCAAGCTCTCTAAAATCCATAGCAGAGTCGCCAGAAACTGTAGACGCGCCCGCGGAGGGGCCCCTCGCTACAGTTCGGACTCGATTTGTTGTCACGGTTTTTAATCTTGAACCAAAGAGTCCAAATCCAGCAAATCGTTTTGAGAAACAGATTTTTGAAAAGTAGTGCCAAACATGGACTGCTTTGCTAGATATAGAGTCGCCGCCTAAATATTTTAAAATGGGAGAATTTAGGAAACCCTGACTCGGTGCCGAAGGCCACATGTCCGTCATCACTGGAGTTGTCTCGGCTCGGGAGCTGGGGTACGATTGGGGAAGGAAAGCTATGAGCACCCCCTCTCGCCCGATCCGAAGATCGGCCTCTACTAACCATGATATCCGATTTTGAAAACGTTATATGTTCTTATTCCATTTAAGCTGAATTTCTTGTTATGCGCCAGCAAACAAGTATAGACTAGATTGCCTAATTTGGAAATAAGCATTGCATATCCGTTTATCTTGGAAAAAATGTTTTGGAATTTGCTACTCGCAAGTAGGCTAAAACACGGATTTCAACGAGTTATTCCAACTCAAGCAATCCAACCTTCACCCACAGGCAATCAAACAGTTTATCACATAAGCATCTAGCCACATGGTAAACATACTGTCATGGTAGCATTCACACGCATGCGATATGCTAAAGCATTAAAATACTTACATAGTACTCTGTGCCAAAACAAAGAACTCGTTAGCAAACATGCATGATCCAAGTCCATGTTAAGTGCCTAATGCATCGCATACAAAATGTTGCTAGAATAGGCTCGGCTAACCTAAACATGGCATGTGAAATGCGATCAATTGATGCACCTATTCAATTTGGAATTGAAGTACAAATGCAGTTAGCATGATGTACCGAGCCCGGTGCATGCAGGCAAATGAATGAATGCACGCATGCATAACATAAGTATGCTAATTTGAACATGTCCTATTACTAACCATCAAAGCGGGTAAGTAAAAGGGAAGAAAGAAGTGGGGATTGGAAGACATACACACCACCCACACACGTTATATACAGATTTGCCCTCACTCGGAGGGACCGCATAAATATTACAAATTAATTAACTACGCAAGCTAATTAAATATTACAAATTGCCTAATCAACTAAGCAAATTAATTAATCTAGGAAAAGCAGTAAACCGCCTCGGGAGGAGAGCTCGATGCAATGCATGCTCGGTCCTGCTCGGAAACGCACCGCCATGCATAGGCTGCCTCTGTTTTCCTTCCTTTACTCCTCTGGAGGCTGGCAAAATCTCAGAACTGGTTCCTTGGACACTGAGGAGTGCCACCGGCTGAATGGAACTGTCACCGGCAGTGTGTTATGGCCATCGGCACAAAATGAAGCTGTCGGCAGAGAAGGGATTGCCGGTCGACACTTAACACTGCTCGGTCGGCAAAGTGTTCCTGCAGAATCTACAATTGACAGCAACAGAGGCAGCAAAGCATGCCCAGCACAATCTCAAAGCATATATGCACCATTCATGTCCCTTATCATGGTGTGACTCAAAGGGGATGTGTCTCGATTCCGACCCACCAATCACGCATTTCTATGCATGATGGCCCAAGTGTATCAAGTATGCAACTTTCATGTCAAATGAAATGCGAGACAAAACAAACAATCCAAGGGCCCAATTCCTCATCCACCAACTCAAGGAACACGGCCATGCATTGCAAGATGCAATGCAACCTAGGCATACAAGGCTAAGGATGCGGACATCGGCATCAAGGACACTTATGCAAGCATTGAAGCAAACATGAGGACAATGCCAACTGAATTGGCGAAGCTGGATGAGACATGATTTGGGCAGATCTCTAGATAGGCCCAAAACGTGTGCCAAAAATACAATAAAGGACAAAAATAACATAACGCATGCACATGTTAGGTCAAACTATCTAGCAAAATGGACAACTCTCAAGCACACAATTGAGACGGATATCATGGACCAATTTAGCATGCAACATAAGGCTCTAAAAATATGATCTTAAAAACAATGGGGATGATGCCAAACAAGCACAAGCGAGCTAAACATGCAACAAATGGCCTAGAGTACTTGGAGCAAGTCAAAGGGGCTTGAAGCATGACTAACCACCAAAGCTCTCACAAGGCTAAGGGGACATAAAATAGAGTTCAGGAGACCTAATCATGCAAAGGGGACCCCCTAGATGGCATCTTAAGTGGCTAAAAATCAAAAGTTAACAAAGGCAAACATGGGCACTGAAGGTCAAGTTCCAAAGCTTTCAAGAGGTGTCCAAAGCAGAACTACAGCATGCTTAAGTTCTGAGCAATTATGCTAGAATTGATGCCAAAGTCTTTAGAATGAAGCAAAATAGTGCATGCTCAACACACCTTGAGGCCACAAGCGGAATGCAAGGGGCCTGCCAATGGCAGCATCCGACCCAAACAACCATGGACAGACTCTAGATGGCAAAATATGCACAAGACCTTCACGACATAAACCTTAAACAGCTCTAACAAAGGGCAAACCTAAGGCACATTGAGGCAATAACATGGCATTAATGGGAAGTATTGCTAAGCATGCATGTGTACCAAACCAGACAATAAGACAGAGGCCATATTATGATTATATGACCACACAAACAGCCAAGGCAGGGTTCAATTACACACGACTACATGGTGCTCCATCAAGAGGCCAAAAATGGCTCATTTACGAATGGAAAGAAGGAGAGGGGTGGCCTTCTCGCTTTTAGAGACTTCAGTGCACCATCTTCACATTGAAATCCCTCAAGATTTCAGTGGATAAAGAGGCCCAAAACACCAAAGTCTCAAAACTTCACCAAAATAGCACCAAAATGGGGCCTTTCAAGGCCTAAGAGGGGTCAAACACCCTCAAACCACAAAACACTCTTAATAAACAATCAAGAGGGTCTAAAAATAGAACTTTTTTGTATTATACACTAAGCACAAAAACAGCTCTAAGATAGGGAGAAAAGCAATGCAAAAATAGGGAATAAAAGGGAAGTTTCTCACCCTTGTAGACCACCTTCACAAATGATGCTCCAATGGCCCTCCTTGGCTTGAATCCAACACAAAAACACCAAAATCAGCCTCTTAGAACCTCAGTAGCTAAGTGAAGGTGAAACACTAGGTGTTTGTGTGCAATAGTAAGACACAAAACACCTAGAACACAAAGAGAGAAAAAGAGAGATAGGATATGTATGGATCCTAACCCTAAAAACCAGAGCTTCTCTCTGTGTTTTTTGTCTCTAAAATGTCTAAAGTCTCCAACCCTTGCAACAAGAGAGAGCCCCTCTCTTTATAGAACTTCTTGTCTTGTAAAGCTTACAAGACAAGCTTCATAAGAGGGAGATCCCTCCATACACGTGTATGGAGGGGAGCAAAAAGCAAGACAACTGTCTTAAAATATCTGCAAAAGCAGATGCACAGTAGTCGGCCGGCCAAAGATGCCATTTTGGCAAAAAAGAGTGCCGACCGGCACTAAATAGTGCTGACCGGCAACAAATAGTGCCGGCCGGCAATATACATTGCCGGTGGCAGAAAAAACCAGCCGGTGGCCTCTAGCCACTGCCGGTGGTGTATGGGGATGCCTCACAAGGCATTCCCTGCCCTTCCAAGGCAAAATGCAAGTGTTTGGTGCAAAACCAGACACTAAACGGCCGAGTTCGGAGATCCTGAGGCAAGGCGCGTAGCCGAGACCTCCGGGAACTCCAAACGAACACAAACATGGATGATCACCGAGTGTTCAAATGGTGACGTCCAAGTCTTGAGAACGGTCAAAAATGGGGTGTCTACAGGATGGTGTAGAATTTATCGGCTGGACGATTTTAGATGGGGCCGTCTTGTTGGACTTTTGCCCGGTTTTAAGCCGCAAGTCGTCATCTTCCACTTTGCAGTATTCATCGACTTTCTTCATCAACGACCAGACTGTTTTGGGGGGCCTTCTGGTTAGAGAACTGCGGAGGGCACAATCCGGATGTAACCCCATTTTAAAGGCAGTGATGGCCATGGAGTCATTGCAGGCGTTGTCCACAAGATTGAAGCACTCCCAATAGTGCGTCGAATATGCTCGTAAGGTTTTCCCTTGCTAGATCTGCATGACCCAGAGACAGTCGACTTGCTTCGGCTAGACCTTATTGGTGATGAATCTTGCCCCGAAGGACTTTTATAATTGATGGAAGCTCTTAATTGATGCCGGTTCCAACTTATAGTACCATCTAACGGCCAATGGTCCCAAACTACTCGAAAATATTCGGCACATGAGAGCCTCGTTGTCTGCAAGCAGCGTCATGGCCTGTTTATAATGACGGATGTGGTCAGTGGGATCCGATTTTCCGTCGTATAGGGTGAACGATGGAGCCTTGAACTTTTTGGGTAGTACTGCTGTTGCGATCCGTCGCACAAAGGGGTCATGTTGGTCCTCTTTATCTGAATCATTTCTTTTCCTCTTATTCCGTGCACGCGGACTTCCTTCAGAAGAACTGGAGACTTCGACTCGCCCCTTCTTTTTGGGTGTTGGGGATGAAGAATCAGAATCACTGCCATTATCTTGTTTTTCAACTCGAGGTCATCGAGCATCCTTTCTCAGAGGTTGTGCTAGATCTTGGCGCACAGCCTATTGGAATTTCGCCACCTCCAAGGTCAAATCCTGACGAAGGCGCTTGTTTTCAGCCATCATGTTTTCCAACCTTTGTTTGTTTTGCTTCGCCTGATCCACAATCGCTTGCATTGTCTCATCAGTTTAGTCGAAGTTCAAGGCTCTTCGTGCGGTGATGTTTTCTGGTCCCAACATGGTGCTTGGAGTGGTATCAACTCGTGGCGTAAGGTTGTCAGCGACTGCTGGAGGATCATCCGTTACGCCCGCCATGGATGTACTGGAGTATTCCCACAGACGGCGCCAATTGTGGGGAACTGGTTCAGAAATACTCTTTGGATCCTGTAGGACGCTCGTGATCCTCAGCCAGCCCCCGGAAAAGGAATGAACACTTCGGTCGGGGGTGCTGGAATTAGCACTCCGACGGACAAGTCAGTATATACTCTCTTGGTTGCTTGGGTTTTAAGTTAAGCATACTAGTTCTCACATACCTCTCTTTGGTTGATGTTCTTCTATTTATATCTCTTCTTGGGCCTCAGGGTTGGGCCCACCTTTAATCCACTGTGTAACTATTTACTCGGCTCCTTTTGTTGCAAACTGCTCTTCACTGGGCTCCTTGCTCAACTGGTTATACGGCCGATTAGGATACTTTTGGATTTGTATAAGACGGGGCCAAATAAAATGTGTATCTCAACTCTCCAAGTTCACTTATTTGTCCTCTTTGCATCCCCTGATACTCGGCCCCCACATTGATGTATAGAGATATCTATTTTGGGCCATCAATAGAGGATAGTCTTGATTGTTGTAGACATTGCATGAGGATTATGTTGAATTGAAACTAATTTCTCATCCATTGTGCATTGAGCATCATTAAACATTGAACTTTGTAAATGTATTGATTTTTGAACATTAGAAATTAGGATTCCTTTTTGGCTTCTTTATGTAATTATTTTTGATTAAGCCTCGGGCTTTACATGTACAGAGTTTAAACTCATTTTGTTGTAACCAAGTATCGTCTTGAAAAGTTGTAGCCATTAGGGAATTTCATTATTTGGTTTTATTTTCCTTTTTTACTCTTGTATCCATGCCATACGCGATAGATTCAGAATCTAGGATTTGTGAATATATATTGCATATGTCATATGTTGTAATCATCAAAGGTAAAATGAATGGAATGTATCAGATTGTTGGTTAATTGTAGAATTGTTAACAAATGGGTTAATGTTATTTATTTCGAGGTGTTACAACTTGGTATCAGAGCTACCGGGGTTGAACACTTTGGGATCATGTGATTTTTACCACAATGGGTTCTCTTGCTAGATGATATTAGAAATAGACATGGTATGCTATGTGATAACATGCTTATGTTACTAAATGAGAATGGGATTTAATTTCTTAGATATTGATTGGGTCTATGACTTTCTAGAAGTCTTGTTAGAAGAGCACTTGATCATTGCTATTTCTAACTGGAACTCTAGCAATGTTGCGGGATAGTTACTATCTACAAAAGAAATTCGTTTGTGTTTATGTGATTAAGTGCTTAAGTAGAGTGAATTAATTGTTATCCACGACATTAGGACGTGAGTGAATTAGCTTCAGCACATTTGTAAATGTGCTAATCTGTTGTGTTACCTTTATTAGGATGTTAGGATGTGGTCGTGGTGGTGGTAGGCCTAGGCGGCAGGAGGTGCTGTTATCGGATGATATTCCGGTGCAAGAGGAATGAGTTGATTAGGCCAACGTGGCCAAACCGGTAGGTCAGCAAGCCATGGGCACTTTGGCCCAATAAATGGCTTGTGCTTTGAGGGAATCCTTGGACATTCTTAGGGCTTAGAATCAAGTCCAGACGCATGTTGTCGAGATAGGGCCATCTTTTCTGAAGAGGGAGTTCTTCTGATCAAATTTGAATGAGTTTTTGGGGAATCCTAAGGAGCCACTGAAGGCAAATAGATGGCTAGAGTAGATGGTGAAGACGTTCAAGATGCTTGGCATCGAGGACAATGGCTTGAGAGTGACCTTGGCATCTTTCCACCTGAAGGGAGATACGGGTCAGTGGTGGTAGTATGCGCATAGGCTCATTGGAGTGACTTGGGAGGTCTTTGTCAATGCCTTGCTGGACAAGTTCTTGCCTCTCACTGCTAAGGAGAAGTTGAGGGATCAATTCTTGAAGCTCAAGCAGCTGAACACACCTATAACAAAGTTTGAGGCAAGTTTTACTAGCCTCTGTAGGTTTGCGCTGGAGCTTGTGGCGACGGAAGAATGTCGTTGTGTTGAATTTGAGAAGCAAATGAGGACTAGACTCCTTTTCATAGTGGCCGCATCCATGATTAGGGATTACGGTAGTTTTGTAGAGGCGGCAATTTATTTAAAGACCGTCATTCAGACGGAGGAGGAGAGGATGGGATGCCCCAGGCAGAGGAGTCAGGAGGTTTAGGAAGAGGAGAGGGACAACAAAAGGCAGAAGGGTTCTACCCTGCAACAGCCCCATACAGTACAGTTCAGATCCACCTTTCCTGTACCAAGCCCTAGTTTAGGGAGGAGTAGTGAGAGTGGGATCACTTGTTTTGAGTGTGGTCAGCCAGACCACAAGTCTGTAGTTTGTCCGCAGAGGGGAGGAGGGTAGCAGTCTGTGTCGTCAACGGCTTGTTTTCAGAGCTAAAGTCAGCGAAGCGAGCAGCCACCTACCTATTATCAGTGTGAGCAGTCGGGGCATTTAAGGAGGTTTTTCCCTCAGATAGGTGGCATACCTCGTGCATCTGGTTCAAGGCAGACATAGAGCCATTTTCCCACTCAATCAATACAGGCCTCGAAGGTGGCTCGGGGAACCTCTTTGGTTCAGTCAGCTTATTAGTCTTATGCTCCGAGGGGTGATCAGGTGGAGTAGAGATCTATGAGGCATGTATATGCTATTACAATGCCAGATCAGTTGGCAGCACCCTCTGTTTTGAAAGGTAACTTCTTGTTGTTTAATTATATTGCCAATGTGTTGATTGATACTGGTGCATCTCATTCCTTCATTTCGTCTACATTGGCATCAGTTTTGGGGTTAGAGGTGGCTCAGTTAGCATCTCTACTCAGGGTAGAGTCACCAATTGGGGGTAAGGTTAACTTAGACCGGGGATGTCGCGGCTGTGAGATAGAGGTTGCCGGACATTGACATTTTTTCCATTTGTGTCATTAAACATGTCAAGTTTCGATGTCATTTTGGGTATGGATTGGTTATCCTTGTACTGAGCTGTATAGATTGTTACCATCGAAGAGTTATGGTGTGCACATTGAGTGGTGACTATTTTTATTTTTTGGGGGACCAAGCTAATAGGGTCTTATCACCAATCTATGACCCTCATGATAGGGGTGAGCTTAGTTTCCTTCTTGCAACCTTCCTAGGTAGTGAGAGTGATGTGGTTCGAGTTGAGTTACCGAGGGTAGTTTGTGAATACTTGGACGTCTTTCCTAAAGATCTTACTAGTTTGCCACCCCACCGGGAGATCATGTTCTCCATTGACTTAGTGCCTGGCACGACACCAATTTCCATGGCATTGTATAGATTTGCGCCTGCTGAGTTGTATGAATTGAAGATTCAACTCTAGAAGTTGTTAGATAAGGGCTTTATTCACTCTAGTACATCATCTTGGGGAGCATTGACTCTCTTTGCTAAGAAAAAGGATGGCACTTTGCGACTGTGTATTGATATTACAGGAAGCTGAACCGGGTAACTGTTAAGAACAAGTACCCACTACCTCATATAGATGATTTGTTTGATCAGTTGAAAGGCTCTTGTTGTTTTTCTATGATTGATTTGAGATCAGGTTATCACCAGTTGAGGGTGAAGGAGGAGGATATTTAGTAAATGACATTCTGTATGTGGTAACCAATGCACCGACTTCGTTTATAGATTTGATGAATTGAATTTTCTGTGAGTTCTTAGACCGTTTGTGGCTGTCTTTGTTGATGACATCTTGATCTATTCACCCTCCGAGGAGAAACTCGAGGAACACTTGCAGGTTGTACTTGAGTTGTTTAGAGCCCACGGTTTATATGCTAAGTTCGGGAAGTGCGCGTTCTGGTTGAAAGAAGTTAAGTTCCTAAGCCATGTGGTATCTGGGGAAGGAGTGACGGTAGACTCTTCTAAGATAGAAGTAGTACAAGATTGGGAACAACCTAAGAATTCCTTTGAGATCTAGAGTTTCTTGGACATAGCCGGGTATTACCGACGTTTTGTGAAACTTCTTTAGATTGGCCTCATCATTGACTAGATTGACAAGGAAATGGGTGAAATTTATGTGGAGTGTGAATTGTGAAAATTCGTTTCCGGAGCTTAAGATTAGACTTACCACTACCCTAGTGTTGATTATTCCAGAGAGAGATTTGGGCTATTCAGTTTATTGTGATGTGTCTTGAGAAGGGTTAGGTTGTGTGTTGATGTAAGAGGGAAATGTGGTAGCCTACAATTCGAGGCAGTTGAAAACCCATGAAAGAAACTATCTTACCCATGACTTAGAGCTTATGACAGTGATTTTTGCCTTAAAAACACCACTAAAAATCAGAACTTTTGCGACGGTCTTAAATGTCACAAAAGGTTCCCATATCGCCTCAAAAGACTTTTTGCGACAGAGTAGCGACGGGAAATGAAGGGTGGTGGAAGGGGGCATGACAAAAAGTATTTGTGACTGGTACAAACCATCACTTTCTTGTAGCGATGTCTAATCAATGATTTTTGCTACGGTTTAACCTGACACAAAAAAGGGGGGAAAACTTCATTTCTAGTGACGATGTTGGTTGCCGTTGCCAAAATTTTTTTTAGCGACAGTATTTGAAGTCGTGAAAAGTATTGGTACCCCTAGTAAATGGACTTTTTGTAGGTTCGCTTGTCCTCTGAATGATCTTCTTTTTGAATGCACTCTCAATTTAAACCCCTAATTCATGTAAAGCGGCGAAAGTGGATAATGGAGCGACTATCATCCTTTGCAGCATGTCCTGTTCAAGATTCTGAACCACCAACCAGACTTGCTCCTTCTCTGAAGGCTTGTTCATCATTCGGGTGGCCTTTGCCCTCTATTTGGTAACAAAGTCGATAAAGGGTTCTTTGGGATTCTGAGAAGTTGCCTTAGCTCGCTAATTGTCACCTCTATCTGAGTGTTGTAGGAATACTGATCAACAAATCCCTCAACTAATTCTTCCCAATTATGTTTGGTCGATCGAATCCTCTAGTTTGGCATACCAAGTGGCTGCCATTTCTAACACGGTCATCCCGAACAAAGACAATTTCTGAGCCCATGTCAGGTCCATTGGTTTTAAGACATCTAAGAAGAGATGGATGTGGACGATCGGACCTCCACTTCTGTTGAATTTGTTGATATACAGCATCTTAAACTTCTCTGCCAACCATATAGAAGCCTTTGTGTAACCATCCTCGATGTATAGGATAGAGTTAAAGCCCTAAGAATTTTTGAGCATTTTCTCAAGCTTGGAGATTTTTATTATGGATGGATCAAAATCATTAATGTCAAACGAGAGAGGTCCCCTGTAGGGCAATGCTAGAGGCCTGAAAGCTTGAGCTCGAGCTAACACCTCTTAGACATACAAAGCCTGGAGATTTTTAGCTAGCGGAGGTGGATCGAGGTTCAGCTAGGTAGTCAGGACTGGATGTATGGCAGATGCCCTAGATGAGCAATTCAACGATGGTTTCATCCTAAGCAACGATCTTATTGTTTAGCGTATCCATGGCCTTTTGAAAGGCCGTCATCATGGCCACAACTTCTTTTGGACTCTATGCCATTATAGATATGGGAGAGTCAACTATTAGAGAGCTTGGTAAGCGGGAACTAGGAGAGGACTAGTGAGTGCTCTGTACTGTCGGCAACTGTCATCTTTTTCGGACTATCGATGAGAAAGAGACTAACATTGGCTGGCCTTCAACTAGATCTCTGATCTTGCAAAGCCTACCAGTGCGAGTCCACAAAACTTAGGAGATATCAGGTCTTTCTAAAGCTATGGTGCCACAACAACCTAGCAAAAGAAATAAAAGAAAAACAAAATAAAGAAACGGACAACACCTCGGCCCAATTTCACTAGAACACATATGATCATAGCTGAATGACTGTATTCTCCACTAAATTCTGCCCCACAAACTGATACAACTACACCACTGATATGAATTTAGGAACCCCTGTATAGATCCACTACATAGCATACTGTAGACACCCCATTTTTGACAGCCCATAAGACTTGGGCGTTACTGATGGTTTACTTGGTGATGAAAGGTGTGCAGGGCAAACGTTCAATTTCTTCGGCAATGAGAGGGTCAAATCCCAACTTCACACCCCATTTTGGACCAAAGCTATTTTGAATGGTTTTTAGACCTTAAAACCCTCTCTTTCAAAACATTTTTGAAATAAAGTTTCTACGATGTTCTGAGGCTCACATTTTGTCAAAAAATGTGCTTTTCGATAAACCAAGCAAGGACAAAGTGAAAATGAATGAAAGAGAGACAAAATCTTTGAAAACTATTTCAAAACACCTTGCTTAGGGGTTTGAAGTTGAAGAAAAGAGGAGAAGAGGGGAGAAGCCAAGTTGGAGAAAAAGATAGGCATGAATTGCTAAGAAATGGACGAGCAGTCCTCGCTAAATCAAGCTTATTTGTCTATACACTTCGAGTTAAGGTATGAGGCCACCACCGTTGGAAATAAGACTTCCGGGGCTTCATTTTTCATTCAAGAATCTCTTAAATCCGAGTCCGGAGGGGGGAGATATGATTGGTTGAAGTTGGGCATCATCCCGGTTGGACCAAAACTGAGCAGCCTTCACTAAAACAAGCATAACTTTTTTCACAGTTGGAATTTTGATGCAAAACGGGTTCCATTGGAAAGCTTACTTCCGGGGCTTCAATGTTGACACAAGAATGACCTGAAAAGGAGTTCATATGAAGAAGTTATGCCCGTTTGAAGTTGGACCTGCAGAGCAGATTTTTCCTGCCGACCGGCCAAAACAAATGGCCGACCGACCAAATAGATGGCCGACCGGCCAAATAGATGGCCGACCAGCCAGAAACGATGGCTGACCGACCAAGTTTGCTAGCCGATGACCATCCGGAATATTCTACAGATTGAATGGATGCCAGCTGTGGCAGCTGGAATGCACAGACCCTGCTCTCTATGCACGTGTGTGGCTGTTTTGCACCCTTTGCACCCCTTTTGACCCTCGTTTTTGCACCCTTTGCTCAAAGCTTCTTGAGAAAGCTTTGACCCCTTGTCTTGGCTTCCTCAAGAAGCTTGCACCTTTGCATTAGCTTCTCTTAGAAGTTTGGTCCCTTTGACCCTTTTATATAGCTTCTTTGAGAAGCTTTATGCCATTTCCTTGCTCTATAAAAGAAACCCATCCTCCTCCATTGTTTTGGTTCAGCAAAATCAGACCTAATACATACATATAACATATATATCACCCTCTCTCTCCTATATCTTCCCTCTCCTCATCTTACATTTTGGGTCGTGTAGAGTGTTCAAAGACCCTTTTGTTCTTGGCCTATTTGCACTACACCCTATAGCACCACACTACACCACTCCATTCCAGCGCAGCTTAGAGGGCCTTATCTCAGAGGCTAGGAGGCAGATTTTCTTGGTCCAAGAGGTAGACAAACGAATTGGTCTTCAAGGGTGAGTTGATTTCTCACTCTTTCTAGCTCATTTTTGCAAAGTTTTCTTAGCCCCTTTTGCTTGCTGTTTGAGCTCCGACCATAACTGGAAATATCATTTTTTTTAGCCTCATTTTTCTGTTTCATTAAGGGTCTTACCCTGTTTGGGACCCCCATCTTGCACTTGCTTCATTACCCCTTTGTATGCCATAATCTTACATAGTATTTTTGGCCTATGTGTGATCTGTTTTGGAGCATGATGTAAACCGTAGATAGGCTATTTTGAGCCCTTCTTCAACATTTAGAAGGGGCTCATCCTTGTTTTGCATGATTTATTAGCCTATTGTGTCTCTGTTTTTGGACTTTGTCTGAACTGAAAATGGCCCTATTTTGACCCCCTCTTCATGTTTCATTAAGGTCCATGGATGTTTTGAGACACCCTTGTTATACTTTATGTTGTAGCTCTTTTTGGCCTTAATCTTGCAATAGTTATTTGAGCATACTTGTATACTGTTTTGGGCTTGGCCATCAACTATAAAAGGTCATATTTTGGTCCCCTCTTCAACATTGTTGAAGGGCCCTAATTCTGTTTGGGTCAGCAAGCTATGAGTTGCTTCTTTTACTTCACATTTAGGGCCATTTTTGCATGCTAGTTTTTCCCTATGTGTGTTTGCTTTTGGCCTGTTTAAAACTGAAAAAATTCTTGTTTTGGGGTTGCCTAGAATCTGTCTTCACATGTCATTAATCGAATAATGCATGTTTTATATAGCTATAGGCCAATGCATGGGCCTAGTTTTGCATTTCGGTTTCATTTCATGCATCGTGGTGCTATTTTGCCGTGATTCGGGGCTGTTTTATACCACATTTCAGTGCTGAATTACATGCTGTATGCCATATTTCATGCCTCGCCTTGCCTTTTAGAGTTTCATACTATGCCCTAGGTTTTGGTCCTCGGTTTGCGTGCATGCGTGCACGCGTTTCGAGAGTCTCATTTTCATCTAATGGCCACCAATATTTGGCATGCTTTGCCAGCTAATCCATGTTAGTTTTAGTCCATCATCACATGTTGTTGCATGCCATGTTTACTTACATGTTTAGGTTACACGCCTAGTATACCATTGCTCATTTGCATGTCATTTGATACTTAGCACTCCATTGCCTAGGTGCATTCATGAGCATAGCATCCCTTGCCTCTTGATCAATCATGATGGGGGTTGGGGCCCTTTGATTGTGTCTTTGGATGCATTTCATTTTGATATCAAAGTTGGCAAAACTTGGCCTCTTAGCGCCATCGATTGCGTAATTGATGGCCGAGCGGTCGCAGCGGTCATGCTCCCTTGAGTCCCTTGCATGAGTCAGGGAGTTGCCCGCCGCATACATGTGCCTTGAAATTTCTATGCCATTGCACTATCTGTCCTTGTTGCTGTCAAAAAACCAGCTTCATGCAGGAAGTTTCTGCGCACCGGCACTAAAGAATTGCCGACCGGCAAGGATATGAGGCACGATGGGACTTGAAAGTCAGCCGATTTGAAATTTCCATGGCGGTGGTCATTTCACTTAGCCGGGTGGTGTTATGCAGTTCTCATTGAAGCATACCCTGAGACTTTTTTGGCAATTTCTAGAGGAGCAGGGCAGTATTAACAGAGGCAGCCAGTGCATGGTAATGGGTTTCCGGGCTTTTTCGCGGGGAAGATAAATGCCGAGCATGCATCATTCACGGCATCCCGCAGCGGCGGCGGCTGCGGCCATCCTCCTCTTTGCATTTAATTGTTAATTAGATTAGAAATTTTGTAATAATTCAATTTAGTTTTATTATTTATTCGGGACTGTCTATTTATTCGGACCCTCTGAGCGAGGCCACAATTGTAATAAGTGTGCGTGAGTGTGATGTATGTCTTCCAACCCCACGTCTTTTTTCCCTTTTATTTACCTGCTTATGATGGTTAGATTAGGGCATATTTCAATTAGCATACAGTATGATAGCATGTTTGCATTCATTCATCTGTTTTGCATGCACCGGGCTCGGTGCATCATACTAACTGCATTTGTATTTCAATTCCAAATTGAATACGTGCATCAATTGATTGCATTTCACATGCCATGTTTAGGTTAGCCGAGCCTACTCTAATTGCATCTTGCATGTGCTGCATTAGTCAACTTGACATGAACTAGGATCACGCATGTTTGCTAACTAGTTTATTGTTTTGGCACGGAGTACGATGTAAGTATTTACGCTTTAGCATCTCGCATGTGTGTGAATGTTAACCTGATAGCATGCTTACCATGTGGCTAGATGCTTATGTGTTGTAAATTGTTTGAATGCCTGTGGGTGAAGGTTGGATTGTTTGAGTTGGAAAAATTCGTTGAAATCTGTATTTTAGCCTACTTGCGAGTAGCAAATTCCAAAGTACTCTTTTTTTAGAGACAAACGGATATGCAATGTTTCTTTCCAAATTAGGCAATCTAGTCTATACTTGTTTGTTGTGCGCATAACATAGTAATCCTAGGCTAACAATTGGAATAAGAACACATAATGTTTTCAAAAACGGATATCACGGTTAGTAGAGGCCGATCTTCGGATCGGGCAATTTGAGGTTGAGGCTGAACCAGCGATTTAGCTCGGCGATGCCATTTATTATTCTGTAAGTGTTTGTGGAGAGTTAGGTTGGACACACTCTTGTTTGGCGAAGGAATTCGCATATAAGGGGCTAGGTGGCGACTTTGTATCTGGCAAAGCAGTCCATGTTTGGCACTTCTTTTCAAAAATCTGTTTCTCAAAACGATTTGCCGGATTTGGACTCTTTGGTTCAGATTAAGAACCGTGACACAAATCGAGTCCGAACTGTAGCGGGGTCCCTCGCGGGCGTGTTACACATACAGTAGGTAAAGAGAGCAAAAACACCCCAATAAGGGGGTAGGTTACCCTGTCCTAGCTTTGGAATGATCTAGAGTTTCATTAATTCAAACAATTGGTATCACAATATCCTGAAAATGGGAAAGTATCCAATCTTAGTTTGAAAGGTCACTAGAGCTCACTGTATGGATTAGGTTGATTGGTGTAGACGTCCCCCGAACGTCCCGCGGGGGAAATTCCCCGTTTTGTTCGTTGGGGCTCACTACAGTTCGTACTCAAATTGTCACGGTTCTTAATTTGAACCAAAGAGTCCAAATCCGGCAAATCGTTTTGAAAAATAGATTTTTGTAAAGAAGTGCCAAACATGGATTGCTTTGCCAGATACAGAGTCGCCACCTAAATATTTTATTTTAGGAGAATTTAGGAAACCCTGACTCGTTTGCCTAAGGCCACGTGTCCGTCATCACCAGAGTTGCCTCGGCTCGGGAACTTGGGTACGATTGGGGAAGGTCAGCTATGAGCATCCCCTCTCGCCCGATCCGAAGATCGGCCTCTACTAACCATGATATCTTGTTTTGAAAACATTATGCTTTCTTATTCCGTTATTAGCCTAAATTTACTATGTGATGCGCACAACATACAAGTGTAGACTGAATCGCCTGAGTTAGAACAAAACATTTCATGTTTGTTTTTGAAAACAGTTTGCTACTCGTAAGTAGGCTAAAATGCAGGTTTTGCCACCCTTAAGTGGGCTTTAGAAAAGATAGTTTTTGCCACTATCAAGTGGGCTTAAAACTCACGGTTTTAATGCATTATTCCAATTCAGGTAATTCAACCTCCATCCACAGGCATTCAAGTAGTTATATCACATAAGCAAATAGCCTCATGGTATCATGCTGTCATGGCAGCACTCACACGCATGCAAGGATGCTAAAGCGTAAAATCTTACCGAGTACTCCAAGCCAAAACAAAAGCTATGTTAGAAATCCATGCATGATCCTAACTATACAGAAATGCCTAATGCAACACATGTAGGAATGCGAATACAATAGGCTCGGCTATTCTAAAAATGGCATGTGAATGCTATAACTAACACGTATTCAATTTGGAATTGAAACACAAATGCAGTTAGATGAGCGCGAGCTCGATGCATGCCAAGTGACAATGTATGAAATGCACGCATGCATAGCATAAGGTATGCTAATTTAAATATGTCCTAATACTAACCATCGAAAGCTAGTAAATAAAAGGGAAGAAAGAAGTGGGGTTGGAAGACATACACACACTCACACACACTTATTACACAATTGCCTTCGCTCAGAGGGTCCAAATAATATTACACAACCAAATGAACACTGCTAAATTAATTATTACAGAAATTCTAATTAATTAATGAATTAAATATAGAAGGAAGATGGTTGCAGCCCTACCTCGGAATGCGCGAATGGTGCATGCTTGACTCGTCTCGCCCGGAAACCGTACCATGCCACTGTTGCCTCTGTTTACACTGCCTTGCTCCTCTGAAAATTTTCACGAGTTCCAAGGATGCTTCTTTGAACACTGAGGAGCATCACCGACCAAGTGGGAACATCATCGGCCAAAGGGAATAGTCACTGACCAGTGTTTTAACTATCGGCTAATTGTATTTGGTCGGTCGGCACAATAAGTAGTCAGTCGGACAAATGTTCCTGCAGAAATCTGTTTTGACAACAGCAGAGGATAGACAGTGTATGGTATGGGATTTTCAAGCAAATGTGTGCATGGCCCCACTCTCTATCATGCAATGGACTCAAGGGAGCGTGCTCTCGACCCTCGGGCCATCAATTATGCATTTTGATGCATGATGGCCTAAGAGGCCAAGCTTGCCATTCAATGTAAAATGCATGCAACAAAAGAGATTAGTGCCTTACACCCTATCATGCTTGAGATCAAGGGTATTGGCAACCGAGGAGTGAGACGTGTTTCGTCACTTTGATTACGAACACACCTCACCCCTCATGTTTGGTTTGACACCCCAAACCAAGCAATGCAATGCATGTATACAAACATGGCCCAAATGTGCGAAATGACTAAGGCACAAAACATGCCAAATGCAATGTAGCCTATGCATGAAAATGTAATGTATTAAGCATGCGAGATGCAATGCAATGCAACCTATCATGTAATGCAAACATGGTATATTACAAGCATGCAACTAGAGGCAATAAATCAAACATACTACTATACACAAGGCTGGACTTAGATTGAAATGGGAGGCCTCAACCACACCCCAAAACAGTGGCCAAAAGAGCCAAAAATGGCACAAATTATGCACGCAAGCATTCACACACCAAGGCCTATCACCTAAGCATGGGAGGGGGAGTCCTCAAGGACACTTAAGGGTGACAAACAAAGACATCAAACACTCATGTTAAACTCTGAAAAACATACGAAGCATGATGCCAAAATATGCTAGGAAATGGATGTAAAAAAAAGGAGCATTCAAGGCCTCAAATGAGGGCATTACTCATCACCTACCCCAAGCAAATAAGGCATGGATTTTTCAATGCAAAATAGAGTTTTAGCATGCAAAAGGGACCCCTAAAACCCAATGTCATGGCAACCCAAAGCCTCAAACACATAAGCATGCACAATACTCATTTTAAGGCTCAACAAGACAACTCTTCGAGGCATGAAAGGGATGATGAATGCAATCATGCAAGCATGGATTACGGATTGAGACGACATGTAAAATGACCCAAAATCATTGAAACAACCCAACTAAAGCATGCTCATAACTCACACCCTCAAGGCCCACAAGCTAAAATGCAAAGACGCTATACCAAACATGGCAAATATGATCAAAACAGCACCCCACAGACCTCAAGCATGGTAAGACATGGCAAAGAACTTCACAAAGTTAGGCCAAAACATGAGAGGATGGTAAGCTAGATGCAAGATGCACTTTTAGGCAAAATAGGGGAATACAAGGCAAGTATATTAGGCATGGAAAGGGTCATTAATCTGACCAAAAATAGAGGCATATTGTGACCTAACAACATCTAAAAACCTCTGAAATGGTACCAAAGACAACTACTCATGCATGCTACCATTAAGAGCCAAGTAAATAAATAAATAAATAAAAAGAGAGACAAAGGGAGAGGGGTGTCCCTCCCCTATGTAAGACCTCAAAAGCCCTTCTTCACCATTGAAAATCCAGTGGATTTCAGTGATGAGAAGGCCAATACACAAGAGGTTCCAAAACTTAACAAAGAGAGTACAAAAAGGGCCAAACAAGGCTTAAGAGGGGGAGATCGACCCCAAACAACAAACTGACCTTAATGAAGTATCTTAAGCATGCAAATATAAGACTTTTTTCAGTTATACACGAAGCTCAAATCAGTATGCAAAGCAGGTCAAAAGCTAGTGCAAGATTGGAAAATCTAAAGCAAAAGTGTTACCCTTGAAGAACACCACAAGAACAGCAAGTCCAGCCACCTTCTTCTAATCAAAACCAGCTCAAAACCTCAAGAATAAACCCTCAACACCTCCCAAAGTTGAAGTATGGTGTAATGGTGTGTGTCTTAGTGCAAAAGTAAGAACAAATCACCCTTTTAGGCCCTCAAACACACACAAATGAGGAGAGAGAGGGAGATATAAAGAAAGAAGATGTATGTATCAGAATATATATGTTCTAGGTCTGATTTTTCTGAACCAAAACAAAGGAGAGGGTTTGTCTCCTTATATAGACCATCAAAGACGCTAAGCTTCCAAGAGAAGCTAATTAAAAGGATCAAGGTTTCTTCAAGAAGCCAAGGCAAAGGGGCTAAGGCTTCTTGAGGAAGCTGAGGCAGGGTCCAAGCTTCCTTAAGAAGCTAGACCAAAAGGGTGCAAAAGGGGCTAAACAGCTACAGATGTGCACGAGGGCAGGGTTTGTGTATTCCAGCTGGCACAGCTGGCATGCACCACTCCTGAAAAAGGCAAAAAGGTGGTACCGGCCAGAAAAGGAGGCCATCGGCCAAACAGGTGGTCGGCCGGCCACGCAAAATGCCGACCGGCCAATGGACTATTTCACCAATGGCCGATAGCCTCAAAACACGAACAGTGGCCTCAAGCCATGGCCGGTGGGTATCAGGGGTAGCTAGCAAGCTACTCTCTACCCTCAGGTGCAAAAACAAACAAGTCCTTGGTGTAGAACCAAGCACAGAACAAGCAAGTCGAGAGATCCTGAGGTAAGGCGCGTAGCCAAGACTTCCGGGAACTCAAAACAAACACGAACATGGATGATCACTGAGTGTTCAAGCGGTGACGTCCAAGTCTTGAGGACGGTCAAAAATGGGGTGTCTACAATTGGTCAAAAGGGTACCTTAGGAAGATTACCTAATATACCTCTCACACCTAACATTGAAAAGTCAAAGAACCATCAAGAGGTACGGCGGTAACCCAGATCCAAGGGTTGTGTTCCCAGTGTGACATTGCCTACATCCGTCTAGCCTTTTGGCAAGCTGTCCAGGATATCAGATGGTAAACACATTGATTTAAGGGCACCATGCAAAATGCAATGCAAAGAATATATATATGTAGATAAAAGTTCACATCATGAAGTTCAAGTCAAGTTCTCTAATATTCCCTAGCGGAGTTGCCAGAAACTATAGCTGGTTTTTCGTGCTCCTCGGAGGGGTTTAGTCTCCTTAGATGTGATTCCCTACAGCTTGAAATCTCGTGGTTCTGAGTCTAGCCTCACAAGTGCAATGTACAACAGAAAAACTAATAAAAGTCTAGATCTGACAAATCATAAAAAAAATCCATTAATTACTAGAGAAAATGGACTGCATTGCCAAATTTTAGAATCGCCACCTAATATTTTTTGGGAGAATTAGGAAACCTGTGACTCGTGCCAAATTCCACTTGTCCATCATATCCAAAGTTGTCTAGGCTTGGGAACTTAGGTATGAGAGAGGAAGGTCATGAATTGAGCAGCCCACTCACCCGATCAAAGATCGACCTCTACTAAATCATGACGTGAATCTTATACACATTATATGCTCATATTCTGATTATTAATATGCTAACATTACTATGTGAGGAAAACAAGTGTAGACCACGTCACTTATTTTAGAATGCTTTGATTTCATGCTTTCTTGAAAGAGTTTTGAATATGTACAACTCAAAGGAAAATGAGCTTATATATACGACAACCAAAGTCATTCCAATTTAATCAAAATAGCCTCCATCCATAAGCATTTAGAGATTTATTTCAAATAAGCACGTGTGCTCATGGTAATATGCTCATCATGGAAAAAACACACACATATGAGATGTTAAAGAAAAAATGCTCACCTAGTACTCAACCATGGCAAGCCAAAGAAAAGAAAATACTTAGAAAAAATGCATGATTCTAATACGCAAAATGGCTAATGCTATAAACACAAAATGCAACTACTAGATTTGGCTACTAACATGACATGTGAATCAACTCAAAGCATGAGGTAGGACGCATAATCAAGTAGGAAATGATAACGACATAAAGTATGATGAGTCGAACCTTAATGCAGGCAAAAATGGATACAAAGCATGGGAATGATAAAAGAAAACATGATGCTTTATACAACCACGGTAAGCATATAAATAAAAAGAAGAAAGAAATGGAGGTTGGAAGATATACATCAAGCGTTACAAATTTACCCTTTTTACAAGAGGGTCTGAATGTCCTAATTTACTAATTATTACAAACACAAATGAATTAACTAATTATTACAAATACAAATATTACAACAATAAATATTAAAGAAACAAAAACAAGAACAACATGCGCACAAGTGAGAACATCCCTCAGAAACTACTCTAAAAGCAAAACTAAGCAAATATATGAAAGTTATAAAAAGTTGTTGCATGCTTATCTTCCTACTCATGGAATAAGGATGAGACACCTAGTTCCATACTTCAAAAATGGAACTAGAAGAGAGCTCATGACACTTCGAAGAAGAAAAGAGAGAAAATCAAAAATCAAGCTAACTATTTAAAGTTTTAAACGCACAACTCATCAAAAATTGTTGATAACTCCTCTTTTATTCATGGAACAAGGATGAGACATCCATTTCCATGTTTTGAAAATGATCGAGAAGAGAGTTTCTCAACACTTTTGACACAGAAGCTACTACCTAGCTTCAAGGTGAACAACTCATCAAAAATTGTTGATAACTCCTCTTTTATTCATGGAACAAGGATGAGACATCCATTTCCATGTTTTGAAAATGATCGAGAAGAGAGTTTCTCAACACTTTTGACACAGAAGCTACTACCTAGCTTCAAGGTGAATAACGATAGTATGAAAGTAAGAAATTTATAGTTACTTAATCAAACTTATAGTGAGATGGCTAAGTTCTAAACGTCCCATGACCACAAGGTTCCGATATACATATGGAAAGCTATAAGAACAAAAGTAAAGCGATCAACTCAAATGGATTGGCGGCTACATCCTAAGCACACCAAATCCGCAAGGACTATTACGCTATTACAACAGTACAACTATAATATTCAAAGCATAACTAAATAACACACTACACAACCCATTAAAAAAAATAGTGCTAAAACTAAGAGAAAATAAGAAGAAAAAAAAAAAGGTAAAGAAAAGCTATAGTTAACAATTAGTAATCAAACATGAGGAAGAGTGGCCAACCCCTCCACTTTTTGTAACCTTAATTAGGTATTTCAACCCCACAAAACAACCCAAAAATAGTATACAAAACAAGAAAAAGAGAGGAAGAGAGTAGAAAGGAAGTAGATGAAAAGAAAGCAAAGATCTACCTCTTGAAAAGAGATAAGTAACTTCTTAGTTATCAAACTTCAATCCCAACACCGTCAAGTATCTAAAATATAGTTTGAAACCTTAGCAAAAAGCTTCAAGAAGCAGCTCTAATTGTGTTTGCATTGTGTATGTATAGATAAAAGGTGATATAAGGTCAAGAAAAAGCTTCGAAGTTCAAGTGTAGTTTTAAGCTCTCAGCAATCTCTTAAGCCTTTGGAAAATATCTCTCACCCTACATTTTGAAGGGAGAGGGTCTATTTATAGAATTTGAGATCTTTTGGTCAAAAATATCTCCAAAAAAGGCCAGTTGGCGAAATCCTACCAAATATTTTGTTTGTCGCTAATGAGACACGACCGAAATACAAAACCCATGACCGGGCCAAAAACCACATGGTCGCGTCCTAAATTTGAAAACATCATTTTTAAGGTCTAAAACATTTTGGTCAAAATGGGGTATAAGGTTAGGATTAGAGGTCGAATCTAAATTCCTTTGCTGAAGATTCAAAAGATTGCACTGCATAATGTTTCATTATCGGGTGTTCGAAATGAAGCGCCCAAGTCTTAAGGGCGGTCAAAATGGGGTGTCTATAGGTAGGGATTTCTATGACTCCTTTATATGATTTTTAGCTTAGTTATTTTCTCTTTGAAAATTGTTATTTATTTGGGAATTTTTGGTAAAAACCTAGTGTTTGGTTTGGAATCAAAAGAGGGGTTTTCCAAATTGACTCTTGAAAATGGATGTGGGAATATGGTTATGGATTAGTTGTGTTGAAATGATGGAAATCTTTTCTTAAAATTGATTTTTATAAACAAAGGGGGTTTTGCAGGATATTTGAAATTGTGAAAGGGAAATGGAAGAATGATGTTAGTTGTTGGGAAATTGGAATAATTGTTATGTTGATGAAGATGTTGGAGTTGGATATGTAATATCACTCCCATTGTAAATGATGAAATTGTAACTTTAATTGGAAATTATCTAACGCATAGAGATATCTATTTTGGGCTATTGGTGGAGGATAATGTGGACACCATATTTTTGATTGCCCGCAAGGCTCGAGCGCTTTGCCCAGTACACTGGATGATGAAAGTGGTGTTATGCGTAGTTCGAGGTCTCAACAAAAGCATTATGTTTAAGCTCTGAAACAATCCCAAACCTTCCATATTCTCACTAATTATACCCCAGAAATCCATTTTTACACATTGTGCCACCCTATGTTGAGTCTAAAGCAGAAAAACAGGGGAACACATTGAGGCCCGGCCGTGGCTATTGAAGGTTGGCTGTGTCTTAGTAGCGAGAAACACTGTTCTGGGCGGGAGCCCACCAACTGTCCATTTTTGAAGATATTTATGACTCCCCTTGCTCAAATTCTATAAAAACAAGGTTCTATCTCTGTTTTAAGGGTTGAAGAATTTCTAAAAAGGTTCTACACCTTCTTGAGAGCCCCTTATTCTCCTTCTTCTTGTGCAAGCAAACCTTTAAGCAAGCCTATCACCTTGAACCTATATCCATACATCATATACACCTTTACACATGAGCCTAGGAACCTTGGTTGAGCCTTGAACACCATAATTCAAGCTCGAGAGTGTGTTGGGACTTAGTTTGTTTCATAAACAAAAGCTCACTTCTTTGAGAGGTATAAGCTTGTCTTCCTCTCTTTTACTCTTTGCTCTATCTGTTGTTATCTAGTTCTTGTGGTTTTGTGTTGTTTTAATTCTTTTCCAAGTGTTTAAGTTTGGGTTTGGAGAGCTACCAAAAAGGTAGAGAGAGTTAACACTCTTCACACTTTCTTAGACCTTTACCTATAGCTCAAACCCTTTCTTTTACACTTTTTTCCTTTGCTCTCTAAATTGATTTTCAGAGTTGAAAAGAGGCTAAAAATCATGCTTTGAGGTTTCAAAAGTGGAGGGGTTAGCCACCCCTTCTTGTTCTAACTTACTAGCCATGTTTTCTCTCTTTGTTGATTAGCTTTTTAGGCTCTTTTCATGCACTTTGAGCCGCTATTTTTCATCCATCAAGGGCTATTTTAGGGTTGTTCTAGGTTGTTTAAATAGTTCATGCTTTGATTAGCTTGATTGTTGTCTCATAAGTTTGCATACATAGCTTGTTGAATATTGTTATAAGCTTTTCCTTGTCTAATTTCCATATTTAAGAACTTCATTTTAATAAATCAACTTGCCATTCGTTTCTTTTATTTGAGAGTTGTTTCAATCGATTGACGGTTATTCAAAACGTGAACTAGCGATTTATGCTTGATGGCTTAATCTCTACGGAGGTTCATTGTCAACGGCGTAGTCTCTTTTTCATGTTGAGAATCACCTTCCGTTTGACATATTTCTCACTTAGTGGATGTAATATTTAGTGGACATAACAATCATCTTGGACTTAATGGATTAAAGGATGGCAAAGACTAATGAATTTGACTTAAAATGAACCAACCCACATAAAGAAAATGAGTTATATTGCTTGGGTTTGGCCAGACGTTATGCCAAATCTATTGTGTCAAGGGTTGTCTTACATCAATTCATGATGTTTTGATGAACCTTGGAGCGTCTCTACCTCCCTTTTTGAGTTCACTCTATGATAGGAGGGAGGGGTGGTTATAGTTCCTTTCATTTATTGATTTTTGTCCGAATTGTATCGGAAATCATCAAGCAGTCTACTTGCTCATTGATGGTTTTGGGAAACAATTCCAACCTTATCTTGAGGCTTTCCCATGACAGAGAAGTGTGAGCGGGACAAACAGAGTCTAGAACAACTTTGTCTGCACTGTTTTCACTTCAGAGCACAAAATAGGATTTTGCATGAAATTAAGGCACGACCGGCCCTTTTAGGGCCCGACCGAGCCTCTTTGAGGCACGGCCGGTCATCAATGTTTGGTTAGCAATGTATTTTGAAGAAAATAGAGGGCAGTGGCTAAAGGTGAAACAGAACAGGCCTAGGCAGACAGAGCTGTTCTTGGCCATTGTGCATGCTACCCTTGTGCATCATTGCTTACATCATTATTGTAAATTAATGCTCCAAGTATTGTTGTAATTAATTTATTTGTTATTGTTGTAATTAGTCTTATTAATTATTAGTGTTGTAATTATTACTAATGTTTATTTGTAATGGTTATAGCTAGTTAGATTAAATAGCTAGTTTGTTTCTCATTCTCATTATTATCCTTGTTGTAATAAAGTGGTTAGCTAGTTAATTCTTTGCTTATTCATTCATTTAGTTTTGTAATAATTAGTTTAATTCAGACTTTCAGACTTTGATTCGCACTCTCTTGCACGAGGGTAAATGTGTAATAAGTTGTATGTCTTCCAACCCCACGTCTTTCTTCTTTTTACTTATTTGCTTACAATGGTTAGTATAGGAACATCATTTTTTAAATTAGCATTCTTATGCTTTTCATTCCTTGTCTTGCATGCCTTCAAGGTTCGGCTTATCATACTTACCCAATGTCAATGTTCAAATTCATTACTTGAATATGTGATTTATCGCATGTCTTGAATGAAATCATATGCTATGTTCATAGTTGAGCCTATTAAATACATAATGTGTGCGTTGCATTTAGTCATATTGCATTAATTAGGAGCATGCATATTTTTCTAATTATTTTGCTTTGTTTTGGCTCGGAGTACTAGGTGGGTAATTTTGTGTTTTAGCACCTTGCATCAAATGTTTGTGTTACTATGTCAAAAGCATACTTCCATGAAGCTAATTGCTTAAATGATATAATGGCTTGAATGCCTGTGGATGAAAGCTAGTTTCTTGAATTGGGATAGTTTGATATGTCCATTTTAAGCCCACTTTTTCAAGTGGCAAATTCACAAAACAATTTCAAATAAAACACGAAATCAAATGTTCCAATTCTTACAAATTAGGCTATATTTGTGTGTGCGTCACATAGTAAAAATAGCTAATAATCAGAACAAGAGAATATAATGTAAATAAAAAATCGAATCATGATTAGTAGAGGCCAATCTTTGATCGGGCGAATGGGGTGCTCAATTCATGACCTTCCCCTCTCGTACCTAAGTTCCCAAGCCGAGACACTTTGGTGATGACGAACTAATGGCCTTTGGCACGAGTCTTGGGTTTCCTAAATTTTTCAAAAAAAATATTTTGGTGGCCACTTTGAAATTTGGCAAAGCGGTCCATTTTTGCCCTTTGATTCAAATTTTCTAAAAGAATTACCGGATTCGGACTCTTTTGCGTTTTCACTATTTTACATTGCACTTTGTGAAATCAAATTCAAAATCACGGGAGTTCGAACTGTGGGGCTTATACGTCTTCCGAAAGGAGCACGAAAAGTCGAGCTACATATAATCTTAATTGTTATAGACATTGCATGAGGATTAGGTTGAATTGAAACTAATTTCTCATCCATTGTGCATTGAACATCATTAAACGTTGAACATTGTAAATGTATTTATTTTTGAGAAAAAAGGGTGAATATCGTGGTGAATCTGGTTAGGGGGTGTGGCAATGGTTTTTATTATGTTGGCATGTGTGTCTTTGGTGAAAGTCCAGAAATTCGGGTGGTTAGGTGCCAGACCTTCCGGTTAGTATCGGTAAAATGGCTTTGGTAGTGCTTGTATAGCCTACTGGCAGACACGTACCTAGAGATTCCTAGTGTGTTGTATTTATTGTCCTCTTTTCTAGTATAAAAGGATTATTTTCATGAATTGAATTATATTCTGGCATTGCACTGTTTTGAGATGGAAAACGAGGAATATTTGACAAATGGCATGAACATGCATTCACCTTATGATTTTGCTAAGATTCATATACTGTGTTAGAGTATCTCTACTAGACTTTGGCTCACTCTATGTGTGAAACAACTTTCAGGTGCTAATGATATGCCTCCGCCAAGGGCACAGATTAGGAGGACTTGAAGCTTAAGGCTTTCTTTTTGGCTTCTTTATGCAATTTTTTTTTATTAAGCCTCGGGCTTTACATGTATTAAGTTTAAACTCATTTTGTTGTAACCAAGTATCATCTTGGAAAGTCGTGGCCATTAGGGCATTTCATTATTTGGTTTTATTTTCCTTTTTACTCTTGTATCCATGTCATATGCTATAGATTTAGAATCTAGTATTTGTGAATATATATCGCGTATGTCATCTTTTGTAATCATCAAAGGTAACACGAATGGAAGGTATGAGATTGTTGGTTAATTGTAACTGTAACACCTCGGTGTACATACCACAAAATATATAATCAATCTATCATTATCATCCAATAACTTATCCTTGATATACACACGGAATAAAAATCACAACTCTATAACAAAAATCCAACACATACGCATAGAAATACACTTACAAACACTTATAAATTTATACATTTCCATTTGCCATAAGGGCTTACACCTTTCAAACAAGGGTCTTAGCTTCAATGATAAATTCCTGCTTCATACATAAACTTAATAGCAATAGGTAATAACATCTAGGAAGCTTCAACACCTTGCACTGGCTCCAATTCACTTTCAACTAAGTCTTGGTTCATCTTCATCACCTGGAATTTGAGAATATCCAGCCCATAAAAAGAGAGTGAGCTTTGACGCCCAATAGCAGATAAACTTAACCACTTTAAATATATATGTTCAGTATGATTTATGCTCATGCAATGTCATGCCATGCCATGCATATAACTTAACATGTCTGGAACTCAGTTTATGAAATGCTTAATTTATAACCCATGTTAACCCAGGACAATCATAGTTGTTGAAGTTAATACCTTTCGTTTATTTGTGTTAAACTCCACCTACTTATCTCAACACCTCCACATTTACTGTCCTCTAAGCACAGTAGGGCAAGTGGACATCTCTTACTTTTAAAAACCTCCACATTTAACGGCCACCAAGCACGAAGGGTCAATTGGACACCCGTTTCTATTAAAGACTTCTCCACATTTTCGGGCCATCGAGCATGGGCGAGCAAGTGGACACCCATCAATCATTTCAACGTTTCCCCCACATTTACCGGCCACCGCGAAAGGGAAATTAGGCACCTTTACCAAAATACCATTAACACCCCACATTTTTCGGCCTCCGAGCACGAAAGGGCAATTGGGTACTTCAACGCATGTGAAGCACTTTCACAACCACACACGCACATCCTCTTTTTAAATTCCATTATATTTGATCAAGAATTATCTGGATGCAATGCGATGTGCGAGTTCTCAAGTACTCTCATTGAACCCAAAGCACAGTCTAATTTTATAAGTAATCGATACACAAAATTGGGGAAGTAATCTCCATCATCACAAATCACAATTCATTCTGCATATATTTTTCATGAGGAATATCAAATGACATCTCAACATAAAACACGAATTAGTTCAACCCTTTTTTGATTGAAACCCCTTCTAACCCTTTATACACATTAATGTTTCTATAACATGATTTGCCCTTACAACAACTCTATAATTCACATTTCAACCCCAAGTCAAATAATTAGCCCAATTTCATGTTTTTAAAATCAATTGGGCAAAACCTCTCTTTATTGAATAAATTTCAAAACTAGGGTTTCAATAAAAATTGGGCATTTTCCTCATTTCTTTGTTAAATCCTCAAGTCACCCCTCATAATTCATCAATGTACTCGAAACATTCAAAACATTTTAAGGATATGAGTGAAAACCCTCATTTGTACCAAAACAATTTACCATTGAAGATTTCTGACTCAAAATTGACTAAAAACCCCAAAATAAAACAAAATCACATCAAAACATAAATATTTATAGTTAAGAAAACCTCCTACCTCAAGGATGAAAGCTAACAAGGAAGACCCAAACAAGAACTCCAACCAATTCACAATCCAATCGGTAAAGAAAATGATCTTCAATCCTCCTTCACTAATCTTGCATGATCTAAGGTGGATCTTTGGTGTAATGAGATGAAATCAAAGGTTTTGTAGCTAGGGCTTTTGGACAAGAAGAGAGGAGCGACAGAAAAGAGAGAAAAGTGAGAGAAAATGAGCAAAAAGTGGGTTTTAAACTTGGTGATCCCGAACAGACCGCTCGAGCGCAAGAAGTGCCGCTCGAGCAACCAGAAACAAAAGATATTACCGCTCAAGCACAGAAATCGACACTCGAGCGAAGAAGACCAACTCCTAGACGTTTTGTAGAGCTACAGTGAAAATACTTCACCACTCGAGCGGTCCCGCCTACAAAACACCCAACTGCTGGGAACCACGATTTTAAAACAATTTACAAAAAGAATAAAAACTCATTCTTTTTATGTGATTTTCCCTTTTTCAGTAAACAAGTTTTTGAAAATGTGTTTTTTAGTATTTATTTTTTCAAACTAATTTCTAATTTTTGAAAAAAAAAAAGGAAGTTAGAACACAAATTCTAAAAACTTAACCAAACAGAATATATATATATATATATATTCGAAGCATGTATTTATTTCATTTTATTTTTTGTTTTGTTTTGTGTATCATGGTGCTACAACCCTAAGACATATTCTAAGGAGAAAAAAGAAAAAGAAATGCATACCTATTTTCTATACTTGTCTCTATATAGTAATAACAAATCAATAACCTAATTAATTGGAACACTACTTTTTCCTTAAAAGACTTCACTTTGAGGTGGGTTATCATGTAAGCAGTTGGTAAATTTTCAGGTAAATTTGGGAGGGTCACTAGTCTTATTTTTTTTAGTACTCCTTCTGTCCTAAAATATTAGTCTCTTATCGTATTTTTTATTATCCCAAAACATTAGTCCCTTCTCAAAAATCAAGAACTAAAATAATTTGAATTTCTCATTTCACCCTTCTTTTAAATTCATTAACATTATTATACAACAAAAAAAAGAAGTATAATTATGATAATCGAATATTCCCCCAAAAAAATTATTATTTTAATTTTAAATCAGATGGTAGTTTTAGAAAGTTAATATTTTTGAAGTATAATAATTGTACCATGAAAAAAAAAAAGTTAGATTCCCTAAACTGGATCAATATTTTGGGACATAGGGATTAAAAGTTTTGATTCTAATTCTTAAAAATAGCAAATTATACGTTAAACTCTGTTTGATTAGAAACAAAATTTAATAAAATTTTTTTTAAAGAAAATAAAGTGAAAGAACAGAAATAAAAAATAAAATATATTTTCTTGCAAGCATTTGATTTAAATGAAAATTTTGTAAGAAAAAAATTTTAAAATTTAAAAGTTTAGTTATAAACAACTCACGCATTCAATTTTTATTGTATTTTCTTGTGTTTTGTGCAAGAAACTACAAATTAATTACAATGCTAGTATTGGATTGTACAATAAAATTAGTTTTCTTCTACTTTACAACACTTTCAAACTAAACAAACTTATAAAACTTCATTTTTTTTTCTCCTTCCCTCACTTTCTACATACTTCATCCTAAACAAAATGATCCTTATAGTTTTGATAAGTAATTTTATAGTTATGATTTTAATTTGGATGTCAATCAGACCATATATATATAATATTTGTTATTTAACGTAAGTACTCAAGTATTTTATTAATACCTCATATATATTCACAAGTTGTTAACTCTTTACTTTCAGTGTACTATTTTATAATTGTAAAACTATTCAAAACAATTATTTAAATAATTCTTATCTGTAAAATGATGGAATATTATTTGATGTTTGAGTATATTTTGATCAAATTGTAAATGATGACAAGATTTATAAAAATTGTGATTTTGAACTGAACAGGAATGTATTTTCATGCTTCAATTTGTTTTGGTTATAAGATCTTTATTATTCAATTTGGTTATGAATTTATATATAATCGAAATAGTGGTTTGTACCTGATTTACTTCAAAATCTAACCAAACCAAAATTTTCACCCCTAGTTGCAATCAGTTGTGCATAGTCATTTTCTTCTAAATTACATTAATCTACTTTGACATTTGAACAGTTGATGACGCCAGAAAAGTTGTCAAAATCAAAAAAGTCATCAGAAAATTGGTCAGAAAAGTTATTGGCGGTGGCGACTGGCGGCCACAAGTAGTGATCAGCGACAATAGGTGGTGGTGGTGAGGTGAAGAAATGTGTGATATATAACAGATAGATTGTTGAATGAAATATGTATCACATTTCAACAGATAGATTGTTGAATGAAATATGTATCACATTTCAACAGATAGTTAGTTTGGTCAATTTTAATAGATAGACAAATAATTGTCCTTTTGGATAAATTGTGTCATTTTGGCCTAAAGATATAGAGTTTGGTTTTAATACCTCAAAAGATTCCAAAATGGACTTATGACCTAAGTGCCCTAAAAAGAATGACACATTTAATAAAAGTTTAATAAGACAATAGTACACACATTATAATTGTAACGCTGCAAAGAAATTAACCCAACAAGACTCATATCTTCGATTTTTAAAAATATACGAATATAGAGCCTTATCATTAGCATCATCAATATCTAACATTTGTATTCATTAAATTCTAGAGATTACAAAAAAAAAAAAGAAAATACTCCACATGCGATTATACATTCAACATTCCTAAAATATGAATCTATAGCATGTGGCACAATAAGTCAAGTGCCATTCAATGCCATCAAGGGCTACAAATTTCAATGCTTAAACCCGGTTACACAAAAATAGTTTTTTGAACCCATATATGTAGAGCCCTTGGCTTGTCAAAATAATTATAACATAAGAAAAGAGTCTTGTGCTCTCAAAATGCATTCCACGCCTTTAACTCGGTGGGGTTACCACATTCTTTATTGTACAAAATTGCATAAAGTGAGCACAAAGTCCAGTAGGAAGATTTTAACAAAGTATATACATTTTATATAGTCTCTTGAGATAAATGCATATGTCATGTCATACTCAAAACATATATCACTATCTTTTGAAAATCTTGTGCTCAATACAATTTGAAAACACAATAATTCAGTAACTTCAATGTAGTTCAAGGGGTGGTAAATATGACTCAGGTAATTTATAGGTTGGTGTCTGCAAGTAGGTATAACAAGCATTACCAATCTCCACTTTACCAGTTGCTAACCGAAAGGCACGTAGTACCTCATCCGCACGTGTTGTCGGTCTTTCACCACGGATACTCAGGCTAACTTAACCAATACCAGCTATACCCTATATCTGGACTTACTAATGTATTTACCTCAAAACAAATCAAAATGATCTTGTTTCACAAAACAATTCCGTTTTCAAAGCAATAATTTTCCAATGCAAGATTCAAAATCAATTACAACAATGATTAAATGGAATGGCAATGCAAGACTTAACAATGCATTAATATAGTTTCATTTTCAATTTCCACCACACAATCTCCTATTGTGATCAACTTCCACATCTCTTATCAATGTAACATCATAATACATTTTCCAAGATATAATATAACAATATCAGTAATACATTTTCCATATATTAATAATCATCATTCTTAAAATTTGGTCTTTCCAAGACAAACAACAATAAGCTATTCCTCAAGCTTCCCAAATCCACAATTCTTATTTTTTTCTCAAGAAATTTCATCATTTGATAAAATTATAGAAATTTCCTCCATCATTTACTCACAAAACAATTTAACAAGCATAAATTTCACACTATCACAACTTTTTTCCAAAATCTCCAAATTCTAGGGTTTCCACCTAAACTAGGTTTTTGCTCCATTTTTGAAAAGATTTTTCCAAAACAACATCCACACCGTAAAACATAGCTCATACTTTCAAAGGATTTGAAAAAAAAAATAGAGAGAAAATCAACTTTTAATAACATCTAAGGTTCGTCAACCCAAAATCATGATCCAAGCATGTATGAAATACTTCAAACAAGCATAGACTTGCAAAAACATATATATAATTCAAAGATTATCTCTACCTCAAGCTTGGAAGAGGAAGGAGATGAAAACCCTAGAACTCAACGACGATGAAAACTCGATTCAATCGGTCTAAACGTAGCCTTCGTCGCCCTCTTTGATTTGGTGTAAAAAGCCCTCACAAATTTTTGAAGATTTGAGCTAAATCTTAGGGAGAAGTTTGGATTTGAGTGTGTTTGTAGAGAGAAAGAAGAGAAAAGATGAGTATAGAGAGAGAGAGAGAGAGAGAGAGAGAGAGAAGTGAAAAAGTGCCCAAAACATGTTTTTGACATCAATTTTGAGGAAAAGAGCTCGAAATTTGAGGCAGAATACCAATCCACACGAATGGATTTTGATGCCTCCATGAGCGGATTGCTCCAGAGAAATCCCATAATTTTCATAAAAAATCTACTCGAGTGGAACCCAAATTTGCACGAGTGATTTTGCCCATAAATTTCCCAGCACACTCTATGGGATTTTGCTCGAGCGGTTGCCCAATCCACAGGAGTGGTTTTGCCCAGAAAACCCAGAATTTGATTTCACATCCCAAAACAAGTTCCAATGCTCAAAACTCAAAATTTTTAACCCAAAAAAAGTTAAGAGATGTTAAGTAAGAGTAGAAAAGAAATCTCAATGACCCAAAACGATAAACAAAACACCGAAAGTAATGTGCACTATCTTACTACTTAATACTAGTCAAGTCCAAGACCCGAGACATCACAATAATAATGTCACATTGTCACAATTTGAGAATGATATATTTGCCAAAAGTTTAATAAGACGACAATGCACTATTATCTCATTGTCACATTTTAAAAATGACATATTTGACAAAAATTTAATAAAACAATAGTGCACACATTAGAATGATATGTCATTAAGAATGACACACATTTGGTAAAAGTTTAATAAGATAATAGTACACAAATAAAATATATCCACATTTGGATTTTCCAAAAAATACAATGAAGTGACCTCACGGTGTGCTTTTTCAATTTCAATGGGATTTAATTGTCTACCATAAAATTCATGGAACTTTTGAATATATATATATATTTTTGAGATAGGACTTCTGATAAGCTTCTCAAAAACACAAATATTATTAATTTTTTTTATGGGTACCTAAAACCTCTCTAGCTTTGTACTCCAAATGAGTGTGCCGAATTTTAAAGTGATCGTGATCCTCTCCATTTTAAAATTGTAATGAAAAATTTTCATTGTATTATTTAAGGATTTGCAATGATTTTTTATAAATATATGTAACAAGCCCGCGGAAGGGGACCCCACTGCTACAGTTCGGACTCGCGATTTTTGTTGTCGCGGTTCTTAATCTGAACCAAAGAGTCCAAATCTGGCAAATCGTTTTGAGAAACAGATTTTTGAAAAAAGTAGTGCCACACATGGACTGCTTTACCAGATACAGAGTCGCCACCTAAATGTTTTTTAAATGGGAAATTTAGGAAACCCTGACTCGGTGCCGAAGGCCACATGTCCGTCATCACCGGAGTTGTCTCGGCTACGGGAGCTTGGGTACGATCGGGGAAGGTCAGCTATGAGCACCCCCTTTCGCCCGGTCCGAAGACCGGCCTCTACTAACCATGATATCGATTTTGAAAACGTTATGTGTTCTTATTCCAATTATTAGCCTAGAATTACTATGTTTATGCGCGCAGCAAACAAGTATAGACTAGATTGCCTAATTTGAAAAGAAAACATTGCATATCCTTTGTTTTGAAAATGCTTTAAATTTTGCTACTCGCAAGTAGGCTAAAACACGGATTTCAATGAGTTTTTTCCAACTCAAACAATCCAACCTTCACCACAGGCATTTCAAACAGTTTATCATATAAGCATTTAGCCGCAGGGCAAACATACTGTCATGGCAACACTTACACGCATGCAGGATGCTAAAGCATAAATACTTACATCGTACTCCGTGCCAAAACAGTAAACTAGTTAGCAAACATGCATGTCCTAGTTCATGTTAAAAATGGCTAATGCATCACATGCAAAAAATGCAATCTAGGCAGGCTCGGCTAACCTAAGCATGGCATATGAAATGCGATAACTATCACATAGTCAATTTTGAATTGAGATACGAATTCAGTTAGCGTGATGTACCGAGCCTAATGCATGCAATACAAATGCATGGATGCACACATGCATAGCATAAGGTATGCCAAATTAAACGTGCCCTAATCTACCATCGTAAGCAGGTAAATAAAAGGGAAGAAAGACGTGAGGTTGGAAGACATACACACACTCACGCACACTTATTACAGATTTGCCCTCGCTCGAGCGGACAGGACCAAATAAATATTACAAATTAATTAACTACGCAAGCTAATTAATAATTACAAATTAATTAATTTAATTAACAAATTAAATTAAGCTAAGAAAACAGATAAACCACCTCGGGAAACCGCGCCGCCATGCATAGGCTGCCTCTGTTTCCTTCCTTCACTCCTCTGGAGGCTGCAAAACCTCAGGACTGCATCCCTGGACACTGGGAAGTGCCACCGGCTGAGTGGAATTACCACCGGCAGTGGTGTGTGGCCATCGGCACAAAATGAAGCTGTCGGCAGAGGAATTGTCGCCGATCGGCACATTACACTGCCGTCGGCAGAGTGTTCCTGCAGAATCTGCAAATGACAGCAACAGAGGGCAAGGCAAAGCATGGCAGCACAATTCAAGGCATATATGCACCCAACCATGTCCCTTATCATGATAATGACTCAAAGGGGCATGTGCCTCGATTCTCGGACCACCCAATCACGCATTTTCCATGCATGATGGCCCAAAGAACCAAGTATGCAACTTTGATTTCAAATGGAAATGCAAACCAAATCAAAACCAAAGTCCTAATCCCTATCACCAAATCAAGGGGCAAGAGATGCATGCAAAATGCAATGCAACCTCAGCATACAAGCTAAGATGCAACATGGCATGGCAATAACTTATGCAAGCATACAAGCATACATATGAAATGCAAATGGGTGCAAAGATGGACTTAAACATGAATTAGGAACTCTAAATAGGCCTAAAACAGTAGCCATAATGCTCAAAGATGGAGGCTAAAACACACATGCACACATACACATGTTATGGTCCAAACCTTAGCAACAAATTGAACAACCCTCAAACACATTTGAAAGGGGGGAAATCATGGACTAATAGCATGCAACATAAGCTCTAAAAATGCATTGTTAGGATGGTGCCAAACCAAGCAACAAAATAAGCTAACATTTCACATGCAAAATGGTCCAAATGTTCAAAGCAAGCCAATGAGGCATTGAACTACACTGAGTAAGACCAAACATGGCAGGGACTAAATGACTAAAAACAGAGTTTTAGCACATTAATACAAGGCCTAAGGACCACTTAGATGGCATCTAAATGATTCAAAAACAAAGGCATGCATAAACACCAAACATGGAGCATGAGATGACAACCTTACAAGGCATTAAAGGGACATCAAATGCGAGCTCTCAAGCATACAATAAGGTCTGAAATGACATGGTGATGGTCCCAAATCACCAAAACACATGCAAGATAGCATTGCCATACATTCACAATACTCAAGGCCAACAAGCCTAAATACAAAGGAGCTATATGATGCATGCCAAATTCGACCCAAACAACTAGGACAGACCTAGAACATGGCAAAACATGCACAAAATCTTCACAAGACTAAACCTAAAACATGCTCCAACAAAGGCTAACAACCTAAGACATGTTAAGCGCATAACAAGACATTACAATTGGCAACTATGCTAAGCATGCATGGAGTACCAAAAAACCAACTTAAAATCATGTTATATTTATGGATAGTATAAGCCATGAAAAAACAGCCTAAATATGCTCAACACACACCTCAAGCATAATGCTCTCTCAAGAGCCAAAACATGCCCTTTTCAAGGGCAACAAGGAGAGGGGTGGCCCTCTCCTTTCTTGGGACTTCAAGCATCACCTTCACCACTGAGAATCCCTCAAGATTTCAGTTGGTGAGAGACCCCAACACCAAAATCCCGGGAGCTAGCACAAAATGGCTCAAAATGAGGCCTTTCAAGGCCTTAAGGGGGTCAACCCACCCTCAAACAACAAAACACTCTTAATAAAAATAAAGAGGGCTAAAAAATAGAACTTTTTTGTGTTATACAATAAGCACAAAAACAGCTCTAAGATAGGTAGAAAATCAATGCAAAAATGGGGAATATAAAGTCAAAATTGTTACCCTTGAATACTTTCTTCACAAATGGTGGACCAGCTGGTTCTTCAAGCTCAAAACCACTCAAGAACACCAAGAACAACCCTTTAGAACCTCAGTAGCTAAAGGAAGTTGAAACACTATGTGTTTGTGTGCAATAGTAAGACACAAACACACTAAAACACACACAAGAGGGAAAAAGAGGGAGATAAGGTGTAACAAACCCTAACCCTAGGTCTCAAACCCTAATAATGGCTGTCTAAGCTCTCCAAATATCCTAAAAATGTCTCTCCTCTTGCCAAGAGCTCTCTCTCTCTCTATATGGCACTTCTTGTCTTGTAAAGCTTACAAGACAAGCCTCATAAGAGGGAGATCCCTCCATACACGTGTATGGAGGGGAGAAAAAGCAAGACAGCTGTCTTAAAATATCTGCTAAAGCAGATGCACAATAATCGGCCGGCCAAAAATGCCATCTTGGCCAAAAAGAGTGTCGGCCGGTACTAAAAAGTGCTGACCGGCAACAAATAGTGCCGGCCGGCAATATACATTGCCGGTGGCAACAAAAACCAGCCGGTGGCCTCTAGCCATTGCCGGTGATGGGTGGGGATGGTCCACAAGCCCTACCCTGCCCTTCCAAGGCAAAACACAAGTGTTTGGTGCAAAACCAGACATTAAACGGTCGAGTTCGGAGATCCTGAGGCAAGGCACGCGAGCCGAGGCCTCCGGGAACTCCAAACGAACACAAACATGGATAATCACCGAGTGTTCAAACGGTGACGTCCAAGTCTTGAGGACGGTCAAAAATGAGGTGTCTACAATAGAAAATATTAATAAATTTTTATGATTAATTTACAATTCTTAAATGATATAATGGATATTCTCTATTATAACCATGAAACGGAGAGGATATCAATCCCAAAATTATAGCAAACAATAGATATATCTAAATGTTATATAAATTTATTAATATATTATGTAATAATAAAATTTTAGTATTTAAAATGAAATTCAATTATATGATAGGTATCACATTAATAAGTAATAAATATGTATTAATTTGTATATCAACTCATTGCAACTTATGGAAGATTACCTGTCCCATGTTTATGAGGCACATTGTTTATTATCCAATCCAATGAGATGTTAATTTTCTTCATGGAAGAGAAGGTCTAGCATGAAAGATAAAAGCCAGCTAGGTTGCCAAGAATGACTTGCATAGAAACCACACAAGTAGTGCTCTCTCTCTCTCTCACTCTCTCTCTCTCTATATATATATATAGCAGTGCCTTGTATCCAGTCCAATAACTCTAGTCTAGTTATTGGACTGGATGCGTTGTTCGAGTTCATGGAGCCTATTATTAATCCCATTTTGATCAAAGCAATTCATTTTTTAGGTCATTTTATATAGATTATACGCTCAAAGAGGAAGGTCGATATGATATTGTAGCCATATAATTTGATCTCATTTGTCTTTAAAAATGAATGATAGAAATTATTTTGAAAATAGATCGTACATTTTTTCGGTGACAAATTTGATAAAATTATGTATTTATGTATATCGGATTAACTTAATCTTTTGTGTATGCAATCTACATAAAGCGACCTAAAAAATAAACAACTTGAATGACCAAATAGGACCTGTGATGAGTTCCATGAACCCAAACATCGCCCCAAACATTTCCATCCAGTTCAATAACTAGATTGAAGACAAGCCAAATGTATATATATATATGTATTGTGGGAGCCTGAAATAGGTTTGTCTCACATCGGTCTGAGAGGCATCCACAATCCACTTTATAAGTTGACTAACTCCTTCTAACTAACATGAGGCCTTTTCTAAAGAAGAACAAAACCGTGAGGCTCCGGCCAAAACGGACAACATATCAAGTCTTGTTAATGAAAACCCTTGGATGGATTAGGCAAGCCATCCTTGGCTACCAACAAAGACTTTTTATCCTCATACAAGACCTCTCTTCCTCACCACCACTCTTTGTACTCTTCATTGCACTACACCAATTATCAGTTACAACATCCCTATATATAGGCAATAAGTATGAAGAGATTAGATTCCTTTTTCCACATACACTTATCAACCTTTTCACATTTACAGCATTATTTTAACATTTGTAATTTGTCTTTGGTTATTTCTTCCACACAAGATTTTTCAGTTATCATCAAACCCTGTAAGGGAATATATTCATGCATTGAATTGTTTCCATTAGCATATTTATTGATGAACTTGCACTGAATCATTTGTCTGGCTTTTCAAGTAGGAATATGGTCAGAGCTCAATCATTAGGCTGCCCTGTGCATAACTTAAGGTTCCTATTACTATTATTATTATTATTATTTTCAATTCTTATTATTAAATGCTCTAAATTTTCTAAGATTCAATAAAGATTTCATTTTAATATTTAGGTTAAGATCTCTTAGAACCTTGGACAGGTACTTAGGCACCGTTTGGGAAGGTGGGTTGGAGGCTTTTTTGGCTATTTTAGCCACAAAAAACAAAATAGGCTATTTTAGCCATAACAAACAAAACATCACATCCAACCCATAATCATTACGTTCTTCTCTCACAAAAAAACTCAAAAAAGTCAAAAAGTCAAAAAGCCCTTCCCAAACCAAGCTTTTAAGCCCAGGCTAAAATAGCCAAAAAAGCCAAAAAGCCAAAAAGTCAACCCACTTCCCAAACGGAGGCTAAATATGGGTGGTAAGTAGCGATATCTGCCTTGAGAACTTTTGATCCACACGAACCTAACCATTTCCCACCAATAAATATCAAATATAAGTCAAACAAGGAGAGTTCTCTCATTGTGATAGTGAAAACTACGTTGCTCGGTTTAGAGACAAAGATTGTTTACCTAATTTTATTTATGGCTTTTTTATTGACCATGACGCTATTATGATTTCAAATAGTGGTATTAGACGATGTATTAGTGTTGATCATGACATAATAGTATCAAGAATTTCTTGATCAATACATATAAAAAATTGCATGTCACAATCGTGAATTTTTTTATTTAATTTTTTTTATCGACAAGTTTTTTTTTTAAAAAAATAATTAACCACAAAAACAAATAGTTTTATAGCTTTTTATAGATAACAAATCAACGTTATTAGTTGTGAACTGGCTGATATAGTAGTGAAGCGACTATGAATTGATACCTGTCGGATATTGAAGAATTTTTTGTTCTTCAATATTTGAAGTTATATCAGTTAAAATCGACCAAAATTCAATTTTTGGTACAAATGAATTGACCGAAATATTATATTTAAATACTTTGAGCATTAGGGGATAAGTGATTAAAAAAACACATTTTGTAATAAAATAAAATAAATTAGTCAGTCATTGAACTACTTTCACCATTTTTTTAATTTATTCTCAATATGGGATTCTGCAATTTTTTATAAAATTTGTTAAAATCTCTTGTGAATCACCATTTAAACCAAACTGACAAAATAGAACCCTAACATATGATTTATTTTAGTTCCTCAACTTACAAAATTGAAATGCTAGGTTCAGTGCAGTGCTATATTTTTCCTCAGCTTGACGGAACCTAACCGGTTACACCCTTACACAATATTTATTCATTTAGCACATTACAACAATAAGAGTTTAGTGACCAAACCTTTTTGTTCATAAAAGTAAAAAAATTGTTGTAAAAAAATATTTGAGAATCAATTTCTGTCGTCACAAGGATAATTAAAAAAACAAAATTAGTGACAAAATTTTAAAAATGTCACTAAAGATGTAACAATGATTTTTTTGGAAACAAAAATATTTAGTTCCTAAAAAATAATTTTATTCCAAAATTTTATTTCTAAAATCTAAAGTTTTGTAGTGCCACGAGCTTTGACATTCTCTATACTATAAGTGGGAGGTTATCACTTCAACATGGAAGAAGAACCAAAGAAAAAGCTTTAGATTTTATGAATAAATTCAAGAATTGGAAGATATGATCTTCAAAACCTCAAAGAGATGGATTGAGTTGAGACACATCTTCTAGTTAACTTTATGAGCTCATTATATTCCAGTGCTACTATCATCTAAAGTTGATGTATGCCCCCCTTGATGACTCTGAGCTTTTTTTTGACTTTGTTCTATTTTGAATTCATGTATTCAACTCTCTTCTGTGAAAATCTTCTGTGGGAAACTTGTTGCTCTGCAACTTTTCTGCTTATTATTCCAAACTTCTTCAGTTAAAAAGTAACCAAACAAGGCCTTACATTCTGTTGCATCTATTTTTTATCCTTTTGAATGGCAAGTGTACTTTGCATATTAGAAAGGGTATGAGTGGGTGAACAGTGCTTGACCACCTCACCATCCCTTTTATTTCTTTTTTGTTGAGAATGTTGGTTTCAATGTATAAGATTTATCTCAAAAATATTTTAGGTATTTTTCATTATTTGGTCGAATATAAAGCAGGTCAAATAATCTATCAGTAAAAATTTCGTAAATCAATTTTTGTGAAGTTCACTCTTAGTGACGACTCATTTTAGCACATTTGACATTTTCAAATAGGTATCATACTGCAATAATTGTTTGATAGCCTATTGAATTAGAGTTATGCTTCTAGACAATAGAAATTTGTGTTTCATGTGTCAATCAAACGTCGGAAAATAATTTTTTTTTTCTTTTTGCAAAATCAGTTTACATGAAGAAAAAAAAAAATTCTGTTAAAAAGTTTGTTTATTAACTGAAAGTAAATCTACAAAGAAGGTTAATTTTTTTTTAAAAAAAAAAAAATTGATTGGCACACTATTTATTTTCTACTTTTTTCATGGTTTTTTTTAAAGTGAGTAAAGTTTTTTTTTTTTTTTTTTTTTTTTTTCCCGGAAAAAAAAATTTGATAAATGAATAAATTCTTTTTTAGCAAAATGAACATATTTAGACGTTAAGGTATTTTTTTTAGTCACAATCAGATGAAACATAATGGCAAATTCTGCTCTAACTTAAATTAAGGTATTTGGTTCAGTGGTTGTATAGTATCACTTTGTGATATGAGGTTGTAGACATCACATGTGATGAATTCCTTCGTAATAACAATGTTCATTCTTCAAAATATTACTTATGCACCTCAAATATATTTTAAACATTTCTAAGATGAATACATAATGTATATTACAATATTTTATAATCGTTTTGCACTTTTTATAATATAATTATTACATGAATAATATTTTAACGTTTAAGTAATAAATTATTTAACCTTTTAATATAATTAATGTTATGTTACATATTTTTCATTATCTTCTAATAAATTATTCATATATATGATATATAATAAACTTGTAAGAATATAAAATTTTTAATATGTTTCAAGCTTGTTGTGTCTTGAATTTTTTTTAAAATTAACATATTACCATATTCGTATCATATCCGTATCGCGTCACGTATTTTTGTCTATGCTACTTACAAAATCACCCTTCTGAAAACCGTTATGCTTTATGTTATTAATTAGTGAGCCTATTTTGGGGACAATTTTAGTGATCTAAACTGTTTATTTTGTAGGACTCATTAAATAAAATATTCATATAAAAAATTAAGATAATCAGACATCAATAACTATATATTTGAATCACATTTGCTTTTTAAAAAAATTGATGACAAATGTAATTTAAAAAATAACCATCCATTTTTTGTAGAATAAATTTGATTCAAACATATAGCTACCGATATTCAATCATTTTGATTTTTTTCATGAATATTCTACTCAACGAACCTTCAAAGTGAACAGTTTTGATCACTGAGGTTGGTACCCAAAATGGACCCACGAAGACTAAACGCTCTCTCAAGTTGAAATGGTTCACTTGAGAGAAGCCAAACTCATTCCTTAGGTTCTTCTATGGAATGATCATTCCCTCATAATGGTGAGTAATAATTCTATTTGAAAAATAATTTCTATTATTTTTTTAGTCAATCAAACATTGGAATGAATATTTTGATAGAATGATCATTTCATAGAGCGTTTCTGGTTTAAACCCAACTTGTTTGACTTTTGGATTCAACTCTCTTCTCCTTATATAGTTGCTCTTGCCTTGTTTTCCACCATTTCTCCTTGAATTGGGCTATTGGGTTGTATTGGTTGCATTTGGAACAGGTTGACAGCTTGGTTTTCAAACTTTTGTTGCTCAGAATTTTGCTCTTACGCTCGAGCGTCACTTCTTGCGCTCGAGCCGTCTTTGTGAACTCTCAATACTTTTGCAGGTCTGCAAAAGTATTGGGAAGTGTTATTCAACGCTCGAGCGAAACTTCTTGCGCTTGAGCGGTCTTGGCTCAAGCGGCCCTTATTGCGCTCGAACGGTGGTCTTCTGTCTGTAAAAATACTGAGAGTTTATATTTCACGTTCGAGTGTCAATTTCTTGCGCTCGAACAGTCACATCTTTTATGTCTTATGCTCGAGCATCACTTCATGTGCTCGAGCGAACTATGAGTATATCAGTTCGTAAAAGTCACTTTTTAAATGACTTTTTCATTTCACTCTCTCTCTAAACTTTCTAAATACCCTAGATCCGCTCGTTTTCTAAAACTCACATTCTCTCTTCTAATACACCTAGATCCATTGATTTCTCTGCCCTACTCCCTTTGAGAAGAAGGTAAAGCTCACTTAGAGCTTTATTTTTATCTGAACAAAGTTAGATTTCGGTGGTATTGAAGTCTCTTCTCTCTCTCTCTCTCTCTCTCTCTCTCTCTCACACACACACTCATCTTATAAGCTTGAGGTAGGGATTCTCCACACTTTTGTATAAGTTTTACCTTAGCTATTTGCTATTTCAACGGATTATAGTGGTTTGGGTTGTTTTGGTGAAACCTAGGGTTTGAAATCAAAATGATAAAAAAGGGTATTCAAATGGTCTCTTGGAAAAGCTTGTGGGTATGAAATTAGGATTGATATATGTTGAAATGAGGTATTTCCCACATTGAAATTGAATTTCAAAGAAGAAGTGGTTTTTGCCTAAAAATGTGAATGTTTGATATTGTAAAGAGAAAATAAAATTGATATGGAAATTGTGAAATTAAACTAATGATAATGATGAGAGTGGAGTTGGATATGTAATATCACTCCCATTTTGAGATTGTGGGAAATGGTATCTTTAATGAAAATTATTTATCTGTTTAGAGATATCAGTTTTGGGCAATCAGTGGAGGATAGCTATTAGTGTTGTAGAAATTGCATGAGAATTAGGTGAACTAAAACTAATTTCTCATCCATGTACATTGAACATTGTTGTTTATTTACTACATTGAAAATGTATATGATATTGAGAAAAATGTTTGAATGTTGAAAAGAGGTGTGTATCACCAAATCAAGTTGGTCTATGTGTCCAAGGTGAAAATATCAAAAAAACCCCGTGTACATAGGTGCTGGTTCCCGTGGACAAAATATTCGTAAAATGGCAATATTAACACCTGTATGGGCTACGTTTACATGGGTGCCATTTGACGGTTTCCTGCGGACAAAATATCCATGAAAGGTTGTACTAGTTTGAGATTTCCCCATGTTTTCTATTGTAAAGGGCATGATTTTGAAAATTATGATATAAACTTGGCATGACATGGTTTTTGGAAAGAAATGTGACATATTTTGGCATGGGCATTACATATGTATAAAACCTTATGGCTTTATTAAGATTTATACATTGTGTTGTATCATTTATATTGGGCTTTGGCTCACCCTATATGGGAAAAACATTTTCAGGTGCTGGTGATATGTCTCCACTAAGGACTTAGCTTGGGAGGACTATGGAGCTGAAGGCCCAGTGTTATATTTTTGTAGTTAATTTTGTACAAGCCTGGAGCTTTATCTGTATCGATCTTAAGACTCACTTTTGATGTATCCAACCATTGATTTGGAAAGATGTAAGCCTTTAAGGCATATAATTATCTGTTTAGCTTTCATTTCTTTTCACTATCTTGTAACACATGCTGTAGATTCAGGATGTATTGTTTATGAATGTATATTGCATCGGGCACCTTTTGTATATCAAACTCTGAATAATGAAAGCTTATCAATTCAATTATTTTGCTATTTATTAGTTGTTATGAGATGGGTATAATGTAATTATTTCGGGGTGTTACAACTTGGTATCAGATTGCACCGGGTTTGAATACTTTGGGTATGTGGGAAGTGGTTCTTACCATAATGGGTTTATCTCGCTTGATAGAGATGTTTGTATGTTTGTAATGCTATGTGATAACATTTTTATGTGATTATATGAGTATGAGATTTAATTCCTAAGATATTAAATGGGTCTACAGGTTTCTAGAAGTCCTATTAGAAAAGCACTTGATCACTGATGTTTCTAATTGGAACTTTGGCAATGCCGCGGGACGACCATTATCTAGGAAGGAAATTCGTATGTGTTTCTATGATTATGTGCTCATGTGGAGTGAATTACTGTTGTCCACCACATTAGGACACGAGTGAGTTAGCTTTGACACATTTGTAAATGTGCTAATATCTTTTGTTACCTTCATTAAGATGTCAGGATGTGGTCGCGGTAGTAGGCATGGTAGGCCTAGACAATAGGAGGTGCCGATACCAGATAATATTCCGGCACAAGTGGAGGGAGTTGGTCAGGCCAATGTAGTCGAACCAACAGGTCAGTAGGCCATGGACGCCTTAGCCCGTGAGATGGCTGGAGCATTGCGGGAATCCATGGACATTCTCAAAGTTGAGAATCAAGCCCAGGCCCATGTTGCTAAGATAGGGCCGTCTTTTCTGAAGCGAAAGTTTTTCCAGTCGAATTCGGACGAGTTTTTAGGTGATCCTAAGGAGCCACTAAAGGCGGATGAATGGCTAGTGCAGATAGTGAAGATGTTTGAGATGCTTGGCATCGAGGACGACGGACTGAGAGTGAACATGGCATCCTTCCAGCAGAAGGGAAATATGGGTCAATGGTGGAAGTATGTGCGTGGGCGCATTGGAGTGACTTAGGAGGCTTTTGTCAATGCCTTCCAAGACAAGTTCTTACCTCTCACGGTTAGAGAGAAGTTAAGGGAACAGTTCTTATAGCTTAAGCAGCTCAACATGCCTATCGCCAAGTTTGAGGCAACCTTTACCAGCCTCTCTAGGTTTGGACCAGAGTTAGCTACGATAGAGGAGCGCCATTGTGTGGAGTTCGAGAATAGGTTAAGGATCGGGTTTCTTTCCAAGGTAGTCGGTTCAATGACTAGAGATTACAGGTGACTTGTAAAGTCGGTGGCTCATCTTAAGACCGTGATGCAAATGGAGAAGAAGCGGATGGGGGGCTCTAAGAGGTGTCAAGATGTTCAGGGGATAGTAAAAGGCAGAGGGGTTCTAACCCACAATAGTCCTAGGAAGCTCAGTTGAGGTCCACTGTTCTAGTACCAAGTTTGGGTTCTGGGAGAGGTGGTCAGAGAGATTTCACTTGTTTTAAATGTGGCCAGTTAGGCCACAAGTCTCTAACTTGACTACAGAGGAGATGAGGGCAGCAGTCTACATTATTTTCGACTTGTTCTCAGAGCCAGAGTTAGGGGAGAGGGCATCCGCCTACTTGTTATCAATGTGGGCAGGCAGGGCACTTGAAAATGTTTTTCCCTCAGTTGGATGGCACACCTAGTGCGTCTGGTTCAAAGCAGACACAGAGCCACCAGCCTGCACAGTCAGTACAGGCCTCGAGGACCAATTAGGGAGCCTCTTTGGCTCAGTCAGTACACTAGATGTATGCTCCAAGGGGTGAGCAAGTGGAGTAGAGACCTTTAAGACATGTGTATGCTGTTACCACACCAGACTTAGTGTCAGTACCTTTAGTTGTGAGAGGTACTTTCTTGTTATGTAATTTTATTGTCAATGTGTTAATTGATATGGGTGCATCACATTCATTCATCTCGTCTGCATTTGCATCGACATTGGGGTTAGAGTTGGCTCGATTAGAATCTCCACTCAGTGTAGAGTCACCTATTGGTGGTGAGATTGTTTTGGAATAAGGGTGTCGGGGTTGTGAGATAGAGGTTGCCGGTGGCCGACTTCCTTTTGCTTTTGTAGCGATTGACATGTCGAGTTTTGATGCTATTTTGGGTATGGACTGGTTGTCATCGTATTGGGCTGTCATAGATTGTTACCGTCAGAGGGTTACTGTATGTACCTTAAGCGGTGACTATTTTTATTTCATGGGGGACAGAGTCGATAGAGCTCTATCACTAGTGTATGATTTGTGGTCGGAGTGAGCTTAGTTGACTTCTTGCAACCTTCTTAGATAGTGAGTGTGACGAAACCCAGGTTGATTTGCCAAGGGTAGTTTGTGAATACCTGGACATTTTTCCTGAGGATCTCACTAATCTACCACCTCACTGTCAGATTGACTTATCAATTGATTTAGAGCCTGGCACGGCACCGATCTCCATAGCACTGTATAGATTTACACCCGCTGAACTGAGTGAGTTAAAGATTCAACTCCAAGAATTGTTAGACAAGAGTTTCATCCGCTCTAGTACGTCGCCTTGGGGAGCATCAACTCTCTTTGCTAAAAAAAGGATGGTTCCTTACGACTTTGTATTGATTACCAAAAATTGAACTGGGTAATTGTTATGATCAAGTACCCAATGCCTCGTATAGATGATTTGTTTGATCAGTTGAAGGTGTCTTGTTGTTTCTCTAAAATAGACCTGAGATCGGATTATCATCAGTTGAGGGTAAGGAAGGAAGATATTTAGAAGATGACATTCTGTACACGGTATGGACATTATGAGTTTCTAGTGATGCCTTTTGGGCTAACCAATGCACCCGCCGTAATTATAGATTTGATGAATCGGATCTTTTGTGAGTTCCTAGACCATTTTGTAGTTGTCTTTGTTGATGATAATCTAATTTACTCACCCTCCGAGAAGGAATACGAGGAACACTTACATGTTGTGCTTGAGTTGCTTGGGGCCCATAAACTATATGCTAAGTTTGGAAAATGTGACTTCTAGTTGAGTGAAGTAAATTTCTTAGGCCACGTGGTATCCGAGGAAGGAGTGATTGTAGATTTATCCAAGATAGAAGCCGTACAAGATTAGAAATAACCTAAGAATGCCTTTGAGATTCGTCGTTTACATAGAAAGACTTGAATTTGAGGCAAATGAGGTGGATGAAGTTTATAGAAGATTATTACTTTGAGTTACATTATTATCTGGGGAAGGCCAATATTGTGGTTGATGTCTTGAGAAGGAAATCTATTGGTAGTGTAGCTAGTATTGCTATTCGGGAATAGAAGATGTTGGGTGCTATTGGTGAGTTTTGGTAGTTGCACAACCTATCCTTGTGAGCCAAGTTATAGAAGCATAGAGGGGTGACCTTGAGGTAGAATCCCTCCGGGAGAAGATCTCTAGTGGAAAGGTAGAGAAGGGCTTGAACGTGTATTCTGACTCAAGTGTTAGATACCTTGACCATCTTTTTGTGCTGGAGTCTTGTTGAGAGGAAGTGCTCCAAAAGTTTCACCATTCACGCCTTACGGTGCATCCGGGAGGCACAAAGATATATCATGATCTTAGTCGTCAGTTTTTGTGGAAAGGGATGAAAAAAGATGTAGCCGTGTTTGTGTCGAAGTGCATTACTTGTCAACAAATGAAGGATGAACACCAGAGACCAATAGATTTGTTACAGCCCTTGCCTATAGCCGGGTGGAAGTGGGAGCATGTCACGATGAATTTTGTGATGGGTCTTCCAAGGACTCAACGGGGTAATGATGCCATTTGGGTGGTAGTTGCCTGATTGACCAAGTAAATGCACTCTGTACCTATGCGCACAAATGACTCGATAGATTTTCTAGCCGACTTTTACATAGGGACATTATTCGACTTCATGGGTTTCTTGTGACTATCGTTTCGGATAGAGATCCACGTTTTATGGCTCGATTGTAGCAGAGCCTATAGAATGCCTTGGGCACTAGGTTGACTTTTAGTTTGGCCTATTATCCTCGGACTGACGGGCAGTCTGAGCACACTATTCAAATCCTTGAGGATATGTTTCGGGGTTGTGTCCTTGAATTAAGGGGTCGTGGGAGAGGCACTTACCCTTAGTGGAGTTTGCCTATAACAACAACTTCCAGTCGAGTATTGGTATAGTATCATTTGAGGCCTTGTATGGCCGACCATGTAGATCTCCTACGTGTTGGGGTGAGGTGGGCAATGCACCTATGTTGGGTTCACAGTTAGTCCAGAAAACAGTGGAGAAAGTCGCACTTATCGTTAAGAGGTTGGTCACGGCTCAGAGTCGCCAAAAGAGCTATGCCGACCATAGGAAGAGATCGTTATCCTTTGAGGTAGAAGATCATGTCTTCTTGAAGATATCACCTAGATGGGGTTTGATGAGATTTGGAAAAGTGGGAAGTTATCTTCTAGATTTATTGGTCTTTTTGAGATCCTAGAGCGAATTGGAGAGGTAACTTATCGCTTGGTCTTGTCGCCACAGCTTTTTGGGGTTTATGACATGTTTCATATTTGTATGCTCCGGAAGTATGAGTCAGATCCATCACACGTGTTAGACTGGACTAAGTTAGAGGTAGATGAGGATACCTCGTATGAGGAGAGACTTGTGAGAGTCTTGGATACTCGAGATCAAGTCTTGCGAGGCAAAACAATTCCTTTGGTGAAAGTTTTACGGAAACACCTTGGGGTTAAGGAAGCAACTTGGGAACGTGACTTGGAAGTCCATGAGAAGTATCCACGGGCTTAGACTTGGTTTTAAATGTTTGGTTTAAATTTCAGGGATGAAATTCCTTAAGGGGGGAAGTTATAGCGTTTCTGGTTTAAACCCGACCCGTTTGACTTTTGAATTCAGGTCTCTTCTTCTTATATAGTTGCTCTTGCCTTGTTTTCCACTATTTCTCCTGGAGTTGGGCTATTGGGCTGTATTGGTTGCGTTCAGAATAGGTTGGTAACTTGGTTTTCAAACTTTTGTTGCCCATAATTTTTCTCCTACGCTAAAGCATCACTTCTTGTGCTCAAGCGGTCTTTGTGGACTCTCAGTACTTTTGCAGGTCTATAAAATTACTAGGAAGTGGTATTCTACACTCGAGCGAAACTTCTTACGCTTGAGCGGTCTTGGCTCAAGTGGCCGTTATTATGCTCGAGCGTTGGTCTTCTGTCTGTAAAAGTATTAGGAGTTTGTATTTCACGCTCGAGTGTCAACCTTTTGCGCTTGAGTGGTACATCTTTTGTGTCTTACGCTCAAGCGTCACTTCTTGCGCTTGAGCAGACTGTGCATATATCAGTTCGTAAAAGTCACTTTTTACATCACTTTTTCATTTCACTCTCTCTCTAAACTTTCTAAAAACCGTAGATCCACACACTATCTCTAAAACTCACATTCTCTCTTCTAAAACACCTAGATTCATTGATTTCTCTACCTTATTCCCTTTGAGAATAAAGTAGAGCTCACTTAGAGTTTCATTTTCATCCAAACAAAGTTAGGTTTCGGCAGTTTTGAAGTCTCTTCTTTCTCTCTCTCTCTCTCATCTTATAAGCTTGAGGTAGGGATTCTCCACACTTTTGTATAAGTTTTACCTTAGTTTTTTGTTACTTCAAAGGATTATAATGGTTTGGGTTATTTTGGTAAAACCTAGGGTTTGAAATCAAAATGATAAAGAGAGGTATTCAAATGGTCTCTTAGAAAGGCTTGTGGGTATGAAATTGGGATTGATATATGTTGAAATGAGGTATTTCCTACATTGAAATTGATTTTCAAAGAAAAATGGGTTTTTGCCCAAAAATGTGAATGTTTGATATTGTAATGAAAAAATGGAATTGATATCGAAATTGTGAAATTGAAACGATGATGATGATGAGAGTGGAGTTGGATATGTATTATCACTCCCATTTTGAGATTGTGGAAAAGGGTATTGTAGCTGGTTTTTTGTGCTCCTCGGAGGGGTTTAGTCTCCTCAAATACGATAGCCCTACAGTTCAGACTCCTATGTTTTTGAATCTGGTTTTACAAGTGCAATGTGAAATAGAAAAATGAATGGGAGTCCAAATATGGCAAATATTTAGAAAATCCATTTGTCATCAAAGATGTTAGAAATGGACCGCATTACAAGATTTCAGAGTTGCCACCTAAATATTTTTGAGAAATTTAGGAAATCTGTGACTCGTGCCAAAGGCCACTTGTCCGCCATAACCAAAGTGTCTTGGCTCGTGAACTTAGGTATGAGAGGAGAAGGTCATGAATTGAGCACCCCCCTCACCCGATCAAAGATCGGCCTCTACTAATCATGATGTGATTTTTATAGGCTGTATATGCTTATGTTTTGATTGTTATGCTAACTTACTATACAAGGAACACAAGTATAGACTACGTCACCCACTTTGGAATGCTTTGATTTCGTGTTTGTTTGAAAAGAGATTTGAACATGTGCAACTTGAAAAAGTGAGCTCACATGTACACTAATCAATGTCATTCCAACTTAAGCGAAATAGCTTTCATCCACAGGCATTCAAAGAGATATTTCAAATAAGCACGTAGCCTCAGGGTGGTATGCTTGACATGGCAACATAAACACATATGTAATATGGTGAAGCAAAAATGATCACCTAGTACTCAATTGAGGCGAGCCAAAGAAAAGAATATAGTTAGAAAAATACATGATCCTAATATGCAAAGTGACTAATGCAACACATACAAAATGCAACAACTAGGTTCGGCTTTATTTATCATGTCATGTGAATTAACTCAAAGCATGTGATGACGCACGTATTCAAGTAAGTAGGAAATGACAATGACAATGGAATGATGAACCGAACTCAATGCATGGAAAAAAAGAAACAACGCATGGTAATGATATGAAATGAAAATATGATACTATATACAACCACAGTAAGCATGTAAATAAAAGGGAGAAAGAAATAAGGATGGGAAAACATACAAAATAGTACAAATTTGCCCTCGCACAAGAGGGTCCGAATGAATGTACTAATTAACTCATTTTTACAACATAATTGAATGAATGAATTAACTAATTATTACAAGTCCGAATGAAACCAAAGCAATTAATTAGTTACAACATATGAATCTAAAAGCTGTTAATCTAATGGATTCGAATGAGAGGTGAGAAACCACATGCACACCAACAGAGAATGTCCTCTGGAAGGCTTTCTGTTTGCTGCCAGGATCAACTTTGTTGGCAGTAAAAAAATTGTTCTGTTTTGGCCTCAGATTTTGCTTTGTTCTGCTGTAAAAATGCCACTGCCTGTACAAAATAGGTGGTCGGCGGCCTTGAGAAGTGGTCAGCCGTACAGAATGATGGCCAATCGGCCACTGCTTTTAAGGAATACCCTGCTGTAACAGAGCAAAAACAGAGTGTTTCCAAGAGATGTTTATCCTCTTTGACCTTCCCTATCATGAAGATGATCAAGGGAGAAGTAGATTCGATTCTCAAAATCATCAATCATTGCAAATTTGTTGCATGATGATCTTAGAAGTAATTGGACAAGAGCTTAATAAAATGAAACAAAAGACAAACAACACCTCCTCCATATCATGGAGTTACCACAAGGGAGGGGGTAGACTTGCTTCATGAATCATCAAACATTATTGAAATAATATGCGATGATTCAAGACGCAATAGGTTAAGCATAACATCCGACTAAACCTAACGAAATTTTATTATCTTTTTACCTCTTTTACTCCTATTTTATTAGCCTTTTTTACTTTACCTTTCCATTTTCTTATATTTTTTTCCTTTTTTGTCCAAATGTGATGATTATGTCCACTAAGTCCAAAAGTAATAAAGAGTAGCAAGCATGACTTGACTTGAGAAATGAGCGTTTCAAGCCTTTTCTATGGGGGAAATTACAAAGCAAGAATCAACCCCGTTTACAAGTGATAATGAATTTGGAGTCCAAACTCGAAATGAGCAATAATGGCTCTAAATCCAAACTCAATAATGAGCTATAATGACTCTTTCCTTTATGATTTCCAAAGGTCTAACTAGAAAATTAATCCCTTAGAAGTAAATACATCGGCGATAAAGGGAAGTGTCAAACAAAAGATCATACTTAGCATATGAAAGATGTAATGCCTTGGTAATGAACCTCAGAAGAGATTAAACCATTTAGCACGAGGGGTCTCTTTCTTATGCCTTGAGTGGTGATCTATTGTTTGATACACCTCTTAATCAAAAGAAACAAAGAAAGGAGGGTGGTTGCAGATTATGAATGAACAAGTAGATGGTTATAATGGTGTGAATATGTACATGAAAGCCAAAAAAAAAAAAAAGAGAAAAAAAGACTATTAACTCAAATGGATTGGAAGTTATGGCCTATACATCAAATCCATGAGGACTTATAATAACACAAGTATAATACTCAAAGCATAATTTAACACATTAACAAGCATTGAAACAACAAAAAAACAGTGTTGAAAATCAAGTTTTAGAGGTGGATAAACGGTCGAGTTCGGAGATCCTGAGGCAAGGCACGCGAGCCGAGGCCTCCGGGAACTCCAAACGAACACAAACATGGATGATCACCGAGTGTTCAAACGGTGACGTCCAAGTCTTGAGGACGGTCAAAAATGGGGTGTCTACACACATTAACAAGCATTGAAACAACAAAAAAATAGTGTTGAAAATCAAGTTTTAGAGGTGGAAAAAGTGAGCAAAGATGGAATAAAACCAAGGGATTTCAAACAACCAACAAACCTAAGGAAGGGTGGCTAACCCCTCCTCTTTTTAGTGACTTTAAATCACATATTTTAGGCCTCAAAACACTCTGAAAATAGCAAGTAAACACAAGGAAAAGAGAGAGGGAAAAGATGGTGAAAGAGCTCAAAGATTACCCCTTTAAAAAGAGGAAGAGCTTCCTAGTTCACAAACCACAAGTTAAGCACTCTCAAGTAGCTGAAATTGTGTTCACGAATCTCAACAAAAGTCTCAAGTTTTAAGCTTAGAAGGTGCATGTATATGTATGTATATTGCAAGAAAAAAGGGAAATGTATTGGACACGTTATAGCTCTTAGCCAAAATTTTCTAACCCCAAACCATAAAAGGGGGCTTGTATTTATAGAAAAACGCCATCTCACGTCAGAAATATCTGTAAAGACATAGCTGGTGCAAGGCATGCACATGAGTACAGTTGGCTGCTGCAAAATATCTGCCTGCGCTAAACATGGTCACCCGGCCATGAAAGGGTACGACCGGCCACCTGAAAATGGCCTGCTCGCCACTTGTTGGCCAGCTCTTCTCTGAGTGGTTAGGCTAGAAAAAATAAGGTTTTGGTTCAAACGTGGTGCAAGGTTTAGGTTTTAAAGCTTGAAACCAAAGCCTTTCACTAAAGAAATTGAACGAATGTACAACGTAATATTTCATCATCGAGTATTCAGCGTGAGGCGCCCAAGTCTTAAAGCCAGTCAAAATGGAGTGTCTACAGTTGCTCCTCTTTGACAGAGCTCGATGTCATAAAATGACGTGAGTGAATGTCAAAGCTCAAAGACGACCCATTTGATAAGGCCGTAAAACTTGGGCAAGCAATCAAAATGTACATGCAATTGGTTGAACTCGAAAGTTGCCTATGTATCCCTTTGAAAGAAATCAAACCAACGTAGTTCAAGGGTAAAATGCAAATGATATGCGCAAGACTACACTTAGAAGTCAGACTCATACGCTTCACGAAGCCAGTTGTTTTGAAAGTCCATGATTGTGCAAGACAATGCAATAAGTAATGACAAGATGACAACATATGGAAACAAGCCTCAAGCTTAAATCAAAATAAGTCCAACCGCATTTCACACGAAAAGGAGTAAGCAAACAGTAATTCCAAACACGTTTCACGTGAAAGGAGGAAAGACAGTGTAACCAACAAGCGTATCTCACCGTATTTCATACGGAGAGAGAAAATGTTGTAACCAGGTAAAACAACATCCTAACGCCTTTCACGTGAAAGGACAGAAATAGTGGAGGGTTCAAACCAAACCACACTTATGTGACAAGGGTGAATACAATAAAATGAAAAGCACGATGCACATGGATACAACATACATAATGTGATATAATTGCTATAGTTGATATGGAATATGATACGATGCATGCTCCATAATAGGCAACATAATTGAAAAGATAAACAAAAAGTGATGGTTTTGATAACACCTCATAAAGATCTTCGACTTACAGTTTAGAGGTCCTCAAATTCTCAGAAAATGGTACAACTTGCTCAAGCTTCAAATCGGGGCACTTTCCCACTTTAGAGAAGTGACGTGACCCAAGACGGTGCATTCATAATGACATTTCGGAATTCTCTGTAACCGAAACACATCCAAATTCTTCAATTTTCCACTTTTAAGATGAATATAGGACCCTCCATGCACAGAATAAGCAAGATCTCAACAAAATAGGCCAGGACCCCACTTAATAGGCACAAATGGCCAAAAGATGGGTCGACCGGCCAATTCTTTGTACGGCTTGCCACCTGTGCTGCTTTCAGGGGCAGCCTCGGGTTTTCACACCCGAGACTTTTTAAAAACAAGTTTTGGCCCACTTTTTCATACGCATACCATCCGAAATCACACCTCCTCTCTCTCTAGGCGCTCTCTCTCTCTAGATATTCATCCTACTCGCTTTACCTAATGACCCACACAAACTTTATTCATAAAACCCATTTGGCCCTCTACATTTTGAACCAATTGATTTGTTTTTTTTGGTTGAGTTTTTGGGTTTCTCATTGTTTTGGCTCATTCTCACAGGTTTTCCTTGGTTTTTTGTACTCTCTTCCGAGATTTCACTTGTTCCTCTCTTTTTCTCTCTCCTAGGGCTTGGTTTTGGGGTTTTTACCTATTTCCCTCATTTTCCTTGTTTTTCTCTCACCACCCACCATATTCTCCATGGTTGATGATGTTCCACATGATTGTGCCCTTCCCAAGGTGCCCGTGCTCCCACCTGCTACAAGAGTGGAGGAGACGATGATAGACGAGGCTGGTGGGGCAGCAAAGGACATTGTCGCTGACATTGATGTGGAGGAGATCTACCTTCCAGAGTCTGAGCTTGAGCCTGAGCCTAAGCCTGAGTTACTGCCACTGAGGGTGAGGCCTTTTGATTCAGCCACCTATTACCCTTGTACACATGCGATGGCTCTTGGCGACAAGTTGCGGCTTGAGGACTTTGCTCAGGGTGCGCCCGAGGACTTTGTTTTGAGGGAGCGTGCATCACACCTCTCCCACGACGCCTCTGAGGTAAGAACCTTTGCTCCTTCTTATACACTTTGCTTGCTCTGACATTCAATATAATTTTTCATCTGTCATGCATTTTACGAATTTCTCTTTCAACACAGGGTGATGCTATTGCCTGGAGAGGCTTTGGGGCAATGACTGTGAGAGACTGGTATCAGGAGCTCCCCGCTCGAGTCAAATAGTTGATTGATAATGCAGGCTTTGGCTTATTCTTCTTGGGGCTCGCATGACTACAAGCTAGTCAGTCCCTACTCGGTGCTTTGGTGGAGAGGTGGTGGGATACCACGAACTCCTTCCACTTCTCCTTCACAGGGGACATGACGATGAACCCTTATGATTTTTCTATGATCACAAGGCTACGAGTAGGGGGTGATCCGATCCCCTTCGATCTCGACATGGGCAAGTAGGAGGCTGCTTAGATCTATCTGCTTGGAGCGTATCCTCCCTTAGACAGGCAGGATATGGTGAGGCACAGCTAGTTCTATGACCACTTCCATAGGAGTTAGCTAGACACTCAGGAGTAGTTCAAACAGTACACTCAAGGTTTCCCAATCTATCTTCTCGGCACCACCTTGTTTGCGATCAAGTGGAACACTGTAGGCCTGTATCTGCCCAGCGCCTTGGTTGTGTTGCCTTGGGTGCACTTCTATGATTAGGGTGGTGCTAGCCTTGCCACCCTGTATGACTACCTGAGCTCTAGTTCCCACAAGAAGGGGAACAAGGTCAGAGGCTACTAGAGAGCTTGAGAGGTACATACTGCACTTTCTGTTTCCATTTCTGTTATAAACAATGCTTTTTTCTCTGCATTTTCTGTCTTTATTTCTGTTTCTGCCTGTATTTCTGTCTTTGCCTATTGACTCACAAACTGATCTTTTCTTGCAACGCTGGGTATATGCCTACTTCTCCGCCCTTGCCTTGGTGCTGAGAGATGAAATAGATGTAGTTGTGCCTCACTCCAGCTGATATGACGACAGGTGCCACCCTCGGCGCCGTAATGTCACCACATTTGCCTACTACCGCCGATTCTTCGACATAGTGATGGCACGAGAGGTAATCTGAAACTAATGCCCATTCTATTCCATTTGTATTGCTTCCATTCCATTCTCTAACAACTAACAACTGTGAATTCTCTATCTGCAGGTTACGTGGCAACCATGGGTGGCCATGCCGGCGGGGACGAAGGACGAGTATGTCGGGTCTTGGGATACCTCTAGGCTACGGATCTTGCTGGAGGGTCCTTTCTACCGAACCTAGTACTTGGGGGAGAGGTTCATGTGCCAAACCCAAGGTCTACCAGACCCAGGGTTTACCAGACCCCGTTGTCCCTGCTCTTCCCCCTGTATCCATGAGGGTTACTGATAGCCAACCAGTCGAGACTATTGCGCAGTTTATGAAGGGACAGGATGCCGATCTTTGCTGTGGGGTTGGGGACTACACCGAGTTCATTCGGACCCACCTCATGTCATCGAAGACCAAAGCTCACGCAGGAGGCGCTACAAATGTTCCTAGTGCTGGAGGTGCTTTTCTTGTGGCTAAGCCTTACGCTGAAGAGGCTACCCCCGCTATACATGTAGCTAGTCTACCTGTGATCCAGGCCACGATCACATACTGGCGGCCAAGTGGGATGGCCTACTAGATTTCAATTGAGTACCTAGAGGAGTGCAAGTACGTCAGGGACCCCAACGTGCAGCAAGTACGTACTTTGTCTTTCATTTTATGTTTCATATTCCCTTTTCTGCATACTGATGTTCAAACTGACTTGTGGGTGCCGATGGAGTGCGTAGAGGACCTCCTTCAGTTTGTCCATATTTCTTGCTTTCAGCCTCCACCTGTACCTACGGCATCGGCGACACCAATAGCACCTCCTTCAGCTATGGAGAGGAAAAGGTAGACAAGCTCCTACATGCAGTTGGGGTGAGGGTAGAGGTCGGGGTAGAGGTAAAGGTGCTCAGAGTCAGAGTGGAGAGTCTCAGGCACAGGAGACTTCCTCATCTTCAGAGCCGAGTTTGAGTGGAGATGATGCCGAGACCAGCAGCACTGAGGGGATGATGACCAAGCACTCTGGGTCTGAGAGCGGAGAGGATGATGCCGGCTCTAAGACACACTCCTCTGACGACAGCTGTGTTGATGGTGAAAGTAACCCTGAGTCCCCTCAACGAAACGGAAGAGGACAAAGAGGGCCTCTCGACGTACCTGATGCAACTGACACTGATTTTTACCCTCTTATTACTTTTTTCTTTTGTTTTGGTGGTTCAAAACTTTGTATAGCTTCAAATACGTCTTTACTTTTCTGTTTTGAAAACTTATTTTTTCTCTTTTGTAAAAACTGTGATCAAGGTTGAACCCTGCATTTTTATGAAAGAAAGGATTTTGTTTTGCATAGCATCTTGAGCATGGCATAACACTTGCATAAAAAAATGACGGTATTTGAATTAAAAATGAGAATGATCATATTTGAACAAGTTCGTAATCGGATATTGAGCCTATAACTGACCAAAATACAGAATATAACTCAATAAAGGAAAAACAAAGTAAAAACAACTTAAACACACGTATTTACACTTGTTAGAAACAAAAGACTCAAAACAAGACTCAAAAACAAAAGAGGCCAACATAGCACTACCGCCCAGCTGTCTGGCCATCATTCTTGGTCGGCCAGCCAACATAATGGACGTCTGGTTGGTGAAGTGGCCGGCTGGCCAAGACTTGTGACTGGACAGCTGGCAACAGTTGTCAGCCACTCACACACCTTTATCTTCTATAAAGGTCTTCTCTTGATATTTCTTCAAAAGAACCTCATCTTTTCTACTGTTTTCTCTGAAAATGAAGATTTTCCTTGTGGAGAAGATCAAAGATTGGATGGCCACTTTGGACAACACGGAAAAGGAGACTTTCAATGGTTTCGGGATAAGCGCTCTTTTTACTTTGAGTCACACTTCATTTTGTTTTCCATTCCTCCATGCCGCCACCCGTTGTCGGGACCCGATTACTCATGTAGTTCACTTTAGATCACAAGAGATGTGTCTTACTCTCGAAGAGTTTCAGGCATTAATGGAGTCCCGGCACGACGACGAAATTGTGCCTCAAACCCTTTTTGGCCATGCATGGGCTCTTCAACAAATGTGTGGCCTCTCTTTCAAGTAGGTTAAATCTATGACTCATGATGGAGAGTTAGACATTCGTGGCCTGATTTTCCATTTCTTCGACATTGGAAATATGCGTGATCTTCTTTGGCGAGGTTATCACCAACATGCCCTCTGCATATGCTTGTTTGCCCATTATCTTCTTGTCCCTAGTGGTAGTAGAGTTAGCATCTAACTGATTGAAGTTGCTCAACGCCTCAAGAAGGGCCAAAGTTGTATAGGCTTGGCACTGTCCAAAACCATAATGGGTTTGGACACTTCCATCGGCGAGAGACTTCACGATTTGCAGGGAGTCAACTACTTCTTTAGGTATTGTTTCCCACCCTTTCTCATTTATGATTTCTCACATCACTTTGGCACTCACTCTCTATTTTCTCTCAAAGCCCTTTTCTTGTTTTTCACTCAACATACGTCTCTCTATTCTTTAATCTCTTTTCTTTTTATCCCTTACCAGGTGTGGTTGATGGATAACCTGAAGGTCGTGGACCCTTGCCCTGAGTATTCGGCCAGATCCTACTTCTTTCAGCCGCAGCTAGTGAACTTCCTTACAAATTGGTTGTGGTACGAATGGATTTATAGTAGATCCGTGACCGATATCCCTTGGTGTTACCCCTGGCTTAATTTGTTTGAGATAAGCTACAACATGCCCCGCCAGCCGGGCATACAATTGATTGGCCTCACACACTGTGTGTTCTACTTTGGTGTCATCAGACTTGCCCAAATGAGGGGGTTGAATACCCTGTTTCTTTTCCAATCCATGCTTTGCACTTGGCTCAATACCTCGCTGCTTGGAGGATAAGAGAGCTTTGGGCCCCTGCTACCAGCTTTAGTTACACCCTTTTTGTTGAGTGCTTGGCTTGGCTTGGCTTGGCTTGAGGATGAGACACAAACCGGGCCTACTTTGGCTTCAGAAGCTTCCACAAGCACGAGTAGGGGACGCAGGAGCACCTCACTCATCTATGCCCTTAGTTTATTGCTTTGATCTTTCTTTTCAAATTTACTTATTTATTTATTTATTTATTTTTGTTTTTGAATGTAATAAAAGCAACTTTGATTTATATTAGAGTTGGAGAACTTTGTATTGAAATTAATGAAATTAAAGTTGTGAGCACTGAAAATTTTCCTTTTGGTCCAATAATGGTCTAAGTTGCAAAAGGTAAAATTTGAACAAAATCAACTTTTATTAAAACTTTCCAAAACTATTTTCGAAAAGGATCACCACTTGACACACACGGAGTCAGTCCTCGAGATGTACAACCCCGAATCCAAAGATCAAAAATTGCCCCTTGATTGAATACCATTGCTCAGCATTGTAACCAACTTTTCTCTCAGAGTAGAGATCACAACTGACTATTAGGTCAGACAAAGATGACCTGATTAGACATATGGACAAGACAGTTGAATTGGAGGTGTTTATGCTAGACTTCAGGATGAAGTTGCCTATGTATCCCGAAGATGGGAATCAGGCCTTACGTAGTTCGGTTCAAGTTTACTCGAGTACTAACTCTCTCCTTGTGCGCTCTAATTTTTGCCAAGGCCACTCTTTATGGTTTTCAACCTTGCGAGCTCAGTTTTTCTTTATTTCTAATTTTTTATGCTCTAACTTTTGCCTAGGTCACCCTTCCGGGTTTTCGGCATAGTGATCCTCTCAGGGATAATATTTCTTCAACTTGCCCATGTTGATCAGTTGAGAAAATTCGAGACCATCTAGGTCCATGAGAATAACAGCTCCACCCGACCAGATAGTTTTGATGATGTAAGGATCAGTCCAATTGGGTCTGAACTTGCCTCCAGGACCATGGATGGGAGCTCAGTTGTCTTTCAGCACCATATCTCCTTCTTTGAGATTCCGGGACTTAACCTTCTTGTTAAAAGCCCTAATAATTCTGCGTTGATAGCCTTGAAGATGATACAATGCTTTTAGCCTTCTCTCATCAAACATCATCAGTTCTTCAAACTTGCTCTGCTGCCAGTTTCCCTTTGCTATTTGACACTTAGCCATAACCCGCAGTGACTAGACTTCTATTTCGATTGGCAGAATAGCTTCCATCCTATAGACAAGAGAGTAAGGAGTTGCCCCTGTAGATGTCCGGATTGAAGTTTTGTAGCCCCAAAGTGCAAACGGCAATTTATCTGGCCAGTCCCTGTAAATTTCAACCATCTTTTGCAAAATATGCTTGATGTTCTTGTTGGCAGCCTCAATAGCTCCGTTGGTTTGCGACTGGTATGTAGATGGCTTGTGAAAAGCCATACTGTATTTGTCCAGCAAGTTGATCACTTCTTTCTTGAAGTGGGAGCCATTATCTGAAATGATCTTGTTTGGGACTCCATATCGGCAAATGATATTGTTTCTGATGAACTTAGCCACATGCACTGCTTTTAACACTGCGAAGGATTGAGCTTCCACCCATTTTTTGAAGTAATCTGTTGCCACTAGAATGTATACATGCTCATTCAACCCTTTTGGTGTGATTGCCCCGATGACGTCAATTCTCCAAACTGAAAAAGGCCATGGTGAAGTCATGTTTTACAGTTTTGACGGCGGGATTTTCATGCGATTAGCATGAATTTGGCATTTGTGACATCGCCGAACAAAACCAATACAATCTTTCTCCATAGTAGACCAGTAGTAACCTTGCTTGAGAATCTTCCGGGCTAACATTACTCTGTTCATGTGCGCTCCGCACTCTCCTCCATGGATGGCCTCCATTACGCGTTTTGATTCTTCTTCTTCGACACCCAACTTGTGCATTCCCAGATGACCTCTCTTATATAGTTTACCTCCGTAGATGATAAATTGGACGACTATTCGCCGTATTCTCCTATTGTCTATGGCATTTTCCCCTGGTGGATAAATCTCATTTTCCAAGAAATTCCAAATATCGTAGTACCAAGGGTTTTTGTCTTGCGCTTCACCTATTGCGGCGATAGTCTCATAGGCTGGCGTGTATCTCTGCTCAATGATGATTGGACGCATCCAGACTCCAAGCAGGATGTCTTTCATAGAAGATAAAGTTGATAAAGTAGCAGTGAACCTGTTATTCTCTCTCAGTAGATGCGTGAAAGTCTGCTTTTCAAACCTAGGAATCAGAACGTCAAGGGTCTGGTGATAATCTTCATATTTTCTTCTTTGACCTTCCATTCTCTTTTGCTTGAGAAACAACTAGGTTCGAGTCTCTAATAACATCCAACCTTTTTGCCCCTAGTTCCAAGGCAGCTTCTAAACCAGCGATACTCGCTTCATATTCTGCTTCGTTATTGGACACCTTGAACCACATTTTGAAGGCTAAAGGTATATGGGAGCCATCGGGTGCTATCAATAGCACACCTATCCCATAACTGTATTAATTGGACGCTCCGTCAAACTACATTATCCAAGTTTTCTCCTCAACTTACAGAATGGCCTCATCCCGAAACAGGTATTCCACCGCTTCATCCCCTTTTACTGGGTGATCTGCCAGGAACTCCGCTACTGCTCTTCCCTTGACCGACTTGCAGGTAACGTACTTGAGATCAAATTCAGAAAGGAAAAGCAACCAACCGGCTAGCCTAAAGAGATATTTGATAGGATCTAATCTCAAAACCAGAATTACGGAGTGAGCTAACAGATAATGCCTCAACTTCCTAGTAGCCCATACCAAGGCTAGACAAGCTTTCTCCAACGGAGTGTAGCGATCTCATAATCCAACATTTTCTTTCTCAAATAGTGGATGGCTTTCTCTACCTTATCCTTAGATTCCTGAGCAAGCATGCATCCCATAGTGGTGTCTGTCACTGACAGGTACAAAATCAAAGGCTTTCCCAGCTCTGACAATGACAACATAGGCAGATTCTAAAGGTACTGCTTAATCTGCTCAAAAATGAATTGACATCAATCATCCCATCAGAATTTCTTCCCTTTCTTTAGAAGACCAAATAGAGGTTCACAAGTTAAGGTTAATTTAAAAATAAACTGTCTTATGAATTTCACTTTACTTAGAAAGCCTCACACCTCTTTTTCAGTCCTTGGTTGTGGCATTTCTAGGATGGCCTCGATTTTGGAAGGATCTACTTCAAATACCCCTTTGTGTGATCAAGAAGCCCAGCATTTTCCCTGCTATTACGCCTAAAGTACATTTCTGCGGATTCAACCTTAGTCTGTATTCTCTAATCCGTTGAAATAATTTCTTCAAGGTGGTGTAGTGGCCCTCTCTTTCTTTGGACTTGACAATCATGTCGTTCACGTACACGTCAACCTCTTTATGGATCATATCATGAAGAATAGTGGTCGCAGCCCTTTAATAGGTAGCCTCGACATTCTTCAGCCCAAACGGCATAACCCGATAGTAGTAGGTACCCCACAGCATAGTAAATACAATTTTCTCTCCGTCCTTGGGCGCCATTAGAATCTGGTTCTACTCGGAAAACTCGTCCATGAAGGATAGCAATGCATGACCCGCAGTGAAATCCACTAATTCATCAATTTGCGATAGGGAAAAGTCATCCTTCGAACTGGCTCTATTCAAATCCCTGAAGTCCACACACACCCGGATTCTACCATCCTTTTTCGGCACTGGGACGATGTTGGCCAACCAAGTTAGATATTCAGATACTAACACGAAACCTTCTTCGATCTGCTTGGTGACCTCTTATTTGATCTTCAACGCCCAAGTTGGACAGATTCTTCGTAACTTCTGTTTGATGGGTCGGGCCTCGGGGTCAAGAGGGATCTGATGCTATACAATCTCAAGATCGATTCTAGGCATGTCTTTATAGGACCACACGAAAACATCTTTAAAATCTTTTAATAAAGCGACTAAGCACTAGCGCTCCTCCGAAGACAACGTGGACCCGATCTGGACCAAACGTGGATCCTTCTCAATACCCACACTAATAGCAATGATTTCATCAGCACAGGGTTTTGCAAACCTCTCATCCTCTCGATTAATCAAGTTTTTCAAAACCAGATTTTGAAAATCTTGGGCAATGCAATAAACAAGCAGCACAGAAAAATACTTAGAATTAGCATCGTCCTCATTCATAAGGTCCAGCTCTTCGGTTACAACAGACTCAAAAGCAAAAGAAAAAGAGGACCTGGACAAGACCCTGGCATCCAGGTTATCAACCCCAGGAATACCGGACTTGGACTCAGAAGAACCGAAATCTGATTCTGACTCCACAGACTCTGTGGAATCAGATTCTGGCTCATTACCCAACTATGAACTAGACAAGTAGCCCTCCTCCAGCTGCCAGACAAGAGATGGTGTTTCAGATGCATCAAAAATGCTGCAAGATAGGTTCACACCCGGTTGATCCCTGATCATGGATATGGTCAGGTCATCCCCCAAGCTCTCTGAATCCGCCGGAGGATCTGAAAGGAGACATGCCAGTGCTGCCCCTACTCCCAACTCACTGTTGTCTGAGTCATTTTCTACGCTTTATTCAGCTTCAGCACTCGGTTCAACCTTTTCTTCGGCATCACTATCTTACAACTGTAAGTCGAAGAAAATTTTGAAGCCGGGGACACGCTACTTTACAGAATTCAACTAGGGATCGGGAAAGCCACAAAAGAGGAAGTCTTCACCCTCTCAAACAAAGTGGCCATTTAACGTTCCCCAGAGCAGCCTGTGAATGAGCTCATAATGTTTCCCCACCTGCTTGGCTCTATCTCTGCCTTCCATCTCTTCCCTTTTCCTGACCCAATCCTCTTTGGTGGGTATATAACCAACACCAAAGGCATGTAGATTATACGGCACATCGGCCAATGCTGTGACGCCCTTTCGGCCACTGCTCCCCAATCCCATTCTTAGCACATGCTGGAGCTTGTTCATGAAATAAATTGCTTAGGCGCTGACATACATGCCCTCATCAGTTGCCAAGATGTTCTGCACTGCCCGGGCCTCAGCCAGAGTAAACCCTGAGAGGAACATATCCTTCTCGCCATGGTCGATTTCCAGCACTGACGTAGGTACCTCTGGCGGAGGATGAATGGATGAATTCCCAAAAATAATCGCCACTCGCTTCCCGTGAGGGTACTTCAGCATTTGATTAAAGAGACTGCTTTCACAAGGTGCAACTAAGGCCTCCCTAGCAGCAAGTTAAAAGTGGCTGGCACATCGAGAACATGAAACTCGACATCCCATTAAGCTGGGTCGACCTAAACTCGGATTTGTACTATGCCCATCATCTCCATGCTAGTATTATCATATACCCAAATTACTTGGGTTGTGGACACAAAATCTGCTGGTTTCAGGCCGATAGCATAAGTTGTGCGAGAAGGACAGACATTGATAACTGACCCGGTATCAACCAACACTGCTGGCACCCATTTTTCTCTACACTCAATGGATATGTACAGAGGTTTGTTGTGAACTGAGCCTTTCGGTGGCATTTCTTTATCATAAAAGGTTAGGGTTGGCCCGGCACCATCTAGGAAAACTAATCCCACAAGCTATTCAGGGGTAATGTCAATGGATAGTTTGCCTTTGTCCATTGCTGATAATACAGCCTGTCGATGCACCCGGGAGGCCATGAGCAGACCCTAGATTGAAATGTCAACTTGGATCTTTTTCAACTGCTTCAGTACTACCTCTTCTTCCAACTACTTCTCTTTTTGCTTCTCAACCTCTCTATCTTTTCCAGAGGCCTCAGCTTGGTCTAAGTGCAGTGGCTTGAAATACCGCCCACTTCTTGTCATGTGGTCTATCTCTTCTGCATACCAAATGTTGTCTAGAAGGCACTCACCCCAGTCTTCGTCGGTATGGGACGTATGTAGATCGTCGTCATCCCACCACATACCTCCGGCAGTCGACAAATAGTTGTCCAGCTCCATTCTGATCACTCTTACATCACAAGTTTCCCCTGCAGGGTGTTGGGTCATTACAACTTTATGTTTGTCTTAAACCCTCTCTTGTGCAAATTGCTTCAACGCAGCTTCCTGTTTCTTGTCCACAGTACTCACAATGCCCAATTCCTGAGCTAAACTTTCCACGCCGGTATTTTTCGACAGTTTTTCCTTTTTATCGGCCATTCCGGCCACCTCAGCAATTTATGTTTTCCTTTTCTCGGGTCTTGTTTCAGTTCCTTCCTCCCTATCTAGTTTATCACTTAACCACCTAGAGTTGTCCGCTAATCCATTCAAATCGAACCAGTCAATCTGCACATCCCCTTGATCTTGTTTGTCAAAGAACTGCAGGTTGTCTAAGTCCTCCTCTAGCTCTGCCAGATTATCCAAACCTTGGCTAGGGCCATCCTCCCTAACCCCATTGACTTCCTCTAATGTTGGCAGGCTTAACTTGATCAATCAGCACAATGTAGCAACTTGGATTATACACCCCCTCTGACAAGTCCTAAGGGCACTGAGGCAACGGACTCACACTCTCCTCTAAGGCCAGCCTCCCTTTTACGCCAATTGTCACCACCATAGGTTTAGGTTGCAGTGAGAAGGTGTCTATCATGCACAAATCTGTGCTTTCAAGAATGAACACCGTCGGTCTGGGTAGGTGGGAAGGAGTAACATATACACTAGGGTCATAGGGGTTGGCCAGTGTATGGATTAGGTTTAGATTGTGAGGTAGGGGAACTTGATTATGGATCGGGAGAGGGTTAGTAGTTACATTTGCTTTTTGGAGTGGTGCAATCACCTTGTTGTCAATGAGGTCTTGAATCTCATGACGTAGCCTGAAGCATTAGTCGGTGTCATGACCGTGCTGCTAGGAAAATGCACAGTACTTGGCTAAGTTGTGTTTGGGTAAAAGAGGATCGAGTAGTGGGTGTGGCTCTAATGGTTTGGGGTGCCCTTTTTTGACCAATACCTTCATGGCTTGAGATAAAGGCATGTAGAGTGGGGTAAAGATCCTCTGGGATCGGGCAGGGTTGTTTAAAGTTTGTGGAGCTGTATTAGCAAAGGGATTGGCGGTCTTGGTTGTGGTGGTGACAACGCTCACATCCGATAACCACGCAGTTGTGCTACCACTAGTGGTCGCATTGGAATTGTGCACAAAAGGCCTCTTGACCTATTCTTTCTCATCAGTAATCAACCCCTATTTCATGGCGTCTTCAATCTAAACCCCCATCTCATGGAGCTTGGTGAATGTGAACAAAGGTAGGACGATCATCTTCTGTAACAACTTCCGATGCAGATTGCAGACTACCATCATTATCTGATCTTTCTCAGAAGGTCATATGGTTATCATTGAAGCTTTGGCCCTCCATCTCGTCACGAATTCTGAAAAGCCTTCCTTTGGCTCTTGGTGCGTTGCCTCGGGTTGTGACCTCGATTAACGTATTGTACGAGTACTGTGCAACAAAGGCCTCAGTCATTTCCTCCCAACTCTGTTTCACAGAATCCTCTAGCTTCACATACCATATAGCCGTTACTCCCGACATGGTCTGGCCAAAGAGTGAGAGTTTCTATAATTTGGTCAGGCCCATCGGTCGGAGGATGTCTGAAAATAGCCAAAGATGAACCATGGGATCTTTAGAGCCATCGAATCGATCGATGTGTGGCATTTTGAACCGATCTGGCAATGTCATTGCAGAGTCGGTATACCCGTCTTCCATGTCGAGAATAGAGTTAACACCTTGTGCTCATTCTTCAGTTTGTTGATCTTAAGCACAGTCGGGTCAACGTCAAACTCAAATGGAGCCTCGGTCTGATACACAGGTGCTTTGGAGGCTTGGGGTGGGATCAACTCTATCGGATTGCCCTGATTCTTAACATGGGCAGTGGCTCTGGGTGCCGAGATACCCATAGGAGGTGCATCAAATACAGAAGTTGCTGCCAGCTGTGGTTGTTGTTGTTGCAGCCTGTTTATTACCTCCGCCTGACGTGCTGTGACCTCGGCTTGACAAGCAACATCTTGCTACATGGTTTCAACTGTTTGCTAAAGGTGATGGATTAAGTCCTTCATGCTGACTGGGGGATATTGTGCCATCGGAATTGACGAGTGATCTTATGTTGGACTAGATGTAGAAGACTGAGCCTGACTAGATGCAGGTGAAGTGAGGGGTGACTGCTGTTGAAATTAGACCGGTGAACTCTACCTTACTCTCCTCCGTCTAGTAACTGACAAGAGCAAAGTAAACATTGGTTGTCCCCTAAAAAGATCTTCGGCTTTGCAAAGTCTTCTGACACGGGTCCAGAGTGCTTGGGGGATATCCGAACTGTCTAAAGCTATGGTGTTATCCTACCTAGCAAAAAGAAATAAAGCAAAAAGAAACCAGTAATCAAAAACCGCACAACACCTCAGCTCAGATGTTAACAACACAAATGTAATCAAAGTTGTAGGCCTGCACTCAACACTGAATTCTGCCCCCAAAACTGATACCCAACTTGCAACTAATATGCACATTCCTGTACAGTTTCACTGTACAGCACATACCAGTTAAGTGAGAACCAAAACACTCCTGTGACGGAGGAGGGTTACGCTGTCCTAGTTTCGTCAGGAACTACGGTTCACTATTCAAACAAAGTGGTTTCACGCAATCATATATTCGGGTGAGCATCCTGTCTTAGTTTGGAACAGTCTCTATGGCTTTTCGATATGCAACTAGGCCAAATAGTCAAAAGGGTACCTCAGCAAGACTACCTAATATACCTCTCACACCTAACACCAAGAAGTGAAATGAGGATCAAACAGTACAGCGGTATTCAAGATCCAAAGGTTGTGTTCCTATCATGGCAGAGCCCACGATTTGTCAGCCTTTTGGCAAGCTTTTAAGCAAACCTTCGGCAAACCGTCCAGGAATAGCAGATGGTAAACACAGTGACTTAGGCACACCAATACAAAATGCAATGCAAAGAAACATATAAGTGTAGATAAACTTTCACATCATGAAGTTCAAATCAAGTTCTCTAATTTCCCTAGCAGAGTGGCGAGAAATTGTAGCTCGGCTTTTCGTGGCCCCTTTTGGAAGATGAATAAGCCCTATAGTATCAGACTCCCATTGTTTTGAATCTGGTCTCACAAGTGTAATGTGAAATAGATAAACACCAAAGAGTCCAAATCCAGCAAATCTTTTGAAAAATCGATTTTGAATCAAAAAAAACAAAATGTCAAAAATGGACTACTTTGCCAGATACAGAGTCGCCACCTAAATATTTTTGGAAAAATTTAGGAAACTCATGACTCGTGCCAAAGGCCACGTGTCTGTCATCACCAAGATTGTCTCGTCTCAGGAACTTAGGTACAAGGAACTTAGGTACAAGAGGGGAAGGTCATGAATGAATTGAGCACCCACACTCGCCCGATCAAAGATCAGCGTCTACTAATCATGATATGAGTCTTATTTACGTTATATGCTCTTGTCTTTATTTATTGGGCTAGCATTACTATGTGATGCGCACACACAAGTATAGACTAACTTTGCAAGAATTGGAACATTTGATTCATGTTTGTTTTGAAAATCATTTCGAAATATGTACCACTTGAAAAAGTGATTGCATATGAACATTGCTCAAATTATTCCAGTTCAAGCAACAAGCCTTCATCTACAGGCATTCCAGTAGTTTATTGCACTTCAGCAATTAGCCTCATGGTAAGCATGCTTCGATGTGGCAATAATCACACACATGCGATATGCTAAACTAAGTAAAAAGGCTCACCTAGTACTCCAAGCCAAAATAAACAAAAGAGTTAGAAAAATGCATGATTCCTACCTATGTGATATGACTAATGTAACACATACAATATGCAATCTAAATAGGCTCAGCTACTTAACATGATATGTGAAACAATTTGATAGCATGCGGTCTAAGCATGTATTCAAAGAAGTATTTAATTAACAATGCAAGTTAGAATGATGAACCGAACCTCGATGCATGCAATATAAATGGATGCAAACATGAAACATGCTAAACAAAACATGATATCCCTAAACTAACCATCATAAGCTAGTAAATAAAAGGGAGAAAGACATGGGGTTGGAAGACATACACATTATTACACTACGCTCTCACGGAGGAGAGTCCAAATGAACTAAGCTAGCTAACTAAGTAATTAAAGCTAAACTAATTATTACAATTTTTTTTTTTTTTTTTTGTTTTTTTTTTTTGTTTTGGTTGTTTTTTGCCATGTATTTTTTCTTGGGAGTGGGCATTTATAGCTTCAACTCTCTTTTGTACCACTTTGATCGGGGTTTGATCCTTGACATTTAATAAAAAGAGTTTGTTTTGCAAATCTAAATGGCATGAATGGCACTTGAGCATGAAAACCATTTTGTTTCAAATTTTGAAATTGAAAATGGTTGCATTTCAATGAGTTCTGAACTGCATATTTAACCTATCACTGACCAAAACACAAAAATATAACTCAAGGAAAGGAAAACAAAGCAAAATTGATCCCAAATGCACCCCTTTACGCTTGTTGGAATACAATGGACACAAAACAAAATATCACCTATTAACCACCTGGTCGACCACCTGACTGAAGGACATTGCCAGAGACAACTACAGTGCATTTTGCGGTGAGTGCTCAACTTAAAGATCAAGTATAAGTTAATGTGACCTTGGTAATGAGGACTCGACAGTGTGCGAAAAAGACAAAAAAAAAACGAACTTAAATGTGCCCCTGGTTCATCGCTTTGACTTTCCCCCCCTGGTTTTCTACTAAAAAGATTTTAAACAACATGAGAGTTTGCTTAGGATGCTCGTTCCACTTTTCCATTTTGAAATCATGCTCGTTCCATTTTTCCATTTTGAAATCATATAAGTCAGGCTGCGAGCACTAAGAGTTTTCCCTTTTTCGTCCAAAGAATGGTCTGGGTTTTGCAAAAATAGAATACTTGTTGAGAAAATCAGTCAACTTGATTAAAAATCCTCAAAATCTGTCAACGTGCATGAACCCTCAAGATGCACAACTGGATCTATCTTGCAACTGAACCCATCAAGAAGGAGAAATAGGACAAACTAAATCAAACAAGATGAGCCAAACAAACATAGATATGATAGTCGAGTCAAATAAAGATACACTAATAAAAAATAGACGGGATGAGTGAGTTGATAAATGATTAGGGCCGAACTTCAAGATGAAGCTGCCTACATATCCCAAAGATAAGAATCAGGCTATATGTAGTTCTAGCTAAGGTTGACTCGGGTATTAATACTCTCCTTTTGTGCTCTACCTTTTTCCAAAGCCGCCCTTTCAGGTTTTCGACCTTGCGAGTTTTTTTTTTTCATTTTTATGCTCTAACTTTTGCCTAGGTCGCCCTTCTGGGTTTTTGGCCCAACGAGCCTATCAAACATAGTACTTCTTCAACTTGTCCACATTGATTGGTTGCGAGAACTCCAAACCATCCAAATCCATGAGAATGATTGCTCCCCCTAACTCAATTGACTTGATGATGTAGGGACTCGTCCAATTGGGCCTGAACTTGTCCCTAGGGTCGTGGATAGGAGCTCGATTGTCCTTCAGCACTAAGTCCCCTTCCCTCAAATTCTTGGATCTGATCTTTTTGTTGAATGCTCTGGCAATCCTATATTGATACCCCTGAACATGGTATAAAGCCTTCAATCTTCGCTCATCAAATAGCATCAGCTCCTCAAATTGTTTATGTTGCCAATCAACTTCTGCTATCTGACATTTTTCCATAAACCTTGACAAAGGTACTTCTAATTTGATTAGCAAAATAGCCTCTATTCCATATACCAAAGAGTGAGGGGTTGCCCATGTAGATGTTCGGATTAATGTCCTGTATCCCCAAAGCGCAAAAGGTGATTTATCTGGCCAATCTCTATAGGTTTCCACCATCTTACGCAAAATAGTCTTGATGTTCTTATTCGCAGCTTCAACGGCTCCATTGGTTTGTCGCCTATAAGTTGATGGCTAGTGAAAAGCCACATTATATTTCTCAAGTAGAACTACCACTTCTCCTCTAAAGAATGAGCCATTGTCTGAAATTACTTCATTTGGCACCCCATATTTGCAAATGATGTTATTCTTGATGAACTTGGTCATGTGCGATGCTTTTAACACTGAAAACGACTATGTTTCATCCCACTTGGTAAAATAATCAATGGTTGCCATGATAAACTAATGCCCATTTGAACCGTTCGATGTGACTACCCCAATAACGTCTATACCTGTCATGACACAAACTTGCCCCTAAAAGTTTGGATCATAACCGACTATTAATCACTTGATTACCTTTGGCCTCATACAAATATACAGAATAATTATGATAATTGGGCCATAAGTGAAAGTATACAACAAATGAAAAAGTCCATTGAGTTGTGCCAATATGAGCAAAATTATAAAGTTTACACCATAACACATTCACACATTTACATGCCCATACAAAAATTTAAGTACCAAAGGAAATTTTACACATATCCCAAGACCATAATAGCAAAAACAAAATAAATCAAAGCATAATTTGAGTCAAAAGCAAAACTCCATCTTGGAGGCATGACTCGACAGGTTCACAAAATAGCTTTTGAAGCTAACTCTAAGAGTGGGCTCCATGCTGCAGATCACCTACACGTACATACATAATATTGGGTGAGCGAAGCTCAATGAATAATAATACATTAAAGTAGTGTAAATGAATGACCATAAGGTTCTCACTATATCCATAATCATAATGCAGAATGGCCTCGGACCCAATATAACACGGAACGGCCTTGGGCCCATCATATAAACAGAATGACCTCACGCTCATTACATAAACAGAACGGCCTCAGGCCCATCAAATGAAGAGAATGGCCTTGGGCCCATCAATATCAAAACGGCCTCAGGTTCACATAAGGTACAGAACGGCCTCGGGCCCACATATTAACAGCTATTCAAAACGACCTTACGTACAATCACATATTATCATGTCATTAACAGAACGGCCTTGGGCCCACAGAACGGCCTCAGGCCCAAACATATCATAACATAGATGAAACGGCCTTAGGTCCACATTGCACATGTCATATAACATTTATGAATTTCATTTATTTTGATCAAAACACAATGTTGGCACAAATCACCATTCATGGCTCAAAGTAATCGATTAAGAACATATATTTACAATACTATTACTCACTGTGCGTTTGATCTTGCGGTGTTTCCTCCGATACGCGACCTACACAAACATTTCACACACATATTTGATAAATCAATCGTCTCAATTCGTACACTTTTTTTCATTAGTTCGTTTTATGATTCGTTGATTTTCCATTCATCTTTAGGCATTGTGGAGGGTCAGAACATGCTCATAAATGAATTTAGAGGGTCGGGGAAGTTAACAGAAAAATGCAAGTTTTTCCCCTGTTTTCCGCACGTGCGGAAGCCCCTCACTGCACGTGCGGAAGATGACACACCTGCGGCCGCACATGTAATTAAAGCAGTATGCAAGCCTTTGATCAACCCTGTGTTCCATACATGCGGGACTCTCGACTGTACGTGTAGTTTTGGGCATTTCAGTCTAGTTCGAAAATGACTCAAAGTGTGATCTTCCATATTCATTTCCAAGCTCAATTTCATGCAAAAATAACTAAAAAACATGATATACTAACAAGATTGAAGGGTAATTACAACTCAAACACATCAATCTTGTCTCACCATGAAATTCATGATCTCATCTATCTCATACATTCATAAATTACATCATCAAGCTCAAAACACATATGAACATAGCGAATCTTTCAACAAAACTTGGTTGTATAAACCATCGAGAGTTTATTTCACGCATAAATCACAAGATTGAGCTCAAATCACACAAAGTTAAAGAGATTTCTTGATTTTATTTCAAGCCATTACACAACCCAAAACCTTAACTCAAAATTCCCAATTTCCTCTTGATTTCAAGCAAAAGATGAGATATATACAAAGATTCCAAGTAGAGTACCATACGTTAGTTCGAATCTACGGTTTGTCCCTTGAATCTCTTGCAAAATCCTAGCTTCTCCTCTTCCTCTCTCTCTATCACTCTCTAGCAAGTCTCTCAACAAAATGATGAACACAAGAGCTATATACATATATAACTTAACACATAAAACTTAATTTAATCATTACGAATCATAATTTTACAATATTTCACAGTAGGCTCTAAAAATCATGCTAATCACAGATATGAAGTCAGTTTTGGTTTCTGGCGCCTCTAAGGCGTTCAATTTCAATTCAAAGTTGTGATTGCAACAGATATTCCTACATTCAATAGATATAATTCCAAATTCAAAAAATTCACACACTTAAACATGCAAATTCATATCAAACATATAATCACATATGTATTTAAGCATAATACAGGTTGAGTTATCACAAATGCCCCAGACTGAGAAAGGCCAAGGGAAAGTCATGTTGTAGAGTTTTGATGGGATATTCTTGCGATTGGCGTGGATTTGACATTTATGGCATCTCCTAACGAAATCGATACAATCACTCTCTATGGTTAACCAATAGCATCCCTGTCTAAGGATTTTTCTAGCTAACATTATACCGTTCATATGGGCTCCACAGTCTCCTCTATGGTTTTCATGATATGCTTTGCCTCTTCTTCCTCTATACATTGCTTATGCATTCTCAGATGCCCCCTTATGTACAGCTTATCTTTGTAGATGATGAATTGAGAAGCCAAACGTCGTATCCCCCTTTTGTCATTGGCATTTGTCCCTTGCGGGTATGTACTGCTTTCTAAAAAGTTCAAAATATCAAAGTACCAGGGGTTTTTATCTTGAACTTCTTCTGTTGCAACTACCATTTCATTTTGAGGGCGTATTTTTTTGTTCTATGAGGATTGGGCACATCATAACCCCAACTGGTATATCTATCATGGAGACTAGGATTGCCAACGCATCAACAAATCAATTGTTCTCTCGCACCAGGTGTGTAAATGTCAGTCTTTTGAACCTCAGGATCAACATGTCCATGGTCTAATGATTGACTTTCATTTTCTCCTCTTTAACACCAATCTCTAGAGGCTTGAGAGATGACCAAATTCGAATCCCCAATCATATCCAACCTTATTACCCCTAGTTCTAGAGCTGCTTCCAGTTCGACAATGCATGCTTCATACTCTGCTTGGTTGTTAGATACCCTAAATTAGAGTTTGAAAGCTAAAGGGATATGGGAATCATTTGGCGCTATAAGCAACACACCTATCCCATAGCCAAATTGATTGGATGCTCCATCAAAGTACAATTTCCAAGTGTCTTCTTCCACTGCATGACCTCCTCATCTAGGAATGAATAATACATATCTTCTTCTCTTTCAATAGGTGATCGGCCAAAAATTCTACCAAGGCCCTTCCTTTAACAAATTTGCGAGTGACATACTTGAGGTTGAATTCAGAAAGCAAAAGCAACCAATGAGCTAACCTACTGGTAAGCGCTGGTTTCTCAAAGAGATACTTGATAGGGTCTAATCTTCAAACCATAATTACCGAGTTAGCTAAGAAGTAGTGTCTCAATTTCCTAGTAGCCCAAACCAAAGCCAAGCGAGTCTTTTCCAAGGGAGTATAGTGGGTCTCGTATTCAAGCATCTTCTTGCTCAAGTAGTAGATGGCTTTCTTCACTTTTTGGCCTAACTCTTGCGCAAGAATGTATCCCATGGTTGATTTAGTCATTGATAAATACAAAATCAGCGGTTTCCCTAGCTTAGATAGTGATAACACAGGTGAATTCTGCAAATACTACTTAACTTGCTTGAAGGCGAACTGACACCTATCATCCCATCAGAACTTCTTTCCTTTCTTTAACAAACCAAAAAATGGTTCACATGTCAAGGTTAATTTAGAAATAAACCTCCTTATGAATTGCATTTTGCCCAGAAAGCCCCACACCTCTTTTTTAGTCATTGGTTGTGGCATTTCTAAGATGGCCTTAATTTTGGATGGATCAACTTCAACTCCCCGCTGTGTGATAAAAAATCCCAATATCTTGCCCATAATTACCTCAAAAGTGCATTTTTGTGGATTTAGCCCCAGCCTGTATTCCCTAATTCTCTCAAAGAATTTCTTCAATGCGGTATAGTGGTCTTCCCAATCTTTAGACTTGACAATCATGTCATCTACATACATCTTAACTTCCTTATGGATCATATCATGCAACAGTGTGGTAGCGGCTCTCTGAAAAGTGGCCCTGGCTTTTTTCAAAACAAATTGCGTGACCCTGTAACAATATGTCCCACATAGTGTAGTAAATGCAGTCCTTTCTCTATTTTTTGGAGGCATAAGGATCTAATTATTCCCTGAAAAATCATCCATGAATGACATCAAGGCATGCCATGTAGTGAGTCTACCTATTCATATATATGTGGCAATGGAAAGTCATCTTTTGGACTAGCTTTGTTCAAATCTCAAAAGTCAACACAAATTCTGATTCTGCCATCTTTCTTCAGGACTGGCACAATGTTGGCTAACCATGTCAGATATTTTGATATAGGCAAGAACCCGACATTGATTTGTTTAGTAACCACTTCTTTGATTTTCAATGCCTAATCTGGACGAATTCTACGAAGCTTTTGTTTGACAGGTCGGGCCTCAGGATTAAAGGGATCCTATGTTGTACAATCTCCGGATCAATTTCAGGCATATCTTTGTAGGACCACGCAAAAACATCTTTGAATTCTTTTAATAAAGCAACTAATTGACTGAAGATAAAGTGGAACCAATTTGAACCAAGTGAGGATATGTCTCAGTACCCACATTTATGGAAACATTTTCATTGATTAATGGCTTAGCACGCCTTTCTTTCCCCTAGTTAATTAAATTTTTGAAGCCTAATGAAATTCTTCCTCTTTGTTTTCATCAAAAATTCTGAAAATTCTGATCAATGCTATGATCTATAGACACAGAGAAGTAAGCAGAAATCACAACATCTTTATTCATAATCTCAGGCTCAAGAGTTGCAACAGAACTCAAAAGTAAAAGGAAAAGCAAAACAAGAATCTGACATCTCAAACAAACTCAAATCTGACTCCAACCCCACAAACCCAACAGACTCAAACTCAATAACCAATTCTGAATTCTCAATAAAAATGTTTTTCAACATGCCAATTTGCTTACGCCATTCACTGCATCCATGATGAAACTTGAGCAATCGAGACGTGGTCGTTTCCCAATCACAGAAATAGTCATATCCCCCAAGTTCATTGGTTCAACACTAATATTAGACTCTTTCAGCAAATCAGCCAATGTCAGACCCAGGACATCCTCTGTACCGCTTTCCGAATTGACATCACTGTCTTGACAGATGTCGATGTTTGGATCTGATGCTCTTTATCGCTATCAGAAAGCTGATGATCAAAAGAAGATTTCAAACATGGGATATCTCTTCTTTTCCTCTTGGTCAATCCATGCCACCGAAAACCCACAAAAAGTGAAATCCTCTCCTTCCCTGACAAAGTGCCCGTTCAAGGTTCCAGAATTATCGTATGGGCCAACTCAAACTATCGCCTGGTTTTCTTTGTCTTGATCCTCTCCTTGATCTCTACACTTTTCCTTTTCCAGTCATCTAATGTACGTGCATACCCTAGTTCGAATGCATTCAGGTTATAAAGTATTTCACCTGCTGTAGCAATACCCTTCCTATCACTTTGTCCTAACCCCATCCCAGGAATGTGACCCAATTTAGTTAGGAAGTAGATTGATTGGGCACTGACATATACACCTTTGTCTTTTTCCATGAGTGTTTGAACTAGCTGGGCCTCTGCCAATGTAAAGCCTGAGAGGAACACATCGTCATCCCTATGTTGTATTTCTAGTAACGAAGTTGTGACTTCTAGGGGAGGATGGGTGGATGATTTTCCAAAGACAGTGGCAATTCCTCCGTCATATGGTATTTTACCAATTGATGCATTGTAGATGATACAACTTTTATATGATGGAGCCAAGGCCTTCCCAATAGCAAGTTGAATGTTGCGAGGACATCTATAACATGAAATTTAGCTTCGTGGTCAAATGGACCCACTGTTATTTGCACCTAGGCTATCCTAATAACTTATCGACAAGTATTATCATAAGCCTGGATCCACTGAGTAGTGGGTGTGAAATCAAACGACTTTAGCCTTATCGCATAAGTAGTGCGCGAAAGGCAGACTGTCATGACCCAAACCTACCCCTAAAAGTTTGGACATGACCGGCCTAGACCTAGGCCTCAAAATTCAACTAACGTTTGATACAGCACTGGGGCCTAAACGGAAGCAAATATAATATCAACATATAACATCCATTAAGCTGTGTCTAAATGCCAGGATCTTAACACAAAATGGTATACATACACACGCTTGTAATAAATGCATACATATAAGTCTATATAAGGGTAGAAGGTGACCCAAAAATAACACATTGACTAAATATTATGACAGTTCATCCAAAAACTAGCGACACATGCCAATATAAGGAATCTGCCTGAAAGAAAAGACAAAAGGCCACTTCGAGTGACTCGGCAAAATATGTCCAACAAAAGGCACCTGCGGCTGACCTAGGGTTGTCCTGCTGACTGGTTACGTACAAAAACATTCATAAAATTAGGGTCAGCAAGGCTTAGTGATTAACAGCAATGCAAAAAGATTGTGTGCATGGACATAAATCTTGTAGTGTAGATTCGTATATTTCAAGTCACACTTAATTACGTTTCCTTTTCTAAACGGCCTTCGGCCCACTTAGGACAGAGCGACCTTAGGCCCAATGTGTACAAAACGGCCTTAGGCCCAATGTGATACAAAACGGCCTTAGGGCCAATGTAGTACATAACGGCCTTAGGCCCAATGTGATACAAAACGGCCTTAGGCCCAATGTAGTACAGAACGACCTTAGGCCCAATGTGATATAAAACGACCTCCGGTCCATATCTCATGTGTCAACATTTAATCACTTCACTTATTTTAACAAACATAATTCATATGGCATAAGCTATTTGAGAGCAGTAATAGAATAGTTATTGGACAACATAGGTAAGTATAATACATGTCGAAAACATATCAGTACATTACTATTACACACAGTGACGTGGATGATCAATGGTCCCCTCCTGCACGTGCCCTACACATAGTACACAATTCATAAGTGCATCACTTGTTTTAGTTTTCTCTTTTTATTTCATGTTCGATTCGTTAAACCCCATTCAATTGTACGCATTACAGAAGCATCAAATGGTCACTTTCACATGTTCAGAGGGTTGAAAAGATCAAAAGGAATTAACAGAATTTTTCCCCTTTCGCCGCACATGCGGAAGTCCGTACCGCATGTGTGGGAAGGTGCGCCGCACATGCAGCCCGCTCGTGCTTTTTTTGGAGTATACATCAGTTTGCCTCCCTTGTTTTTCGCATGTCTGGCTGTGGGCCCTACGGGTGCGGTCCTGACCCTGTTTTTCAGTCCAAAACTTCAACAATTTTGAGCTTGGAAGGGATAGCCATATAGCCAAAATTAAGTAAAATTTACTTCAAAAATATAGCATATAAATATATAAACATGAAATTCTAACCCATGAGATCAAGACTTGTTTTATTTGGGCTTTACACCTCCAATTCCATATTGGCTTTATCTTCACTATAAGATATATATATATATACCTATAGGTACATATCCATTTTTACATGAGTTCAAGCAAATTAGGTACAATTCCTCTCAATCCAAAACAAATTAAACATAACCTAGAGGAATCAAGTTTCCCATCACACACATCCAAGAAATACATGATTATTTATGAGACTTGGTCATTCACAATAATAACCCTAGCTTCCAGGGATGACAATTCATTTCAAAGCTTGATTCAAACTAGACGAAGAAGAATTGAAAATTTGCTAGTGATTTATACTCACTTTAAGTTGTATTCTTCTTCAAATCCCCCTAGCAAGTCCTTCAATCTCCAAATCTTGATTAAGCTCCTCTCCCTCTTTCTCTTTTCTTCAGAATTCTCTACCAGGAGATATTTGGAGTTGTGTTGACTAAGTCTTCTACAGTTATACATATATCTCTTATATCTAAGGCCCATTAGTTAAGTTAATAGGGCCTACACTATATCAATTAATTCATTACGAATCAAATTTCCACGAAAATTTATATTATGCTCTAAAATTCACACTAATCATTATGGTAAAGTCAATTTCGGATTATCGCGCTCCTAAGACTTTCAATTTCTAGTCCAAATGTCTTAATTCCGACAGATATAATATGATAATTGGCTAATTCATATATATAAGCATAACTCCACATGGAATTTCACACTAAACATGTAATTACTCATATAACTAAAGATATAAAGCATATAAGAGGGTCGGGTTATTACACTTTCCCCCCCTTAAATAAATTTGGTCCCTCAAACTTGTTTTACCTTAAGTTGAGAATACTTCTGGATGTTATTGTCTTATTTCCTCTTCCTTTTCCCACATGGCTTCCTTTCCGTAATGTTTCTGCCATTTAACCTTTACCATTAGAATTGTTTTGCTATGCAACTGCTTTACTTGTCGGTCTAAAATTTGAATAGGTTTCTCCACATAAACCAAGTTGTCATCCAAAACAATTTGTGGTAATCTATGACATGGGATGGATCTTGTATGTCACTTCGTAACATAGACACATGAAACATGTTGTGCACTTGGTTCATGTTAGGCGGAAGAGCAATACGTTAGGCTACTGGACCCACTCTTTTTAGAATTTGAAACGAACCAACATAGTGGGGTGCTAACTTACCCTTTTTGCCAAATCTCGAGTTTCCCTTTATTGGTGTGACTTTTACAAAGACATGATTACCCACTTCAAATTCTAAATTTCTTCCGGTGATTTGCATAACTCTTTTCTCTACTCTTTGCGTTCTTCATCCTTTCTTGAATAGTTTTAATTTTCTCTATTGCCAATTGAACAATCTCAGGTCCAGACAACGATCTATCCCCAACTTCGGTCCAACACACAGGAGAATGATATTTTCTTCTGTATAAAGCTTCGTAAGGTGCTATTCTTACACTTGAGTGGTAACTATTGTTGTACACAAATTCCGCCAACGGTAAATAAGTTTCCCAACTCCCTTGGAAGTCTAAAACGCACATCCAAAGCATATCTTCTAGTGTTTGGATTGTTTTCTCAGACTGGCCATCTATTTAAGGGTGAAAGGCCGTACTGAACCTTAGCTCTGTTCCCATAGCATCCTATAGGCTTTGCCAAAATCTTGACACAAATTTTGGATCTTTATCAGACACTATTGAAACTAGAACACCATGCAGCCGCACAATTTTGTTCATATAGACCGTAGCAAGTTTGTCTACATTGTATTGAGTTTTCACAGGTCAAAAATGGGCTGATTTAGTTAGCCTATCAACAATAGCCCATGCGGAATTCATACCCCGACGAGTTCGCAGTAAACCCACAATAAAATCCATAGTCAAATGTTCCCGCTTCCATTCTGGAATTGGAAGGGGTTGAAGTAAACCCGCCGGTCTTTGCTGCTTCACTTTTACTTGTTGACACTGCAAACATCTTGAGACAAATTCCGCAGTTTCCCTCTACATACCAGGCCACCAAAATTCTATTTCAGATCTTGGTACATTTTCGTATTACCGGGATGCGTCGTAAATTTGGAGTTATGTGCTTCCTCCATAATTCTTTGCTTGATTTTTGGCACATTTGGAACACATAATTTGCCTTGAAATTTCAGCACCGCATTGTCTATAATGAACCTAGATTTTGGATTTGTTTCCATTTCATCACAAATTTTTTGTAAAAACGCATCTTCTAGTTGTCGTCGTTTGATTTCTTCAATAAATGTCGGTTGAGCTGACATCCCCGCCACTGTCCGTGTGATACAATTTCGACATTCATTCTTTCCAAGTCAAATAGTAGTTCCTTCTGTCTTGCGAGTAAATTCACCAAATTCCCCATATGCTTTCGACTAAGGGCATCTGCAATGGTATTGGCTTTCCTGGGGTGGTAATGGAATGCAAGTCATAGTCCTTGGTAAGCTCTAACCATCGTCTTTGTCGCATATTCAACTCCTTTTGGGTAAAGAAGTACTTGAGGCTCTTATGATCCGTGTAGACTTCACATGTAGTACCATATAAACAATGCCGCCATATTTTCAAAGCAAAGACTACTGCAGCGAGTTCAAGGTCATGCGTGGGATAATTCTTTTCATCGGGTTTAAATTAGCGAGAGGCATATGCGATGACCCTTCTATTTTCCATAAGCACGCAGCCCAACCCTTTGTAAGAAACATCACTATAAACCACAAATCCCTCGGTACCAAAAAGTAGGGCAAGGACGGGTGCTATAGTTAACCTTGTCTTCAACTCCTGAAAGGTAGATTCCCATTGTTCTGACCATTCAAATAGAACTCCCCTCTAGGTCAATTGGGTGAGTGGTACAACAATTTTTGAAAAGTCCTTAACAAACCTCCGGTAATACCGGGCTAATCCCAAGAAACTACGCACCTTGGTTATGTTCATAGGAGTTGGCCAATTAACAATAGCTTCGATTTTGTGGGGGTTGACAAAAACACCCTCCATCGTTATGACATGACCCAAAAATCCCATTTCATGTAACCAAAACTCACATTTCCTCAATTTTGCCTACAGTTTCTTATCTCTAAGGGTCTGAAGAATTAACTATAAATGGTTTTCGTGAGTTTCTATATTTGTTGAATAAATAAGGATGTCATCAATAAACACAACCACAAAGTCATCCAAATAGGGCTTAAAAACACGATTCATTAGATCTATGAAGGCCGTTGGTGCATTGGTAACTCCAAATGACATAACCAAAAATTCATAATGTCCATAACGGGTTCAGAAAGCAATTTTCTTGATATCCTTGGCCTTAACCTTTAGCTGGTGATACCCAGACCGCAAATCTATTTTGGAGAAGACTTGTGCACCCTGAAGTTGATCAAACAAATCATCGATCCTAGGAAAAGGATACTTATTCTTTATGGTCACTTTATTGAGTTCTCTGTAATTCACACACAACCGAAAGGTCTTATCTTTCTTTTTCACAAAAAAGAACTGGTGCACCCCAAGGAGAAGTACTTGTGTGAATGAACCCTTTATCGAGTAGGTCTTGCAGCTGGACTTTCAACTCTTTCATTTCAGCAGGTGACATTCTATAAGGAGTTTTGGAAATGGGCTGAGCTCCCGACACTACATCGATTGTATACTCAATTTCGTGATCAATTAACTCTCCCGGTAACTCTTCTGGAAAAACATCAGAAAAATCACGAACAATTGGGATTGCATTAATGCCCCCATCCGCTGGTTATTCACCCAAAATACTACATAAATACCCCAAACAACCCTTTTGTAATAATTTACACGCCTTCATTGCAGAAATCAAATAACGTGGGGAAATCACCCCCTGCCCTTTAAAAATAAACTCAAACTAACCCAGGGGTTGGAAGGTAACTTGTTTCGACATACAGTCAATAGTCGCATGACATTTGCTTAACCAATCCATCCCTAAAATTATGTCAAAGTGAGCCATGTCAAGAGGTAACAAATTGGCATCTACCCGAGCATCCCCAATTAGGATTTCACATGCAAAATAAATAGATGCACATACCGTAGACTCCCTCGATGGTGAGGACACACACAAGACATACGGTAACGATTCCATAGGCCTATTTAAATGGCTAGCTAATGCTTTTGACACAAAGGAGTGGGTAGAGCCCGAATCAAATAACACATGTACGGAATAATCATTAACAGAAAAAGTACCTGATACCACAGCCTTGGTGTTCTATACATCATCCAGAACTAGTGCAAATACTCTACCTGCCTAGCGGTATCTTTAGCATTGGCTGGTTTTGTAGCTGCCTTTGTGGTTGGGGTAGGAATTAAGCCAGCTGAACTTGTGGTAGTTCTATTCCCATTCTACTGATCCCTTTGCGGGAATCCCTTGCTAAATGACCCGTCTTGCAACACTTGAAGCATGCCGTCGTTACCTGGTAACAAATCCCATGGTGTCTCTTTCCACAATCCAGACAAATTGGTGCAGAGTCATGGGTACAGGTGGAAGTACTAGAAGTTCCCGAATTCAATTTCTTACTCGGTGATGCCACTGAACCCCTTGAGGCTTGGGTATTCTGTCTCTTCCCTTTCCATTCTGAGACTCGGCTTTGAGCGGCAATATTACCGTCAGCAATTACTGCCCTTTCCAACACATTAACATATGTAGGTAATTTCAACACATTGATCAGGTCGAGAATAGCAGTCAGTAATCCTCCTTCAAACTTTCTCGCCGTCTTGTAGTCCGTATCCACCATATGTTGTGCGAAACGGTCCAATTCAGTAAATTGAGCTTCATACTCTACAACAGTCCTGTTCCCTTGTCTCAAGGTCTCAAACTCAGTCACTTTCTTGTCCCGTGTACATTGTGGAAAATACTTGTCATAGAACAGCTTCAAAAATTGAAGCCGTGTTAACTCTTGATGTTCAGTTCTTGTGAGAATCCACCACCTTCGTGCTTTGTCTTCAAGACTGAACGCTGCAATTTGCACTTTTTGAGCCTCCGTACATGGAAAAATCTCAAATAACTTTTCTATACCCAACACCCACGCTTTCGCTTTCATTGGTTCAATCCCCTGCCTTGAACGAGGGTGGTTTCATCTTCTTGAATTCCTTCGTGAGCGTAATTGTTCGATCCTCAGCTAGGTAATCTTGTTCTGTTGGCGAGGGTACAGGTACTGGTGGTGGTGGTTGTTGCTGCTGTTGCTGTTGTTGCCTCAAAGTTTCTGCCATCTCCATAATCATCTGTTCCATTTTATCCAACCATGTGGAGGTGGCATCCTCAGAATCATCCATCCTCATGCTCACCATGATCTGCATATCAATCAATTACAGTACACACAGGCATACACAAGATACATTGGTTTTATAACACATAGTGTTAATCATTACATATACGAACCTTGTTGCTATATATCATGTTGTATGCATCAAGAAGTGCTATGCATGTAACCTAAGTCTTTTCTAGACTCTCTTAAGCTCAATGGACCCGTGTGTGAGACAGCTACTCGTGCTCTGATATCAATTGTCACGACCTAAACTTGCCTCTAAAAGTTCGGACATGACCAGCCTAGACTTGGGCCTCAAAATTCAACTGACGTTTGATACAACCCAGGGGCATAAACGGAAGCAAATATAATATCAACATATAACATCCATTGAGCTATGTCTAAATGCCAGGATCTTAACAGAAAATAGTATGGATACACACGCTTGTAATAAGTGCATACATATAAGTCTATACAAGGGTAGTAAGCGACCCAAAAATTACATATTGACAAAGTATTAAGATAGTTCATCCAAAAACTAGCTACCCATGCCAATACAAGGAATCCTCATGACAGAAAAGACAAATGGCCACTTCGAGTGACTCGGCAAAATAGGTCCAACAAAAGGCACCAGCGGCTGACCTAGGGTTGTCCTGCTGACTGGTTACATACAAAAAGCATTCATAAAAGCAAGGTGAGCAAGGCTTAGTGAATAATAGCAATGCAAAAAGATTGTGTGCATGAACATAAATCTTGTAGTGCAGATTCGTAAATTTCAAGTCACACTTAATTACATTTCCTTTTCTGAACGGCCTTAGGCCCACTTAGGACAGAACGGCCTTAGGCCTAATGTAATATAGAACGGCCTTAGGCCCAATGTGTACAAAATGGCCTTAGGCCCAATGTGATACAAAACAACCTTAGGCCCAGTGCAGTAAAGAACTGCCTTAGGCCCAATGTGATACAAAATGGCCTTAGGCCCAATGTGATACAGAACGGCCTTAGGCCCAATGTGATACAAAATAGCCTCCGGTGCATATCTCATGTGTCAACGTTTAATCACTTCACTTGTTTTATCAAACATAATTCATATGGCATAAGCTATTTGAGAGCAAAAATAGAATAGTTATTGGACAACAAAGGGGAGTACAATACGTGTAGGAAACATATCAGTACATTACTATTACTCACAGTGATGTGGATGAACAACGGTCCCCTCCTGCACGTTCCTACACATAGTACACAATTCGTAAGTACATCACTTGTTTTAGTTTTCTCTTTTTATTCCATGTTCTATTTGTTAAAACCCATTAAATTATACGCGTTACAGAAGCATCAAATGGTCATCTTCACATGTTTAGAGGGTTGAAAAGAGAAAACGAAATTAGCAGAATTTTCCACCTTTCGCCGCACGTACGGAAGTCCCCACCGCACGTGCTTTTATTGCAGTATACATCAATTTGAAGACATGTTACTGCTGGTGGCAGTGTTTGGATTGTGGCCAAAGGTCTTTCGTACCGGCTCGTTCTCATCCACTGTAATTCCTTACTTGATGGCGTCCTCTATCTGAACTCCCTTTTCAAGCAGCTCTTTGAAAGTTAAAAGTGGAAGAACTATCATTTTTTGCAACATTTTTCCATGTAGATATCTTACTACCATGCAGATTTGATCTTTCTCTGGTGGTCTCTTTGTCATCATTGTTGCCTTGGCCCTCCATCTAGCAATAAAGGCTACAAAACCTTCGCTTGGTTCCTATTGGGTTGCTTCTAACTCCTAAGCGGTCACTTTAATCTGAGTGTTGTAAGCACAATGGGTGATGAAAGCCTCAGCCAGTTCTTCTCAACTTTGTTTCATCGAATCTTTTAACTTGGTATACTAGATAGCAGCCACTCCTAACAAAAGGTTGTCCGAATAGAGATAGCTTTTGTGGACGAGTCAAACCCATAGGCTTTAGAACATCAGAAAAGAAGCAGATATGCACTATAGGGTCACTAGAACCATCGAATCTATCAATCTGTGGCATCTTAAATCGTTTAGGCAGCTTGGCAACTGTGTCAGTATACCCATCTTTGATGTCTAGGATAGAGTTAATTCCTCGAGAACTTTTAAACATTTTCTCCAACTTGGCTAGTTTTAGCATAATAGGATCAAATTCATTCGTTTCCAAGGGAAAGAACCCTTCCATTGGTTGTGGAAGAGGAAAAGGTCCTCCCGATGATTGTGCAGGAATCCACAATTCTTCTAATAAGTTGGGTTCAGGAAATTCCTTAGCTGGTAAAGGTGGGATTGGATGAATCAACAAAGGTGGTAAAGTTGTAGATGCCCCAGATGGGCGTCGTAATTCAACAAAAGTGTAACCTTGGGTGGCAACTGTATTGGCAATAGCATTCATACTTCGTTGAAGGGCCAATAACATGTCCACTATATTTTCTGAAACCTGAGCCATCACTGATTCTGATGAATTAAGCGGGGATGATCTAGCTGGTGAGAAAGGAGTACTCTCTTTTTCTTCGTATAGCTGGTGGTAAAGAAACTAACACTGGTTGTCTTTGAACCAAATCTACAGTCTTACAGAGCCTATCAACGTGAGTCAACATAACTTGAGGGATATCAAACCGTTCTGAAGCTATGGTGCCACACTACCTTGCAAAAATAAAACGGAACCCTCAATCAAAATTTCAGCAACATGCTAGGTCAACTGATTACTGCTAAATCATGCCGAAAAACTAAACTCAACCCCACAAATTGAAATGCTTGAACCATTCATTTGAATCTAAGAATCCCTATAATGATCCCATACATTGCACATAGCATATAGTAGAAAAGAGAACAAACACCCCTATGGAGGCTAGGGTTACCCTGTCCTAGCTTTGGAATGATCTAGGGTTTCATTGTTGAAACAAGCGGTGTCATACCTCTAGAAATGGGAGAGCATCCTATCCTAATGTTGGAAGGTACTATAGCTCACTATATGTACAACGTTGGCTCTACTCTAGGGGTTGAAGTCAATGTGATGTTACCTAAGACACCTTTGGGTAATAACCAATGAAGATCCCAAAAAGTCATAAGAGTGAATATAGCCTCTCTTCGAAGTCTGAGAACCTTAGATAGCAGAGCTACCTTTTTGACAGATCTCAAAAGGTTATAACACAAGGCCTCAAAAGTAACGTAGAGATAGGTATAGTGTCACAAAAAGTTTGCATGTGCTCCCACCAGCATCTGGGCAATACAGGACTTTAAGTGCACCAATGCATGCAATGCAACGAACATATAATTGAAAATAAAAATCATATCGTGGAGTTCGAATAAAGGTTTCATAAAATCTCCAGTAGAGTAGCCAAAAACTGAAACACGTACGGGGGTACCCATGTGCATTAAATAGTTTGGACTCTCGACTTCTTTTATCTAGTCTCACGAGTGCAATACGAAACATCGATGAGAATCCAGATTTGGCAACTTTTATGAAAAATTTATTTTAAGACAAAATCTTTGCCAAAAATGGACTACATCACTAGATCTTATAGTCACCGCCTAAAATTTTTGAAAAAATTAAGAAACCCTTGACCCATGCCAAGGCCATTGCTCATTATAACCAAGGATGCATGGCTCGGAGCCTTCGGTATAAGAGGGGAAGGTCATTAATTGAGCACCCCCAATCACCCCAATCAAGAAAATCGGTCTCTACTAAACTATGATATGAGTTTTATTAACTTTATATGTTCACATTCCTGTTATCAAATAAACCCTACAATTTACTATGTGAAGCATACAAGTATAGACTATGCCACCCACTTTGGAATAACTTGATTTCATGTAGTTTGAAAGAGTTTTGAAATGTACAACTCAAAGAAATTGAGTTTACAAATAAGAAAATTAGTATCATTCCAAATTAAGCGACACAACCTTTATCCATTGGCATTCATATAGTTATATCAAGTAAGCAAGTAGCCTCATGGTAGAATGCTAAACATAGTAAGAAAAAAACGCACAAGCGGCATGGTAAATCATGAAATGTAGCTAATGATTTGGCTTCTAATATATGACATGTTAATCATCTCAAGAACATAAGATAGCACACATAATCACATAGTAGTTAATTAAATCCACAAATGCAAACTTAACCGAATCCATATGCATCAAACATGGATGCAAAACGTGGATTTGATGAAAACAAAATATGATGCTTATACACAAATAAGGAAAGAAAGTAAAAGAATTGGATAGAAAGAAGCAGGGTGGAGAATTATTACAACACTCGAAAGAATAATTAAAATTTAAAACCAAATGTGTGTGTGTGTGTGTGTGTGTGTGAGAGAGAGAGAGAGAGAGAGAAAGAGAGAGAGAATATTACAACAAAATGAAAACCTCACAAATCTCTCAAATGAAAATAAAAACAATAGCTTCAAGTGCCTCAGAGACCATCGGAAGTTGGTATGCTCAACACCGGAAGACTACTCTGTTCTATCCAAAAGTTAGTCGTTGGCTGGATGACTTATTAGGCCAAGCAAAACCTGTGTTGTTCCAACACCAAGAAAAGAACAAAAAAAGAATATGTAGGTGGCTCAACTTAACTACTCCCAATTAGATTACAATAAAACTAATGTGAAGCTAAAATAGGAAAATAAGTATAGGTTAGAAAGTGCGATAAAATGAAGAATTGAAAACTAATTACTTCCGGTTAGATTACAACAAAACAATATGAAATGAAAGCAAGAAAATGAATGCAAGAGAGAAAATGCAAGTAAAATGAAGGAATTGAAAATTCACTTTCTAAAGAAAGATTAAACTTCTTGATTTCCAAACTTCCTCTTGATCACCTTCAAGGTTATGAATTGTGTTCTTAATCCTTAATTCATTTGTTAGGATATAATCATATGATGGGTCTTCATGGATGTGGGGGAACTAGGATGTAGCCATCGATCCATTGAGTTGATTGAATTATTCATTTTCTTACATTCGTGCACATTTTTCCTGGCTCTCTAGTGCTATAATTCATTGCTGATGTGTGTAGATATGTAAAATGGAACCTTGTGGATGTGGATGGAGTTAGAAAGTAGCCACTCATCCACAAGTTTGATTATGTAGTGTAAATTCTTCCATTTTCATATAGTTTCTCACCACCCAAGCATATTCATTCATGTGCCTCAATCCATACTCAACTCTAATGAGTAGTTGTGGTTGTTTCATGGATCTAGTTGGATGATTCTTGAGGTTTGGTGTTGAGAAAGTTGTTCGTTTCCATTGTTGTTGTTATTTTCTTGGAAGTAAAATAAGAGCTTTTAGGTCAAAGGTATTGAAAACTCTCTTCTCAATCCAAGTTAGGCATAGAAAGGGATGTCACATCCTATTCCATGAGTAGGAAGAGGAGTCTTCAATCAGTTTTGATGAATCTCGTACTTTCAAAGCAAGGCTTCCACCAAGAAACGATGGCAATCTACTCTCTCAAATTAATAACATAGATTTGGGTATTCATTTACCCTTATCCACAAAGAGATGAATGTAGGTTTGCATTTATTTTTTGGGCTTGATTTCTTCCAACCTCAGTCTCTATTTCATTTGATAAACTATTATAAATATCCTGTTGCACATAGCTTTTTGTGTTGTTAATTGGGGGTTAAGGCCTTTCTACTTCTTCCTTGAGTGTCTTTGTGAGAGAAAGTGGTAGAAAAGATGAGCACCTTTTAGAAGGTGTTGTTTTGTTTTGGCTCTACTACACAAAACAATGTTTCCCTTGGATCTTCCATCTGGCCGGCCAAGAAACAATCTGGCTAGAAAACCTTTTTTCTAGCCAGCTAACCTTTCTCTTGGAAAAACAAAGCAGCACAATGCAACTTCTAAAGGGTGAGCTCCTAGGTTTTTGAGGTTGTTTATAATTTGTTTGTTGTTATCTTATGATTTATTAGATTTAACATCATTTGGCTAAATCAATTCATTCATTGTTGTAATAATTCTCAACCCTACGTCTTTCTATTCATTCATTGTTGTAATGACTTCCAACCCCATGTTTTCTCTTCATTCATTATTATAATAACTTTCAACTTGACACCTTTCTATCCCTTTTATTTATATGTTTTCTATGTGTGTTGATAAAACATCATGTTTTATTTATCATATCCATGCCTTGCATCTACTTTTCATGCATCCGGATTTGTCTCATTTGCATGTGTGGAATTTATCAATTGAAAAGTGATTTTGTATGCTACGACATGCCTTGAGATGATTCATATGTCACGTATTAGTAGCCGAATCCTTAGTTGCATTTCGTGTATGCATTACATTAGCTATTTATATATACGAGTATACATGTGTCTATAGCATATTATTTTTGGCATTCCATGAATGAACACTAACTAAGCATTTCTAGTTTTAGCATTTTGGTTGTGTATGTCATTACTACTATGTCTCGCATCTTACCATGCAGCTACATGCTTAAGTGGAATATCTACTTGGATGCCAGTGGATAAAGGTTATGTTCCTTAGGTTGGAATGATATTGATTGATATGCATGTGAACTCAGTTTTTTTTTTGAGTCGTACATTTATTCAAAATCCTTTCAAAGTACATGAAATCAAAGCATAACCAAAATGGGTGACACAATCTATACTTGCTTACTCCACATAGTAATGTTACCGTTATTAAAATAATCGGAACATGAGCATATGGTAACTATAAAACTCATATCATGACTTAGTAGAGGCCAATCTTTTGATCGGGTGAACGGGGGTGCTCAATTCAAGACCTTCGGCCTTCATACCTAAGTTTCTGAACTGATACACTTTGGTTATTATGGACAGTGGCCTTTGGCACTAGTCACAAGTTTTCTAGTTTTCCCAAAAGATTAGGCAGTGACTCTGAGATCTAGTGATGTAGTCCATTTCTGACAAGGGGTTTCCAATAAAATGGATATTCTATAAAAGTTACCAGTTTTGGACTCTCATTTGCATTTCATATTGCACTTGGAGACTAGATCAGGAAATCGGGAGTCTGAACTGCTGAGTACTCTTGGGTACCCCACAAAAACATCCTATAAACTCTTTTGTGAAATGAAATGGAAAATAGAAAGTGGAAGGTGAGTTGGGGAAATGGTTGTTTTGAAATGATTTCATTAAAAACAGTAATGATTTGTAATTGTAAAACCAATTGTGGATTTAATTTATGAAAGTTGTGTATTCAACTGTTAGGGGTTTTGTCTTTGGTCATCGGTGGAGGATGACATTGTTGTTGTTGAGAACAATACGTATATGTATTATATTAGTAAATTACTGATGTAATCTACAATGGTGTAATGTTGATTGGGGGCCTATTTTTGTCTGAGTGAGGTTAGTAAAGTGTAGTGCTTTGACAGATGATTATGCTCCCTTCCGGTTTGTGCCTGGTAAAATGTGAATGGCGGTCCATTACCCCTCGAGTGAGATCAGTAAAGCGTGGCGCCTTGAGACAGGTTCCTCTCACTTTCGGTTTGTACCCAGTAAAGTGTGACCTTTTGGTTGTTCCTGTCCAGGTGAGGCCAGTAAAGCATGCTGTGTTATGTGGGTTGTTTCATTAGCCATCCGTGCTTTAGGACGGTAAAAATAGTGGTATGTGTTGTTTTCCATTATTTACATTTATATGTATACGTTTATGTAGATTTTTGTGGGTGTTCATTTGCCCTTGTGCTTATGGCCGAGGAAGGGGGTGGATATGTTAGCATTTTTGTATAGTGAGTTGCAATGTATGACTTGATTATTTTTTAACTTAATTTTTAAAACAGATGTTGATATGGAATTCTTTTAAATTAAAGTAGAAGGTTAAAGAGAGAAATAAATGGTTTTATATCTTGTTGGGTGATTTTGGAAAGAAATTTTTTTTATTATATAAGTATATTGTAGGTATAAAACTGTCACATTACTTATAGAGTATGATGTCATCCATTCATGATCATAGCTATCTGTACGTTGCTACTGTTTATGATCATTTTGGGATCTCTACTGGAGTTTATGTTTATCCCGTGTTGCTAATAATTTTTTAGGTACACATTGAGAAGTGGTTCAAGGTCGAAGGATATGATTAAATTGTTGGCAGGAAGCCACTGTTGTGAAAGGATTAAGCTCTTTTTTTTGATGTTTTAACATAAGCCTACGAACATTTCTTTTAAATTGTAATTCATTTTTCATCCAATGTATATACGAATGAGAGAATTTCCATTTATTTATGAATGTGAATGTGTATAGCTTCTGCATGTTATTAATGAAACTAGATTATAATAATGGATGTGGTAATATTATTAAAACAATAAAATGTGGCACATGATACCGAATACAACATGTCCATTCAAGGGTTCCAAACAACCACTTGCGCAAAACTTCACCTTCAATTAGGGAACACGTCCCATCAATCCATACTTGAAATTAACACATCATTATCTCATTATTATTCAAGTGATCAAAAACCCAACGCCACCCTATTTAATTTTCCCTTGAGTTAGATATTTTAAATTAGGTTTAGAACAAACTATTGAGACAATAATTTCTATACATCTATGAGCATCATCAAAGTACTATGGTAGAGAAATATATTCACAACAATGTAAATGTCATACCAAGGCCCAAGCAAGAGATACTCATGAAATTAAAAGTATGAAATCATTAACAAACATAAATTTCCAACTTAGATATACTTTAAAGATCACAATCTAAAAGACATTTTCACACTCGGCCTTCCAACGGTTTGTAGATAATTTTATATAGTTTCCAAATTATCTTTCAAAAATAGGAGAGCTTTCGTAGGTTTTTAGTTATTACAAAAATACTCCAGCATTATCTAGATTCATCGACTGTTACGAAAATTGAATTTTCTCGTAAACCACTCATTCTTTTTCAACGAAACCATATTAATTGAAAGGTAAAATTTTAAGGAAAGTTTTAATATGAAAATTATGTCCAGAGGATTGTTATGTATTTTTCTAGAATTTTTGAAAATGGGCTGAAAATACTGATCTTTCTTGCACAAAGCTTGAAATAAGAAGAGTAAAAGAAAAATAGGGTAATCATGATTAATTTTCCACTTCTCTTATGATGAAAACATACTAAACAGTATATAAATAACTTATAATTTTAGAATGAAGGTATGCCTTTGGAAATAATGTGAGAAACGGATAGATAAAGATAGCCTTGTTTCATTTTAAGGAAAAACTCATGTAAAGTGACAACTAAGGCTCATCTCTTCTTATTTAAACAAATAAACACCATATATGCAATTCTGGAATTAATACTTTAAGCCTCTAATATCATGTATTTGAATGAGAAAATAACAGAGAGGGTTGTGTTATGGTTACTTGATGCTTAGTTGAAGTGTTGCAAAAGAGTTCTGCTGTTTTCCTCTCCACTCTTCCTCAGCCATGTGTGTGTGTGTGTGGTGTATGAATGTGTTGTGTGCACAAAAATGTGGAGAGATTTGGTGTATTTATAGAAAACTTGGTGTGAAAAGTCCAAAATGCCCATTAGTTCCGAATGAATTAAATAGTTTGGATTTAGTTAGAATGTAATGGAACGATGGGTGATTATGAAGGTTAAGTGTGGTTTAATTAGGCCTAATCCTAGCTTTGTTGGTTTAAAACTAGATTGGTACATTAGTACAAAACAAACTTCTAGGATTTAGGAGTTCTTGCTCAAAATTCTTCCTTGAATCCATGAAATTGGTTTCAAAAGTACAATATTTATATACATGCCAGGGGGGGCAACCATTTGAGGGTATTTTTCAATGCATTCTCATTTTATTTTTGTGTACAAAATCATATATATTGTAGATATTTTTGTGGAAAAAGATTATAATAATGGATTGTACATTTTATATATAAAGAATGATTTGGGGCTAAAGTGTAATTTTAATAAAGTGTGAGGACATGAGATCAATTAAAATATCCATTTCAATTGTAGAATTAATTAAAATAGTGTTAGGGAAAATAATTCACTTTGAGTTACTTTGCCTTGAATCAAAAAGTGAATAACCAAATGAAAACTGTGAAATTGGAAACTAGGGTATTGAGCGGTTAATTCTATAATTAAGGAGTTAAATAATTAATATAGTGTTAGAAATTATTTCTAAACTATCGGGGTCGATTAGGGTTTGTACGGGTTCGTTCATGATGTGTTTTTAGTTCTAAGGTTAATTTCGCAAATAAACAAGGAACTAAGGGTCTTTACTATAATAATTTAAAAGTGAGGGCCTTACTAGGATTTACATAAGTTAGGGGTCTCACAATGCCCTTGGCTTGCTTCTGGCCCAAGTGAGCCCAACAAATTGTCTTCCTATCAATGTTTTGATAAAACTGATGACTAATTATGAAAAAGATATTTGATCAAAGTACAACTAGGCCTCTTTGTGACATTCCAAAAATCGAGAACATCAAGGAATATATTAACAAATAAGCACAAAGTTTATCTAAGGCTATAAGAGTAGGAAACGTCATTAATGAGTCCTTTGATTAATAACCGAGTAAGATCCCAAGAAGGTTGGATGAGTCAATATAGCCTCCCTTTTCGTAACCCTTGAAAGTGAATCTGAGATGCATTTATACTGAGTTTTGGGATGAAAATATCTAAGATATTTGTGTAAAATTTTCACCAAAAAAAAAAAAATGAATTTCTTGAAAATACTATGTACCCAAACAATTTAGCCGACTGTACCATTATTAATCCAACCGACCACATTTTTCATCCTGCCATAAATAGTTATATGACTAGTGAGAAAAATGTACTGTTGGATCAATAGTGTAATGCTAGCATAACTTGAAAGAAAAATAGGTATTTCTAGAGAATTTCACCCTTCTATTCACTCCCACTCTATCCTTTGCTCGAACCACTAAAAAGGACAACTTTTGGAGTTCAAAAATGCAAGCTTCGGAACATTGTGGAAATGTTTGAAACCACGCAACCAAACTATTTGGAAAAAAGGTTTTAAGATGGTCGAAAATGGTTTTGGCCCAAACAGGTATAAGTTGGGATAGTTGGGATTAAAGTTTGAATTTTAGTTTTCTTACTAGAGAATTCAAAAGACTGCATATTGGAACTTTCATCATCGAGTGCTTGGAATAGAGTGCCAAAGTCTTAAAGTTGATCAAAATAGGGTGTTTACAGTTACAACCACTATTTTGTTTTCAAAACCAAACTTGTTCTTTCAAATCTCCAACACTCATGACCATTAGATGAGATCCCTTTTTAAAATGCTAAAATCCCAATTTGTGATACACAACTACAACCCATCACAACACAACATTAATCAAACAATCACAAGACTCGACTAACTTCTTTTTAGCAACCAAAGCTCTAATTCATTAATGTGAACACATAGCCTAACAATTTCACAATTTTACGTTCTTTCATTTTATTAAACCCTTAATTACAAGCTAAGGCTTTTTACCACAACCTAAATGTAATTAACTACCTCCCAATTACCAAAACAACTAGAAACATGCAATTAAACCTCCCAAAACTCAAACCCTAAACCCCCTTTCGTGCTTTAGAAAATCTCATAACAAACACACCTTTAATGCAATAAATAAATAAATAAAACACCACATGTCTACCTATAACGAGGCATTAAAAAAGAGTAAAGAAATCCCTACCTTTCGAAACGAAGAGGAGAAAAGCCAATAATCCCATGATGACAAAAACAAGATCCACCTAGATTAAATGAAAGTCATTGCCAAGATCTACATTTTGGCAAAAGGAACTAGGTGTAGAAAATAAGTAGATACAAATGAAACCCAAGCTTGAAAGCTTAAAAGAGCCAAAAATGACAAAAGTGAGAGAGAGGAGAGAGAAAAGATCTGAAAAAGTGAGGTTTTCAACGCACTAATGACTTATATAGACTTACAAATGTGGGCGCTATTAAACACACCACGGGTTCGAGAGACACAGTCATGGTCACAACCATGACATTCGTGAGTGCATCTATACAGGCCACGGACACCCATCATGGGCCACATATTTTCTCTCCAGCTAATAGACCACATTTGGTCATGGCCAGGTCGCGACCAATCGGGGGCACGACCAAGCTAGGACAAGAAATTTCTGGATTGTTTTCTGAAGACAACCCGACGTGTTCTAAGATCCAAACTCACAAGGAATGGTCAAAGTCAACGGACACGACCACGTGTCTGTAGACACCCCATTTTTGACAGTCCTCGGGACTTGGTTGTGCTTGTAGGTACACCCAACAACTAGTTCGACTGCTCGCCGAGTACTCAACTGTCGCGGCGGAACGTCACCGGTTCGAGCTTCACGGACCTTGTATCCTTTCTACCCCATTTTTGGACCTTGGCTAGGTCCTCTCTTAGTGACGTTCTTGGTGCACTGCTGGCCATGGCATGGAACTACCGGCCATTGCTTTGCTCCTGCTAGCCATTGGTGATGCCCTGTCGGCCATCAGTGAGCCACTGCCGGCCATTGATGATGGCCGGCACCCCCCTGTCTCAGCTGGTTTTCCTCCAGATCTTTTGAGCCAGCTGGTTTTTTGTTTGCTCCCCTCCATACATGTGTATGGAGGGATGAAGCCCTTGTAAAGCTTCTTGAAGAAGCTTTGGCTTTACATTCCTCTATATAAGCGAGAGACCTCCTTCTTTGCCAGAGGTTCTGAGTTTTGGAGAGCAAAAACTCCCTTTCTCTCTATATTGTTTGTATTTTGTGCTTAGAAATTGGATTTCCTTGCACTTTTACACTACAACACCTAGATATACACCACCACCATTGAACCAAGCTTCTTGGGAGGTCTGAAGAGGGTCTTCAAGGGTGAGCATTTCCCTCATTTTTGAACTTTTTTGCACCTTACTTTAGCCCTCTTTGCATATTGATTTAGGCTTTGCTTATAACTGAAAAAAGTCTTTTTTTTAAGTGCTTTTTAAGTTTGGTCGAGGTAATTTTGCTTTTTGGGGTGTGTAGCCCCCTTGCATGCTTTGTTTGGCTTTGTTTTAAGCCATATCTTAAGGCCTCCAAGCTAGCCTTGGTTTGGCCTTCCTAACACTGAAATCCAGTGGGATTTTGGTGGTAGAGGTGTGGTTTTGAGGTCCTAAATCAGAGGGGGTAGTCCCCTCTCTTTGTGTTCCTTTTTGCTTGTATTTTTGGCCTTCCAAAGGACCATCCTTCTATGTATTTTTGAGGCTTGGATCAGGCCTATTTTTGTGACTTTTAGGACTTGCCTTGGCCCTGTCCATGGCTGGTTGGTCAAGTCTTACTTGCATATTGTATGTGTAGTGTAACTCCATCCATAGTCCATCAAAGTAGCATGTGTGCTTAGCTTGTGTTGAGTCCATTTCAGTTGGTTTTTGGTGATTTTTTACGATTCCATGAACCTGTTTTGGGTTGGTTTTGTTACTCCATGCTTGCATGATGCACTTGTAGTGTAAATCCCCTAAACTAGCTTCATATGCTCCATGCTTTGCCATGTCATTTTAGCTTGTTTGGTTTACATTTCAGCATGTATTTGGTCATCATTTGGCATGATATGACCCTATCCATAGTTGGTTTGATCATCCTTTGCATGCTCCATATAGGTGTAGAACAAATCATGTTTACTAGCCCTTTGTGCATGATGTTTTGACTCATCATACTAGCATATTTTGGCTTTGCTCAAACTTGATTTTATGCTTATTTTGAAGTGTTCTAGGAATGTTTTGGGCTGCCATGGCCATATCACTCATGCTTTGTATAGCTATAGTGTAAATGCTTAGGCTAGTTTTGGGTTTTGAGGCCTCTATCATGCCATACATGTGATGTTTGCATGCCTTGCCCTCATTCCACATACTATTTTAGTCCATGAAATATTGTTGTTCACTCGCATTTGACATGCCTTGAATGCTTTGTACAGCTTGTGCTTTATGCTTTAAGAACGGATTTTTGCGCATGCCGCTTAGCCTAAGCCTTTGGCTCATTATTTCAGTACATTTTGGGTCCTGATATACCATGATGTAACTCTATTTTTGGTTGTCCAAGTCATGCCATGATTGGTTCTCATAGGTGTAGTGCATTGCCTCTTTTGTAGCCTTTCATGTCCTATATTTTAGCATTGTATGCTAGCTTGCTTTGGCTTACTTCCATGCATGTTTTAGTCTCATATCAGTATGTACTAGGACTATTTCGGGTTGCCCTTGTCATATCCTTCATGCTTCGTATAGCTGTAGTGTAATTGGCCTTGCAAGCTTCATGTTTCGGTGATTCGCGCATGCTATCCTTGAGCTATTTAAATGATTTGGCATCATTTATCATCTCATTTCAGTGCATATAGTGTTGTTACGCTTGCACATTTGTCACTTCTTAGGCACTTTTAAGAGTTGCCCTTTTAGGCCCCTTTGATGAACCTTTCGCATTTCGCATGCTTGAGTGTGTTGTATGGCTTAATTCATCGCTTTGGCTACTGATTTGGACCTAGTTGAGGGTCGTCCATCTTTGGTATAAGCCCATCTTACCATGTTGTCGCGTGCTTGTTTAGCTTTGCATACCTTGCATGCTCACATGTTCATGTTGCATTTTGTCATGTTGTCCAAGGTCATCACCTCACATCATGTTTACATGCTTGTTGCACGCTTGGTTTAGTTGCATGTTTGCACATTTAGGTCATGTTGCATGTTTGCCATGCTTATGTGTTGCATTGCTTGGATTAAGTGTTAATCCGAGCACGAGGAATGAGGGGCATTTCATACTTCAAGTGATGGAACGAGTCTCAATTCTCGATTGGCGAAGCTCTTGATGATTCATGATAGAGTTCTAGGCTCTACTTGCTTTATTTGTGCATTCATTTTCATACTGATTGGCATAAGTCGGATCTTTGGCCATCATGCATCGGGATGCGTGATTGATGGTCGTGGATCCGACTAGGCCTCTCCCTTGATGTCTTGAGGTGATTTGGAGTGCCACGGTGCGTACATATCCTTGGGAAGCCCTCCCTTTTCTCTATCTTGTGCTTCGTTGTAGTTTGGTGTCACAGCACACCAGTGGCCGGCAGCCTGTCACTGATGGCCGGCAGTGTGCCACCCTTGGCCGGCAATGGACCACCATTGGCCGGCAGTGATCCTTACATAGCCGGCAGGCCACTGGTGACTTCCCCTGCAGTGTTTTGGTAAGGTCCAGCAACAAGCACTGGAAGACACCCTGCAAACAGAGCCTCAAAAGAGCAACCAGAAGGCGTTTCAAAGCGAAGAACCGAAGCGAGCATGCATGCCTCCCTTCTTCAAACAGAGCTGGAATAGCACCGTTTACTGCTTTCCCTACCTGCTTGTTGTCATTCATTAATTAGTTAATTGATTCATTAATTAATTAAGTTGTGTAATAATTAGTTGTAGCTAGTTATTCAATTTGGTTCTGTAATAATTAATTAGCTTGTGAGTTAGTTAATTAGGTGGCTTGTATTATTTATTCGGACCCTCCGAGCGA